>JANZLQ010000044.1:17633539-17648925 GCA_026212715.1 Elanus axillaris | reverse complement strand
CCCACACCATCTCCACTGGTGTCAGTGAGGCTGTGTGAAAAAATCCCCAGTGACAGGTCACAGATGACCAGAGGTTTAACTGGTGTCACCTGATCTCTTTCACCAGAAGCCAGAAATGCTATCGGTCTATCAGAAATACCGAGATACTTCACTAAAATCTTCTTTGTCAGCGTTTGATAGGAATCTCTACGGTGACTTTCTCTGAACAAACTGCTGCATGGGATGGGTGGGAGACAATCCCAGGGGTGACACTTTCAATACGTGTTTCTGAAATTCTCCTCAGGCTCCATTTATCTCTGTCAATTCCTTTAAAACTCTTAAAAATCGAATTCTAGAAAACCAGCTCTTATTGTTGTCTGAACTCTTTTGTGCTTTTGAAAACCTTCCTGTGTATCTTGGAGCCAAATGCTCTGGCGGAGTGTGAGTCTGTTCAGGATTTAGTTCAAAGGGTCTGGAAGGAATTCCTGGTATTGCAAAACAGGCAGTGCTGGAGGCCAATCGCTGCCCTGCCGGCCCCTACGCACGCTGCACGGGACTGGCCAGAGCCCAGGGATGGCAAATTGGTGACTCAAAGCATTGGGTTAGTCACTGCTTGACTGGAAATCCAGTATGATGTCTTGGAGGATTGCACTACATAGGATGTTCTCCAAACATGGCAAGGAAAGAGTAACTAAAACAACTGAGAATTCAATGCATGCCTTAATCTTCCTAGCAATGTATTACCATGACAACTCCATCTATATTTCTAGAACAATCACTTCCAGCCATTAAACTATCAACTATGCACTCAGTGTAACAAAATAATTCATAAACCAGTGGACTAAGTGCCAGGAAAAGATGTGATCAAGCAGTCTTATGATACTCAAGAGAAATACTGTACTGCTCCAATGTGTGTTTGATTTATTTTTTGTTAAAAATAGATGGAGATGAATGTAAACTGAACACAGTGAACGTCTGAGATAACTTACAATAACTGCTGGGGGTGTTGAAATTGCAGCATTGAAGGAAAAACATCGTAAGATCTTACAGGCTTTGATAAGAAGATACTCCTTGTGCAGTGCTGAGCTCTTGAAGGTTAAACTCAAGCATTATTCTAGGCTGTAGGAAAAATGTAGATCCCCTTACTGTGTATGTGTCAATGACTTGTGGCCAAGTGAGAGCTGACCATACGAGCTCTCCATCCCAGTGTTTTCACAGAGGACACTGCATCGTTTTGATACTCGCAGTTTCAGCACACTTGCAATGTTTCTGCCTTCCTAGAGTGGAATAAAGCAGCAATGTCTGTGGCCCTTTATAGAAGGCTCTACAGGTGGCAAGGTGGTTTGCAGCTGGCTTCCCAAAACACAGGCTTTTTCATGAATATCTGGCAGTCCATGCCCAGAAGGTTTGGGACCACAGAGTGAAGGCATGCAGGTCTCTGAGATCCCTGTTTGTTGGGTTTTTTTCATGATTAACAAGGATGAATATGACGTTATTTCTGAAGGATTTAATAAATATTCCATTGGTATTCTTTACCCAAGCTTAATCTCCAAACTTTTTCAGGGTGCGCTTTTCTCCTTGTTGTTCATTCCCTGGGAGTTTGGCTGTGCAGAATGTGCCTGCGCTGTGCTCTGCACCCCCGAACAAAAGCGGTCTCGTGCAAACGGGGGGGACATCAGAGCACCCCAAAGTCCCATCAGCCACGAGCACCTTTGCCACAGCGGATGGCTGATCCCCACCTCCGCGGCTGTGCATTCCTGCCTGTAATCCCGGGTGAGACTAAGCACCAGATGTCTGACCTTCTCAGCCTCCTGGCAACACTAAATGTCCTTTCCTGTAAAGTTCTGCGGTGTTTTATTTTTCCTTTCTTTTCCCAGTCTCCAACTGCTGGTTATTATCATTATTAAACATAAATGGCCTCTTTCACACTCCGCAAGGCGAGTGCTCCTATGAATAAAGCCTAACTACCATGAAAGGGTTTGCATGATGATACTGCAAGTGATTCAGAGAGCATCTAGCAACTACATTAATAAGAGAAAGGAACGTTATGAACCCATCTCACTTTGCAGGCAAAGGGATATTTCCACATGTTTGGATCAAGAATGTATCCTGTATTTTACTTTTGCAAAGGAAAAAAAACAAACCAAAGAGATCTTTCCTTAGGGTAAGGAAGCTATCAGAAGCACAGCTAGGAAGGAGATTTCAAAAATTGAGTAGTGGGAGAGTATTAAGATCGTAGTTCAACTCGCAGTCCAAATGGGCAGTTGCTTTTCAGTGGTGAGTGCAATTGCCTAAAAAGAAATCTGGCAAAGGGCATCCATCTACAGTACCTGGTGAGGGAAAGACCAATATATATTTGACATGGAACAGATGGGTATTGCCCTTACACTGTGCTTTTAATTTATCATCCAGCACATCTATGCACTAAGGGCAATCTGAATGCAAATGTTACTTCTATTTGCATGAAGGGCTGAAAAGAGCTGAATGCAGCTTACAGTTACGGGCATGTAGATATCACAGAGCCTCTAACCGCATCCTGTTACAATTAATGGTCTGTGTTCAACCACTTCAAGCTGCGATGCCCTCAAATATCACAAACTAAGCAGAGTCAAGCAGCATCATTACGAGGAAAGGAGAGCTCTGAAGAATCCTCTTGTGTTGGCAGCACGGGTCGCTCTGAGCTGGCGTTGCACCGATTCCCAGCACAGCTGCGGGACAGGCTGCTGTACAGAGGCAAACCAGAGAATACACAACCTGAGACTGAAATACAGCAGGCACAGCTCCTGCATCCTGGTATTTCCCCTGAAAGGGCGGACTGATCTGTTGCTTCACCAAAATCGTGGGGAGTTCCTCCCTGCTGGGGAAGAGCAGCTTTGCTCCTCTCTAGAGGGAGCTCCTTCTGGGCTTAAATACAACCACCTCTTCCCCCTTCAACAGAGCTGGGAGCTGTGACACCTGCAGGTGGAGGGCAAGGAGCACACAACGTGGTATGAGGAAGAAAGCAACGATGTGCAACCCTTTTTCCAAGAGGAATCGTGAATGTAAGGCCTGTTTTGGAAAACGCATCCCATAGAAATGGTAAATCCCGCATTCAGTAATCAGGAGGAGGTTCAATCCAGCCTTGCAGATCTTTAACACCCACAAAATTCAGATCCAGAAAGGCAAAGGGTGACCATGCCCCCAGCCCGAGCGGCTGCGCGTTGCTGAGTGCTGTGATTTCCTTATGGTTGCCAACTCCCAGTTTCTGAGCGTGCTTTATCCCCCATTTCAAAACCATTTTGCAGAGGTATCAGGACCTGTCTAACACTTGAAAAAAAAGTGAACATCGTGGTCATTTAGCAAGATTCACCCACCCACCCCCCTTCCCCTTCCTTTTGTTAGGGCAGAATGAGGCTGGACAGACTCTTGTTTACAGTCTCTTACAGTGGGCTCTTTTACTGCCAATGCCACGAATGATGTCATTTGTTTAGCGGGAGACTGACTATTAGAAATGCCAAATGTAATTAGGATCTTTACTTTCAATTGCATTTCACAAACACTGATGGTGAGAAACGGCTCCTACCTTTTGAACTTTCAGACTAGCAGAGGGAGCCTTCCCCTGAAAGGGCTGTTGGCAAAGGTTTCAACCTTAGGGTGAGAAGAGGTTTCACACAGTATTTGCTCTTCTCCTCTGAATTTGGAAAGTTCATAAGCTTTCAGCCAGGAGAGCGGTGTCATCACTGAAAATAGCTCCTCTCCTGGGTGAAAAGAACCATCGTTAACCCCTGGAGATTGCAGAAGGAAGGCTCTGCCTGCCTCAGGTCCTCCAAGTCCAGGAGAAATGGGGCTGAGCCTGGCCAGATGCTGCCAGCTGGTTTGGAGCCAGCATACTGGGATCCTACTCCACCCATGACACTTAGAGAGAAACAAAGGGTGTAAAGGGTGTGTTAGGGACAGGAAGAGGCGTGATGCTTGTGACTGTACTCCAGCTATTCTCCACTGTCAGAAGCCCCCTGAGGGAGGAGGTGGGAGGAGGCAAGGGGAGGAAGGCCAGTAGCAGATGGCATTAATTTAGCACAGACCAAGGCTGCTGCACAATATGCTGAAGCTTCGTCCTTGTTTAGAACCAGCCTTAAAACCTGCAGCCCTGTCCTTGCAGGCTGCCCTTTTACCCATCGTGCGAGGAGAGGAAACCTGGGCATCCGAGCCAGTCCTGAAATTCACCCAGCAAAGCTCCAGCTGACAACAGTCAAGATGTTGTTAGCATGCAGCGAAGCTCTGGGGGCCCATCCCAGACCTTGCTGACGTCAATGGAAACCTTTCCGTTGACTTCAATAGACTCTGGATCAGGCCCCTGGTTTATAACTGCAGGCATACATGGTTTCTCTCCTTCCTGCTTCTGACCAGAGATGGTGAAAAAGTGTACGAGACACCTGCTCTTCAACAGCTCTGGCTGTCCAAACGCCTTTCTTACGCTGACAAAGAGAGCACGTAACCGCAATAACATGTACGTAGACACTATGAAACTTAAGGTGTCTCTTTTACCATGATTTAGTTTCAGTGTATTCGGCATGAAGAACGCCAAATTCTTTGTGGCAGCTGGCACCACTGTGCACTGTCATGTCCAGCCCTGCCCTCTCCTCTCCCCTTCTTCAGCAAGGGTCCGCTTCTCAACCTGATTTTGAATTATTAGCTGTAAAATTCATGCCCAAGCAAACCCAAAGGGTGTATTTTATCTATTCTCTGATCACAAACCACCGTAACTGTCATGCGTGTAACTCACAGGTCCTATCTGTTCTTCTGAGAAAATAAAAGCAGGTCGCCCACCGGAGAGCCTAGCCTGTGATCTGGCAGCTTTGTACGGATGTGAAGAAGCTGAACCCAGAACGCTCCTGCTGCTTCTGATCCTCCGGCGCCAGCTCTGTGTCCTCCTCAGACTGTCTCCTTGATCCTCTGGAGTCCTCCCACCACCACCTCTTCCAGGGAATTTTGTGCAGGTTATTTGAGGATATGGATACTTGAGTGAAAATATGATGATGAAGCACCTGTGTTTTGACTATATGCTATCTTTTGCTGCTGGTTTTAATGTTCTGTACATTCCTGTGTGATTACTTTTTCTGTGTTGCCTCTCTTTCATTGAGCTTGTGAATGCAAATCAGTGCTGGGATGTTATTAATTTTCTTCCAGCTGATAAAATGTCTGTGAGGCAGGAGGGAGCATGAAGTCTGGTGTGTGTCCTTTGAGCACAAGCTGCATGCAGCCAGCAATTTTCCCCTGCAGTTCACGGTTATTCCCATAATAAATGGATCGGTAAAAGAGCTGCTGATTTTATTTTCAAAAAGTGGAAAAAAAGTTTTCTCAAAATTCCCAGAAAATTGAAAGGAAAAGGGTTTGTTATCAAAACCATGGAGCCGATGAAAAAACAAGCAACTGTTACCTTTGTGTTGCCAAACTTAGCGAATCACTTTTGCAAACCCCAGCCACTACGTGGTGTTCCTTAAAAGGGCAGTCTAAATTCACCGTGCAGAGCTTCCCAAAATCTTCTCCTTATTTTGTGTAAATTTGCCACCACGTTGTAGAAACCTTATTATTGTTCACTACGAGTTTTGAGGCTAAAGCTTCCTTTCAACTCTTCCCATTACAGTAAATCAATGACAATTCAGTTTGAGGACAGATCCAAAATGTCTTACTGCTTTTTTTAAAGCTTTTTGGTATTATTTTGGTGCTAGCACTTTCGTTTGCACATCTATGCCACTGAGTCCATATTGCCTTCTATTTTAATCAGTCCTTATTCTGGCGGGTCAATAGGATAATACTGTGTTACCATTCTTAGGATATATTCTTAGCCAAGGGTGAAAAAAAAATTCCCAGGTTAAGTCGTAAGGGGAATACTGTTAATGAACTTTGTGTTTGGGACTTGTAAATCAGCACAGAACTACAAGAGATTTCGAAAGAGGGTTCTCATGTTTCCCATTACTGTGCAGGCTCTGTAAGTCCAGTTCACCGCCACCTTTTTAGAGGAGTAATAGACCGATTTAAATATTTTTTTTTTCCCCTGTGCTTTTTACTTGAGGGGCAGAAGACAGGATGTGAAGCTTGTCATTGCATCTAAGAAACTTGGTACCCATTGTACAGGCCAGACTGCAGCTAAGGCACACTGGCTGGGAATCAGAGCTTTGGTTTCAGCGTTGGGGCTGGCATAAGACCACTGGTTTCTGGAAGTGCAGCTTGTGATGGGCACAGCCTGTGACTTTCGGGCAAGGCACAAGCCAGCACACTGCTATGGTCTCTGTACTTCATGATCCTGCTTTTTACAGCTGCTGCCTACCTGCATCCTGGTACTGTGGATGCTGAGTGAAACGAAGGACCTTGCACAGAGTGCTTTAACGTGGCCAGGTCTGGATTTGCGAAGCAGACCCCTGGACGGGCTCCGTGGCCTGATGCTCCTGATACTACAACCAGGAGTAGCATCAAAGCGAGCAGCCTCAGCAGGGCAGCTCTGTCCCTTCCCTGGATGTCAGCAGGAACTGATGGGCTGTGTGTGCAGTGAACTCCTTTCCTTTGCAAGAGGTTAGCCCGAGATGCCGCGGTGGGGCCACCCTTTGTTCCAGGCAGAAAGATGGTGTAGGACCCACGTCCTGGAGGCAGGGAGGAAGGAAACATTAAGGAAGGAAGATTAACAACACTCTGAGTCATGACCTAAGTCTCAGCCTGCCTCTGGTCAGCACGTGTCGTGCTCACCGTGAGTGGGGTTTAGGGCAAAGTGACAACAGATGCTCCTGATTCAAGTATTGTGAAGAAATTGCTCTTAGGTTTTCAATTTAACAATCTAGAGTTTAGTGTCTAGACTGTTTTTAAAGGTGGACATCTGGGGGAACATATAACGTCATGGCTTATTTAAGAAATGTTAGCGATAAGCACAGGTTAGTGCATGAGGCAAAATAACGAAGGCTGTACTACTGCTAATGCATCATCCCGGTTTGACGTACCATCAGAATTGGTGGCTTCGGCCAACCCCCGAGCGATTCTGAAAGCAAATCCAAAAGAGAGCTGGGGTAAGTCAGAAGGATGCTATCAGACTGAGAAGAGTTTTTGTGACTTGACTTCCTCTTGTGAGCATACAAAATCCTTCCATCGCGGATGTACTCATTTTAAAGAGCTGAGGAAGAGTCAGGAATACTCAGTAACTTCTGGCTTGAAGTCAGGAGCTCTGAGAGGACGAAAGTGCCCTTTCCTCTTCTCTCTTGCTGATACTCCACCTGTCCCTTCCAAGAAGGGCCACTCGCTAAGGCTAAGGAACCTTTACATACTTGATATTGTAAAAGGAGGCGTGGGTGTTTCAAGAAAATGAACTCATTAGAGATGTCCATTAACCAAAGGCTTGGTACAGTTATTTAGCTGAATGTGGTAATGAGATGAGTTCTAGTAACACTGTAAAAATGGCAAATCTGACATTTTCTGGTGTTGGAAATGTAGGAGTTGTTGACAAGAATTTGAAGATTATCAGTAAAAGGGTGCCAATGGGGAACATGGGCGTTGTGGGGTTTGACGCTGGTTTGCCCTTTGCTCTGCCCATGTAAATTCTGACACATTCAGTCTTCAAAGAAGTCACAGAAGAGACAAAGTTGTGAAAGTTTGAGATGAAATCAGTACCCAGGTGAAAACAATGCAAATTTCTGAAAACAAAGGCAGCAAAACACTGAACAAAGGTAAAAACTCTTTGGTAACATTTGACTCTCCAGCCTCAGATCCCTGCAAAAAGTTTGATAACTTAATACAGAGATGTTCTTGTTTGTTGCTTCTCTCCAATCTTTCACGGTCATTTGAAAGTTAAACCAGATCCTCCTCCTCCAGACAGTCTAGTACAGTGAAAGCAGCTTGTTACAAAACATGGTTAAGAATGTTTAAATAAAAATATGTAGAATAAAGAAGGAACTATTCATGATGCATCACTCCTCTGACAGGCTGTGAAGTTATTTCACCCTTCAACACAAGTGCTAAAACATAATGGAATCCCTACTGAGTGTTTTCATGCCTACCAGAACATAAAAAAAAAGCATAACAAAATGCCCAGTGTGCCCCTAACTATTAGCTTGGATGAGTAAGGAGGCCAAGAGAAAACAGTGGCACTGTGGGAAATATTTGTGGCGAGGGAAGGAAACAATAACTGAAAGTGATAAAAATGGATGATTCTCGCGCAACCATGCATCGGCCAGGGAAGCGCATTGTGCCCTTGCTATGGAGGACAATCTGTAAGCAGAGAATCAATATAGACTATGTTTTTCTTTCTCCCTGCTACCATAAAGAATTTTAAAAGCCAGATTTAAAAAAGACCTCCAGTTGGGAAAGGAGGCTGCTTCTGGTCCTTTTGGTTACAAAAAAGGCCATTCAGCTTACGAGCAAGACTACGTGAGAGAAACTTGGAATGCACCATTTCAATCTATTCTTTTCTGCTTACAATTTAACTGCGAACATGAAACGGGCACAGATGTAGCACTGCAATGTGCAGAAGTGGGGCACTAAATGGTGCATTAACATAGAGCTGAATTCTGCTGTCATTAATCAGGCCCTATTCAGAAAGCAAGCAGCGACGCTTTTGCCTGCATAAAAAGCCCCATATGACTTAGCCTTTAATATACAATAATCTCATTTAAATTTTACTGAATTCACTGAACTTTATGAACTCAGAGTCATTGCTCAGGTACACATTCATGGTGAACCAGCTGTAAATCATAATTTGCTCCAAGCTATTAACTCTTACTGCTTTTTTTTTTTTCTGTAATTTCTAGCGCAGACTGAAAGAACTTCTGAAGCCTTGCACCTTATTTGATGTTTAAATGCAAAGAACCTAGGAAGAATTCTCCTGAATTATTGTCATTTACAACAAGGAAGTGAACTTTTATGGAGGTCCCAAAGCCTTTCTGTACTCAGAAGCTGGGATGGTTTGACTTTGTTCTCCCTTTGCATTGATGTAGCTTCATAACCACCCAACGGGAAGTGATGGTTATAGTGTTGTAAAACTGGTGGAAATAACAGGATTATCTTTGACTAACCACAGGTTTTTCCATGTCAGGAATTTGAACAGGCTGAACTCATTCTGCACCTGGATGTTTTGGGGTTTTTTTCCTTTTAGAAGAAAGGCCTAAATAATATATTTAGGGCTTATACATGGCATTACTCTCTTCTCAGTGCAAAGCCTGCGAGAGAAACTACAAAGGACAAAGGCACGCAGGGGAAGCAATGAGCCAGAGACAGGCCTCTGCAAACCAAACCCAGAATTGCTTCAAGTTAGAAAAAGGTATTTGTCAGTCAGCTGAAGGGTAGGACCTGGGAAAGCCATCCTACTCAGCTTTTTTGTTGTCCATAAATTCTGGAGCCACCAGCAGCAGTACCAATATGTTGCAATTTGAGAGAAAACCCCGAGTGCTCATCGCAAGCTTCTCACAGTCTCGCTTCATCTTTGTTTCCTGCAGCAATACCAGCCTGCAGGAGGGAAGGTCCACTGTCTTTCCACCTCTCCGGGCTGGACCCGCTCCCCGGGGTGCGTGACGGTGTGAGTGATGGCTCTGCCTTCTGCTGGGGATATCCTCACAGGTGCGTGTGGCAGCTCAGGTGCTGGCACCCACGGTGCCCTGGTTGTACCCAGAGTCGCCTTCCAGTCCTTGCGGAGATGAGCAGCCGGTGGCAGTTTCTCAGCTCTCTAAACTGGTCGTGAATCACTCAAGACTTTTCAAAACTCTTGGTTTTGAAGGTACCAGGTTTCCTGTCTGAAGTTCTCTCAATATCCGTTCAGCATTGTTGTTCTTCCGCTAGAAATATTTTTTCCTGTATATGAAAATAATTGCAGTAATGTTCAGAAGATAAAAATGGAAGTATGCTACATGCATTTGATGTATTTTTTTATACCAAGCCTTCATTAATATCTCTATTCAGAGAAGTAATCATATGGAATACAGAAATTCCAATTTTGCTGGATTTGCTTTTGGTCTGGTTCCATAAACACTAGCAGTGTTACAAAATTCTGAAAATCTTTTATTTCACATTAACTGAAGTAACTATGACAATGTAACACAATTTATTTCCTTTAAAATTGAATGGTGGCATTATTTTATGTCAGTTCTCAATTTGCATCAGAAATATTCTAGCCAGTGGTGTAAGCTGGTTTATGTTCAAGTTTTTCAATTATTCTTTTACTTCTTTTTAAAATGGTCACTTCTCTGGTGAATGGAACAAATGTTAATGACTTTTGAAAGGTTTTTTTTGAGCCACGTAAGACTTAATAAACCCACAATTTTGCATTTTACTGCTTCGGTGGGGAAAAGCTGTTAATTAGGAGTACCATGGCAAAGAAACTGCTTTTTGGCTTTGCCTACCAGCTGGTTTATTCTTCTTATAAACAACTGGTCCCACTTAATGACCAGACCATACTGTATTTACTAGCTACCGTCAAGCATTCCCAGACCTCATAGTTTTAGGTCTGTGAAACCCTTGCATATTATGATCTCACCTCATGATACAGAATCTCTCTATTCAAGTTTATACATGACGTGGAAAGTCTCCGAGATGTACTCTGAGGTGTAAAATTAGTGTAATTCCCCTGGAATGAAAGAGACGTGCCAATTTATATCAAGTGAAGTTATGGCCCACAATGTCTCAAAGACATTTGCTTTTGTCTCACAAACAAGCAAACAAACGTTCTTCATTTCAGTGGAAAATAACGCTTCTGTCTCTCCTTGCTCATGTACAGAAGGAGATCAAAGGTGGCACAATCTCTTCTTCCAAGGCAGCGTTTCACTACCAGACAATTAATATGATAGTATCAGGGAAATGAAAACCTATTCCATGCCTAGGTGTTTCCCCTCATGGACTGGAAAACGACTCCGTTTATCATTTTCTGTCTTTAGGCAAAAAGGTAACTCTTATTTGCATGTTTGTCAGTTTGTGCTTGAGAGTATGAGATTTACTTAAAAACAAGCTCAGCCAGCTAAATGAAATGCCAATGGTCTTATTATCCTGAGAGAGCAAAGCACTTAAGCCCATGATTAAAATGAAGTTAATTGAATTTAAGTGTGTGCTTAAAGTAAAGCACAGCCATAAAAATACTTCACTGAATAAATGGAAGATTATTCTCATGCTTCAATGTAAGCACTAATCAGTATTTTCCTAAAACGGAGGCTTATAGACTTCTATCAGCAGTTCCAACTATCCCACTAATAAAAGCTGGCATGAAAATCAGAGGTTTTTCTAAGAAATTTGCTCAACAGAATGAAGATCAAGGTGCTGCTTAAATAATAAATTGGCAGAATAGGCTTGAAACAAGAACACAAATATTAAAATCTGGGTGTGATGAGTTATGCATAAGAAAGGCAGGAAAGAGCTTATTTCAAGTTGAATTGTGCGGCTTTCTCAGAAACACATCCTCGGTAATCTAGAATGGAAACCCCTCCTTGCTCTATGAAACCGCCAAATGTCAGTATTTAGGGGGTAGTGGGAACTGCAGTACAAATACAACTGCTCTGTGTTCTTACATCCAAGATCCGCTGTATCAGGTTGGTCTTCGGAATTCAAAATTGGGCTGAATTTAAAAATTTCAGCTCTGAAGTTGCCACTGATATATCTGACTGATTTTGGACACGCAGCGGTTTCTAGCTGAATTTAATTTTCTTTGTATTTCTAATAGGAATGAAAATGCCTTTCTCTTAGAGTAATAATCAAATATTCATCAAGTATTTTGCTGTCCTTTTGAGGTGGACCGAAAAAACTCTGGCCTAAATCTGGACCACTGGCATATATAGATTTGTTAAAATACCTTGTGAAATACATTGTATTTTACTGCTAGTTTAGGGAAGGAGGAGAATGGACAAATGGAAAAGTTCAGCTGCAAATCCATCTCATCACTGTCAAAACACAAGTTTTGGAAATGACTTTTCCGTTAGATGTTCTGCATTTACATTATGTTTTAAAAGGAGTTTTTTTCTCTATCAAAACACAACTTTTCAAATGCGAAATGATCGTCCTCCCTGCTACCATTTTCCCCTCACAGAAAATGTAAAAAAGCCTTTTTTTTTCCTGTTTGGCATGAAGGGAAGTTTCCCATTATTGCACAGCTCTGGTATCACTGGAAGAGACCAGATGCACATTTCAATACGTAATGTTCTTTGTTGTATATAATGATATAAAAATGTGAATGAAAAGATGTTATAAGTTTAGTTCAGTTAGTATCCGCGTTGGGCTATAAGCTCTGCATAGTTGTGCTCTACCATACTGAAGCTTCGCTAAATTGAAGCTTCTATTTAAATTACCTTTAATGTGGAGTTCTTAATAATAGTTTCTTAATGTAGATTAGAATAATTAATGCATTTTTGAGTTACATAGTGTAAACGCATTACAGACTTTTTGGAAGCTTTGCTCCTGAACATATTGAGAAAGCCAGAGTGGTACACTAAAAAAACCCGATGTCACAGTTTTTGAGCAGAAGAGTTTTATGGCTATTAACAGATGCATTTAAATGTGTAATTTGTAAATATGGAACAATATTTTCAGAATGGTGGAAATGAAGAAATGGTGTATCACACAATTAGGAAAAAATGCAGACTAGAATGTGTGGTATTTTAGACAATAAAATATGATGGAAGTGAGATATGAGCTTCAGATGAAAAGCAGTTCTCCTAACAGCGTGTGAAGAACATGAGTATGACCCTACCAGATGGGATCAAAGGTCTGTCTAGCTCAGCCAGCAGCGGAGGATGCCCAGAGGAAGAATGTAAGTACAGGGCAAACTGTAGTGGCTCACAATATACTCACCCAGCAATTTGCAACCAAGGGACTTCCAGAGCCAGAGGTCAGTGTCCTTATATTTAGTGACCTTTAATGGGTTTTTCCTTTGTGAATTTGCTCTGGCACTGGTTTTGGTTTTTGAACTCATGTAAACTTTTAGTGCCCACAATGTTCGCTGGCAGAGATTTGAACCCCTTATTACACTTTGTGTGAAGAACTACCTTTTTATTCTCAACAGCCTGCAGCTAAGCTTCCTTTCACCTCCTCCAGAACTGGAAGACAAAGTCTTCTTTCACCTTCCCTGTTCCACTTGGGCTTTTCGCAGATGTCTGTAATAACCCTTCTCAGCTGTTTCCTTTCCAGATGGAAGAGACTATTTAGATATTCCCTGCATGGGACCCATTTGATGTTTCAGATCACTCTTTTTGGCCTTGTCTGTACCTCTGCCAGATGCAGCATTTCTTTTTGAGGCAGAGAACCGGCCCTCTACATGGAACCTGAGATGCAGGTGCACCAGGAACTCAGCGTCAGAGAGTCCTCTTTGCTTTGTTTGCCATTCCTTTTGTCGCCATTCCTGACATTCAGCACAATCCTTGGTGATGGAAAATGCATTCAACACCTGCATCGAACTGTTACAAAATACTGTTCCTGAGAAATGATATGTTAGAGCACATCATCTTGGATGTGACTTCACTCCCACGTGTGCAACTTGACGTTTATATTCACGCCAAATTTCATCTGTCTTTTGTTTCCCACTCAGTATGGTGAACTTCTTCAGTTCTTCACACAGAGTCCTCATCTTCACTTTCCTAGACAACTTCGTCATCCACAGATTGCCTGCCTTCTCCAGCTCTCTCAGCAGTACGTTGAGCAGCACCAATGTGCACACGCTCGCCTGTGAAATTCCACTTCCCTCTGCTGTGAAAAGTAACCAGATATTGCCACTCTTTGCCGCCTTTCTTTTGAGTAGTTACAGCTTCTTAGGAGACCATTACCTCCTTTCCCCTGGCAGATTATCTTCCCTGAGAAAGGTAGGAGACATTGCCAAGAGTCTTTTAGAAATCCAGGTAGAATACATCAAGAAGAATATTATCTTCCTCACACTCTGGCTGAATCCTTGTCAGAAATCTAGTAGTGATCTGCGATGTCTGACCTTCCTTTCGCAAGCCACGCTCATCCTTTCCCACTGTATGCCTTAGGGGGATGACTGAACCTTCCTTTCTGCTGCTGGCTCAGATCTTGCCAGATAATCAGAGCTCTGGCAAGGGAACTCAAGCTTGCAGTGTGAGGGAGACCCAAGGTTTCTCACGAACTAGGATTTGAGACGGTTGAGCCGATCATCGAGACGGTTGAGCCGATCATTTAGACACGACCCTAGCCATCTTCACGAAGACAACGGCTAATGATTAGACATAATCATAATAATCTCATTATTTTAGTAAGAATGCTTTGATTCTGCAAGCAGCTAATCGCATGAATTTTATCTTCTGCTTTAAGTGGTTCTTCTAGAGTGTGCAGCTGTCAGACTGTTCCTATTAACTGGACTTTGAAACCTCTATGAGCTCTGTTGTCAACAAACCTAATCAGCTTTTATTGTGTTTAGCTCAGTAGATTCACAGAGAACAATCTGTCTTTTGCAGACTTATACTCTCATTTATAAACGTTACTCTCTATTTTTGCCATCTTTGTATATACACACAGAGTGGTGAAATGCAAACGTAGCAGGCCTGGTATGAAGACCATTCACTTTATAATTCCATTTTTTACATGAAAAGCACCATTACCCTAATTAAATTGGCCCATTCTGAGATGTGTGCGTGCACGAGCGCATACCATCTGAATGCCTTAAATGCGTGTATATATATATATTTATAGGTGTATACATAGCTATTTATATGTTTTGTACATGTATGTACACATTTATATCCATTAAATGCATTCAGATTGTGAGTATTCTTTTTGTGCGGAGAGACTCAATGCGAAGAGTCAATACACTGTGATTGTAGTTGTTTCCCATTTTGCAAACTAGATAAATTATTCCCCGAAAGGGGAACAGCCAGCTCGGGCAAAGCCAGGATTCACACCGGCAAACTGCTTTTGATCTACGGATTGTACGAAAGACGCAGCACAAAAGATGGCTGCGTCGCATCGGACCGAAGAGCATTATTACAGGATGAAGGAAGGAAGCAAAAATAGACTTGACACACAAGTATTGCAGAAAGTTTCTAAAGTGGGAATTTGAATTCTCTGCAGCCAGCTCTGGGTGTGCTGCGGGGTGTGTTACCCGATCCGGTGCCTGCTCCCCGGCAGGCTGGGGACCCTCTGTGGGGCTCCTCCCCAGCCGCCCTGCGCCAGCATGAGAGAAGGAGAGCGAGAAATAGAAAATCCGTGCAAGGGAGCTAGTGACAAAATAAAGGGTCAGAAAATGGAGCTGCAGTAATTTGCTGGAAGGTAAAGCTGTGTTCGTTTGTTCTTGGTTCTTGCTTCTTTTTTTTTTTTTTTGGTGAGAGCCTGCCTGCCACTTAATTTGTTAAGCTTTGAAGTATGTTTTAGAGCAGAGGGAAGGAGATTCGCGGAGATGGCGTCACTTTATAAAAGTTTCCAGATTTTACTGAGCTTCTTGTTTGTTTTCTTTTTTCTAAGGGGCGGGG
>JANZLQ010000044.1:17462489-17625541 GCA_026212715.1 Elanus axillaris | reverse complement strand
GGGGGTGGGGGGGGGGAGCGGCGGCGACGCCTCAGCGCCGAGCTGAGAGCTGCGGCTCGGGCTGCCGGGGTGTGTGTGGCGGGGGACGACGACGACGGGCCTTTTCGGAAACTTTAGGGGGGGCTGAGGCCTCCCCCGGCCGTTAGGGCTCCGTGGGGACCGGCTTTGGGTCGTCCCGGGCCGGGCCGAGGGCTGCCGGGGGTCCCGGAGCGGGCGGTGTTGGGCTGGGGAGGGGGCCGGGAGCGGCGTGTGGAGGAGGAAGGAGCAGCCCCGGGAGGGAGAGGGGAGAGCTGGATCGCGCTGCTGGGCTGTTAAAACACGCTTCGTGCTGATAAAAATAAGTCTGTGCACGTAACTGTAGGAGCAAACTGTTGCAATGCTAATAAGAGGCTCGGTGTTTTTTGGTTGGTTTATTTTTTTTTTTTAATTTTTTTTTTTTTAAAGACGAGGAACTCCGCTCTTAGCTGGAGTAAGGCCTGACCAAACGAGAGGGGAGAGTGAGAAATCCACATGTTTCAAATCCGTCGGTAAAGAGGCTCTTTCCTGCGGAGGCGATGTTAGGACACACACACACACACACACACACTTGTCCACCTTGGCCTGTCTTGCGTGCATCCAGTACTGACAGCTGCCTGACAACAGATGGACCGCTTAAGTGATTTAGAATGGCAATTTTTGTTTTCTGCGGGTTGTAAACTTAATAGAGGAAATATGGTCTTGCGGTTAAAAGCACAAGACTGGAAATCAAGTGATCTGTGCTCTGTTCCAGTTGTGTAGTTTCTGATGTGACTTTCAGCTAATTAAATGAAAGTATTTCGCAGTAGAATGAGGTAGGGAAGAACTGATTCAGCAGTAGTTGTTGACTATATTATTGAATAGGTTCAGTGATAGTTGTTGAATCTTTTGGTGGAACCTGTAGGGATTTAGAGATTTTACTCAGTGAATGACTCGGGCTTTCTGCTTTAACAGAACCTCTGAGGAATAACTGTCAAAATTTGCATCAGCCTGTAAGTTTTGTCTTGTTGTGGGAAATTAGATCGTCAGCACGTGATGGTTTAAGATGAAATCTCTTGCTGGTTTTCATTCCTTTGTTAATTTCAGATAACTTGCCTTCCATGGGTGGCTTTATAATACTGAAATCTGAAATGAGCATTTTTCGTTGCATATCTCCTTTATGGAAGTTCACAGAATTTGACTGAAGAGAAGGGGTGGGGGGGAAGGTGCAAACACACTGTTGCAGTCTTGTGCCCATGCTCATCATCAAAAGCTGTAATACTTTTTGGAGTTGGCAGCTGGTGGTAGTGGAAGTTAATAGAAGCAGCAAATAACTTAATTGAAGATGTTTCATAATTAGGGTGTTGTAACTTTTGAGAGTGCCCTGTCTGTGTAGGATGCTGTTGGATTTAATGTCTTAATCCTTTCCGTTTGATAGTGGTTTACTCTTACCTCTGATATTAAAATTTTGTTAACTTGGCCTTGAAATTGCTGCTGAGTGCTGGCACTTATTTTTGCAAAACAAACCAAAACCTCAACAAGCCATGTGCTTATTGGGGTACCTGCCTTTGTCAAACCTTTCTTTTCCTTTCAGATGTGGAGAAAATACACTTGAGGGAGGAATTTTTTTTTTTTTTTCTAAAGAAGGCTTTCCTAGTGGAAGCCCAGGATGGACGGTCATGATGGGTATGAGAAATGGGAAAGGAGGAAGAGAGGCTTCATCTGCATTTCTTTCTCTTGATGACAAAAGATCACAACAAAAGGGTGTGCTGCTGTGATGCTGCATACAGCTGTGGTGGGTGGTTTTTGTTTGAGGTTTGGAGTTTTAACCTCTGGTGGAACCTGAAGGAACTGTAACTGTGGACCCTGTACTACTTGGTTCTTGTTATGAAGTCAGATTTTTTAATCTTGCACCTTGAATGGATGATATCCTGTGCAGGGTTTTCATGATGTAGAATATTATCTGAGCTGGAAGAAATTCCATCTCAAGATGGAGCGCTTATGCTCTATTAGGTGACTCTTTGGGTTTATTTGAATGGCATTTTCAAATTACGTTATGATCTTTAATATTCCAGAGGACACTCTTAATTTCAGAAAATTGTCCTCTGTGTTTTCTTTCGAGTTGTCTAAAGAAAACTCTAAGAACTCTTTTGTTGCTCTTGGCTGAATTACATACCTGCAGAAATATTGCTATGGCAATTCTAATGCAAGCCCCTTATCTTCCTTCCCTGCCAGTTAAGGTGTTTTGCTTTTTTGGTTTTTTTTATTATTATTATTAAAATGCAAGTTTCTTCTAATATCTATGATAGATTTGCTGAAATTGATTTTAATGTGTTCATGTTTCTTCTTTAAAAATCTTTAAATGATGTTTAATTGCAACAGGTAAGGAGCTCATGCTTATAATTACAAGGTTTGTTCTTATGTGAGCTGAGAACACTTTAGATATTTCATGGCTAACGTTGATAATTCATTAAAAGCAAGTTAAACAGTCATTTAAGACTTTTGTAGTTATCATTGGTCACAGTTGCAAGTTCCTGCTCTGTTTTCTGGAAGCCTTTTTAGCCGTGTTTCTGTGACCACGTAGAAGAGTTTGGCTGGCACTTCAGCATGCTTGACCAGTGTGGGTTGGCAAGGTGCAGGACACTGCCTGCCAAGTCTGTATCCCTACTGACCTACCACCAAGGTTGAGCCTGCCAGGACTGTCATCCTTGACAGAGGATCTTTGTCAGAGTTGCTGCTACTGATCCACCAACTATGAGGTAGTGTCTCTGAATTCTGGGTCAGTGGATGTCACAAACTGACAAATTTAGAATACTTTGCCATTCATTCATCTGTGCAAGGGGGAAAAAAGCTTGCTGAATTACTATTGTCAGTGTTCCCTCCAAATCCTGTAGCTTTTGTAAACTTGTCACAGTCTTAATGCAGTTCGGTTGGAGTGGAAGTGTATAAACACACACACAGATATACATCTTTATTTTTCTTCCCCTCTTTTAAAGCTTTATGAAAGTGTACGGTCCCTTCTTTCAGGTTACACTTTTTGTTACCAATTCAGATTGTCAGTGGCAGTATTTAGGACCTTTAATGAAGGTCTTGTATATGAGCATCTACATTTTTGCAAGGCTTTGTCTCCAGCTTGTTAATTTTTTAACATCCTTTAGGATTTGTGAAAAGTGTTAAGATGTCCTTTATTTTCCCCTTTTTTTTTTTCTCCAGGTGTAGTACTGAGGACATTCCAAATCACCCGCTTGCTTGTCCATGTCCACCAACCTACCAATGGTTGGTAGACTTTTGTTGTCATGTTTAGTGAAATTTAGTGATGCTCTTGTATGTAATTTTATTTAAGAAATGGATGCTAACTTGTAGTTATCTGCTGTGGTTAGAGTAGATCTTAAATAACCTTAAAAACGTGAGGCAGATTCAGGGCTGACTTTCAGATGTGCTGACTACTGTTGTTGGTGGCATTTTTCAGCATAATGCTTCTGTTGGAAAGTGCCAATTAGCTGAAATAGAAGTGTGAGAAAATGCAGGGTTCTGACAAACACTTAAGGGAGAGAGGTTTTGGTTCTAAGATGGAATTTATAGTTTTTGAGAACTTCTACAAAAGCTAATTGCTCAGTAATTAGAGTAGCTGCAGAGACTAGGGCCATGTGAGTTTGGACTTTTATGTTCTAAGTGGATGCCTTAAGTAATAGATACTAGCGTTTTTAGGCTTGGGAAGTTTTTGGTTTTTCTCTCTCCCTCTCCCCTCCCCTGTAGCACAGTTAAACTCAAGTTTTGCCATAATGCAGAACAAATTTAAAACTTTATATTCTTTGGTTACACTTCCGAGGTTTTCTTGACATCAGTTGGAAGTGAGGGTGCTTTTCAAATGCAGTGGAGCTCTATTAGTGAACTCTTTCTGGCTGGACCTCTTTTGTGATATAAATCATTATCACTTACATCATTACAACAGTAATTTTTGAGAAGGTTTTAAAAAACCCCAGAAGCATCACTCTTGCTATCTGAGCTATATGGCTTTTATAATTCCACTTCTTCCATGTACAGTGTATTACTTGCTGCTTGTGCTTGGCCTAAGAGGTTTTTTTATGTTTCTTTTAAAAGAGTGGTAGTTAAATACTTCTCAGCTGACAGAGCTAAATGCTTCAGGGTTTTTTTAAGCTGTGTTAGATGATGTACAGATGTGGAAATGAACAAGTATTGTGTGAGAAAGCCATGTCTGAAGTTGTCAATACATTTTTTGTTTGGAGAACAGTCACGGTTAGTAAAATTTTTGAAGATACCAGACAATTCTTTTCTGTTCTTGTTTACATGTATTATTAGTTGGAATATATTGCCTTACAAGGCATGTTTGAAGCAAAGAAATCTTGTGCTAGTATAAACCAAAACCATTTATCGTAGGTTTTGGTCAACTGGATGTGTATTTGGATAGGCAAGCCCAGTTCTGATGAAAATACCACAAGTTACTTTTTGACATCGTTTATAAAATCTCCTGTCATCTTTTACTTACCCTTGAAGGGAGGCAGGGAAAAAAAAAAAAGAGTTGCATCATTGATGATACTATTCATGGCTAAGATGTTGCACGAAGAAATATCTTTTCTGTTGAGAGGCTGTGGCAATGGTATGGAATGTGTAGGCCCTTCAAGGTTATTACCCAAGTTTTTTAATCACTGTGTAATCTTATGGTTTATTTTATCCTTGATGTGTATGGAAGAAACTGTGGAGCTAACATTTCTTCTGTATTTGTTCTCAAGAAAAGGTTCTAATGCATGACATTGTATGGGACTGCATGCTAGGCTACAATGTAAAATGTAAACTTGGTAAAATGATAATAAAACCCAAGCACAATCCTGTGCAATTCCTGTCAGGAAATTTATAAGGAAAGGAGGACCTTGATAAAACCAGGTGAAATTGATGCATGAGGTTGTAGTTTTAGACAGTGTTAAAGAAAGTACTGATAACTGAATATAGCATAATATGCTGTAGTATACTGTAATTGAGTTTCTGAGCTTTCTGTATGAATATGCAATGTATTAATAATGTGTGTACGGAGTCAAAATACTTCAGTATTTCTAAGTTTGAGGGGGCAATAATGTTAAGCACAAGAGCTGACTGCTAAACACAGTTTTAACTGCAAATCTACAGCAGCTCTAATGAACTACCAATTGTGTAGCTAGTTATAAGTGGTGGTTTGTTTATAGTATGAAATTGAGTCTCAAAGCAGTTTCTAGTCATGAACAGTAGAGTTCCTTATTTCAGATTGGGTATGATGCTACAGGAAGCTTTCTTAATTTGCAAACAAGTAAATTAAGCAGGAAAAGAATAGTGCTTGTACATTTGCAATACACGCTTAGTATTGGCAGTAGGAAAGGATAAGGACCATGTAGTTGTTAACCCGTTTTATTCTTATATTTATTTTATTCTTATTATTATTATTTATTCTTATTATTCTATTATTATTATTATCTATTATTATTCTTATAATTCTATTATTATTATTTTATTTTTATTTTCTTGTGAAAAGCATTGTTTATTGCCATGCTGATTGTGGTGATGGGTTGCTTGGTTAGTGGTACTTTAAATTTGGATTTTTGCAGGTGGGAAGTCATTTTGGAATCGATGGCAGAACGTTACATAAAAAGTGCATCTCGTTAAAATAAATACACAGTATGTAATTTTATATTGATCTGTTCTGCTCCGAGTCTTGCTCAGGCCCTTTTAGCCAGAAGAAGATTACTTGATAGCAAATGAAATTAATCTGCTAAACTTGCCAGTTTAATACAGTAGGCTAAGAAAATCTTGGAAGAGGAACCAAAAGGTATTTGAGTTGCTTGGTATTTGTGATAGTAGATGAAAAGTAGTCTATTTCTCCCATCTTCACAAATGAAATGTAATTCGTAAGTTCTGCTGTTAGCCAACTTTGTTTATGTCTAGCTGGCTTGACGATGAGGTATTAAGAAGGGGTTCCAACAATGGACCTGTTCACACAACTAGTTTCCTTCCATTTGCTATAGTCATTAACAAGAACTTTAAACATATAAATAATGCATGCCCCAAAGTCCAGTTTTGATACAGCGATTACTTCCTTTTATACTTGCCCATTAAAAGCCCCCTCATGCTACCCCATGCAATGCATTACACTCACTCTTTAAAGAGTGTTTGTAACTTTTAAAAAATGTAATAACATGTTTTTCAGCAATGTTCTCTTGTAGCTCAGCTGGAAAGTTATTTAATAAAAGAAGGTAATGCATAATAGACCCTCTGCCTCTTAAGGAAATTTAAGAAAGCTTTTTTTCTCTGTGAAAGTTGTTACCAGCTGCGTCTAGAGGTGCAACAATACGAGTAATTCTTGCAAGACTATGAATGAAAATGTGACTCTTTAAAGCATTTGTTTCTATGCTCAAATCTTACAGTGATGCACTGTTATACTGCAATCACAGCTCATAACATGCACTTTTAAAGCCTCGGAAGAAATTGATCGTAAACATAGATGATCTCGTGAAGCTGTTTCTAGCAGATGTTATGATTACTTACAAACCTTTCAAAAATTAATGCTGAAATTACATCAAATGCAGGTAAATGTTCTAAATGTGGTTTATGCTGCTTGTTAAGAAATTTTAAAACCCTACAAGAATTGCAGTTTCTACATGAAAATGTTTGGTTTCTAGATAAATGCCTGAACCTACTGCTTTGTGACCTTAAATAGCTCCAAAGAAGGAAACACTTTTAGTCTACAAATAATTAATGAAGCTTTTTAGTTCTACCTTGTTTTCCTAAGAAAAAAGCAAAAGCTATAAACCTTCAGTATTTTTGCCTTACAAAATGAACTTCCAGAAGGCCTTTAATGAGATAAATTCCGTGTCATTTGTACTTTTCAAAGGCTGTTAATAGTTTGTTGCAGGGTTTCTTTTTTCCCCATGCTTTTATTGAACAGGTAAAAGTATGCTTCAGCAGAAGAGTCTTGAAAGCCTCATGGGTGGCCAGAATGGATTTACAGTAAATGCTATTAAAGTTTTCAACTTCAACAGTCTCCATTTTCAGTGGTTACAGTGCAAGCATGTATGTGGATACTTTTTTTGAAGAAGTTGAAACAGATTTGATCAAAACTGTTATAATGCTTCTGGAATACTTGTTCAACTATGTTTTGCTTTTGTTGATAGGTATTCAGACTTATGTAAAGCTTTTAGAGTTAATTATGTTACTTATTCCAAGCAGATTATTTCTAAAATCATAGTTTATAGGACAGAGTCATTTATCAAAATTCTCTTGACACTTGCCCTACAAATACTAGTTACTGCGAAGCATCATTTTAGAACTGTTCCAACTTTCTTTGCTTTTAGTTAGCTTGTTTATTCCATGAACATACTTGTGGGTAAATGATGTTGAAATTATATACAACCAGTAAAATTTCATTCCTAGTTGATGCATGTTACTGTTCTGTTCAAAATACTGAAAAAAAAAAATTGTACATGATCGTGGAATAGAAATGTAGATCTGTAAACTTGATTGGTTAATAGAGATGGGGCAGCTGTAATGGAGTAGATCAGGGTGGCAACAGTCAAGAGGCGTTTCTTAAAATCTCATTTGAGCTCAACTTAACTATAGAATTTTCTAGTGTATCTTCTGCTCTGATGATGCCTAAGGTTCTTTGAAAGTATAGCTGAGAAACAAAAATAGAACTTTTTAATTGTCTTCTGGTCTGAAATTCTAGGTGGGTTCATTTCCTCATTTAGGGGTGTGAGCAATTGCTGATATCTTACAGCTATTGAATGTATGCAAGGCTTGGAAGTAAGTTAATTGTGACTCTAAACAGCTTTTACTTTTTAGAACAGTAAACTTTATCCTCAGTAAAAGCATAAATTTAGTCTGTTTTCTTGGCCAAGTTTATCTCCCTTTATGTATTTCCTGTTACTTTGAAGCATGCAAAGGTTCTCATGTGTAATAGTTCTAGGGAACTAAATTATACTTAAAGTGCAGACATGTCCTTATTTCTAAAGAAATAAGGTGGTACATAATTGTTTGGATTTTTTGGTTTGGTTTTCTGGGGGTTTTTTTTGTTGTTTTTTTTTTTCAATACCCTCTTCTAAGGACTTATTGAAGCAGTGGGAGACTTCTGTTCTCTTAACTTCTTTCTTTTCATTTTGTTTTTTACAAGAGCTTAGGAAGAAAGATCTTCAGACAGTTTTTCTGTTTATTTTGCTTTTCCCAGTTTTTTCCATACTACTGAAACAAAGCTGAGTAATCAAAGAAGTACCAATAGGATTAAGCTACTGTGTGAAATAAATGGATTTTTTCCTGTAAAGGGTGTTTATAAGTTTTTTAATTTACACTCTTGATCGTAGCCAAGTGTCCTTGGGTTTGTTCCCTGCTTTCCTCACCTTCCACCTCCCTAGTAGAAGATCTAGGATGATTGTGTGGGACATTTTAAATGCTTTGTCTAGGGATGTTGGCTCTATCTTTGGTGGCTGATGTTTAAAACATGGTTCTGTTGTAGGAAAGTACCTGTCCATGTGTCTGAGTGAGCTTGTAAATGGGCCTAGACACTTAGAAAAGCCTTATCAGATGACTTTTAGTTAATCAAAGATGGGAGGAAAAAAAGATCCCCTTGATTAAAGGTAGAAATCTAAGAGAAGCAGCACAGACATACTTAAATCTTCCCCCCCCCCCCTTTTTTTTTCTCTTATGTGCAGATTTGGTGTCTCAGGATACATTAGGTGTTCTAATTCACCACGGTTTATCAAAAGTTGAGAGACAATGTTGTTTGGCAGTCTCTGTAGCAAGAAAGGAAGCATCTTTTGTTATTGACATCCTTTCTCTTAGCTGTGCTCTTGCTTTTTGCCAGCTGCTCATTGTCTATACTTGCTTATTTAGTATTCACAAGGGATTTTACAAGTTCTTATCAGTTCGTTGCCACAGCACATCATTTCCTCTTGTCATCGTTACTCCTTAAATTGGTGGGGGGAGTATTTGCATTAGAGCTGGTGAGTGGTAGAAAACACCACCATTCATGAGGACTGAGTTGCACGGTGTTGTTCTGCTCCTCTCCTTTCTGAGGCAGTTTGTAGTAAAGGTCACATTTCTAATACTTACTCTGCCATGCCTTTCTCCCCTGCTCTCTTTCTGGGGAAAAGAAAACATATTTTTTTTTTTGTCAAAGGTTAAAAATATCCAACGCTTCAAATATTCTTCTTAAAAGTTAAAGGAAGTGCAGTATAAAAATAGCTGCAGCTGAAAAGGTTGACCACCTTTCTGAGTGGCTGGGGAAGGGTTGGTTTGGGGTTTTTACAGGCTTTTTCTTTTAATTGTTTTGGTTTTCTTTGAGTTATCTACAGTTTCTTCCTCATTTTTTTAATACTCTTCAGAAAAACATGGGGTACCTAGTTAGAGCTCAGAACAAGCAGATGCTTTAGTATTTTCCCCTTTTGGGAAATAAAGATCCATTTGAGAGGCTGAGTACTTCAATGAAATACTGGCTGTGGCACTACTGGTTCCACTGTGCCTCTTCCCTGTTTCTTCATAGCAAGTTTAAGTCTTTGGGGAAACACCATGACAGGGATATAATACCAGTTTTAAATCATATTCCCTGAGCCTGTCTTCTGAAGGAAAGTAATGGATTTAAGGAACATTGTTAACCGAAACCATGCTGTCCCTTTGGTCCCTTGACTGTCCTTTTTCCCATTAATCAGTAATGCCACAATTGGGGACTCTGATAATATTTTACTTTATTTAGCTCTGGGGTGAGGTCCTGGTACTAGCATTTTGTTCTGAAACAAAATCAAGTGCAATGGCTGGGGTTGAAACAGGTGGTTCTTTTAATGTCTACTTTTTTGTTTTACCACATTTTTTACTTGTTTTGCTAACTACTTGTTAACTTATCTTTTTAATAGAACTAAATTGGAGGAATTAATCATTATTTTTGTTGTGAAGACTTCATCACTGACATCTGTATGTTCATTTGTCAGCTTCCAAGAAATAATACAGCTGCTCAGTGGTAATAACTGCTGTTGGTATACACTGACTTTTATTTGAAAAAAACCAAACAAAAACCATCCAACAGACAAAACCCAGCAAACCTTTTGAAGACTTGTGTCAAATGACGTCAATGGCCAGTTTGTTCTCCTTTACTAGCCCAGCTGTAAAGCGTCTGTTGGGCTGGAAACAAGGAGATGAAGAGGAAAAATGGGCAGAAAAAGCTGTTGATGCTTTGGTAAAAAAGCTGAAAAAGAAGAAGGGTGCTATGGAAGAACTGGAGAAAGCCTTGAGCAGTCCAGGACAGCCCAGCAAGTGTGTTACTATCCCCCGCTCTTTAGATGGACGACTTCAAGTTTCGCACAGAAAAGGCCTTCCCCATGTAATTTACTGTCGTGTCTGGCGTTGGCCTGATCTACAAAGCCATCATGAGCTGAAGCCATTGGATATTTGTGAGTTTCCTTTTGGATCTAAACAGAAGGAAGTCTGTATCAATCCATACCACTATAAGAGGGTGGAGAGCCCAGGTATGTTTGTACGTGGCTGTCTTAAAAACTGAACAAAATATCCAGGAACCACTTAGCGTTCACTCCCTCTTCCTTCTCCAGTACAGTATGATAAATTACATTTGGTGTGTGAGGGAGTTTGGAAGAGGAATGTTCAAAGTGTACTTTTCTGGTGGGGTTCTGGGGAGGTGTGTTGTCCGTTCTGTATTAGCTGCATTTCTTTATGGTAAATCACACTTTTCCCACAGATCTCCTAAGCCTGCTACCCTTAAAGTTGGTGGCAAAGTCCTCATTTATAATGAAATAGAAAGCAGTGATCAAAAGACTTCAGTTTCTTTGGGAAACTTGTTTAAAAACCTCAGTCCTTGCAAGAAGGTTAGTAGACTTCTTTTGGGGGCTTAATATTTCATCAGTGAATGACATGAATTGAGGAGATAAAAAAATAAGTTCTAGGATGTAGTGTTCCCCACTTGGATTCCCATTAGCAGGCAGCAGAGCTGAACAGAACCAAGAGTGATAATCGGAGCAAGGTATGTACCAAATTTGTGTCAGGTAGCAAGTCTGCTGTTAAGGTGTGTCGCCATGGGAGAAGGTGAGGAGGATTTTGTTTATGAGTTGGAGAGATGAAGTGTGTTGCTCAGGAAAGTATAGTGAAAAGTTGCTTCTGTTATTCTTGTAAAGTTGCTTCTGTACAAAATGATTGTAACTCTACTGCAGCTGGCTGTAGTGCTGAAGCGCTGCACTGTAGCACTTGAATTCCAGACTCCAGCACTCTTGAGTTTAAAAGTTAAAACTCCAGCTTAGCAATAGTTGTACATTGTAGTATAGATTTTGTTTGTCTTCAGTGAAAAGGACTATATATTATGTAATCAGACTATAGTAATATAGACTGTATTTCCATTTTTACTGATTTCTTAATGTACACATACACTGAGTTTTGCACTTCTAAATCAGTACTTTGGTATGTGCCACGTGTGGACTGTTCTTTTGTTGGTTTTATTTGGGGTTTGTTTTGTTGTTGTGTTTTTTTTTTTTTTTTTTTTTCAAAAAAGGTCTGCTTCCAGTTGCATGACATACAAGTGTGGCTTTGCTCTGATTTTTGCGAGAGTAAAGTTTAAGTCTTCCATGAAGTGTAATGTAAAAAAATAAAGGAGAGAGGATACGGTAAAGGCATGACAGATAAATCCCCTGCTCCTCCCTCTACCCCAGCCAGTGTTGAAATTTTCATGATAAGCAGAATAGCACATTATTTGTATCTCTTTCCTTCTATCTCAGTTTTTAATTTATCTGGGTTTTGTTTGGTCTTTTTTTTCAGTTCTACCTCCAGTGTTAGTGCCTAGACATAGTGAATTCAATCCACAGCACAGTCTACTAGTTCAGTTCAGGAACCTAAGCCACAATGAACCACATATGCCACACAACGCGACATTTCCAGATTCTTTCCAGCAGCCCAACAGCACTCCATTTTCCATTTCGCCAAACAGTCCCTATCCACCTTCTCCAGCCAGCAGCACTTACCCAAGCTCCCCAGCTAGCTCTGGACCGTCGAGTCCGTTTCAGCTACCGGGTAAGTACAGCCTAAATGTCAACTTAATAAAGAGAATTGAAATGTCACATTCTGTTGTGACTTACTTCAGGAATTTGTGATACTTGCAATAAATTGCTTTTCTGTTTGCATTTTAGGGAGTTTTCTTCCTACTTTTGTCACTGGTCAGAATTAACTGTTAACAGTTTTATTTTTCCAAATGTTTTTTGTCACGGATACAGTAGTGGTGAGTTGCTTTGCACAGTTCCAGTGTAGATTAAGTGATACATACTTTAGAATAATATCTAGCAATGAAAAGAAAGCAGATGTAAGAGGCTGAGCAAGAAGTTTATTGATGTCTTTCTCTGAATAAGACACTTATCATGTAGTATTTAACTGGAAAAAATAGCAAAACTTTGATAGGAACTTAACCAATTTGCATAAAAATAGGGAAAACCCAACAATTGATAAGGGCAAAGGAAAAAAGTCTTATTGAGGCTGGTTTATAAAGCTAAGAAATTATTAGATTAAAGAATTTATTTTTCAAGTAGCTCAGTGGCCTCATCTTTTTTCTTTCTGGCTGCCCCGTGCTGCAAAGAGTGCCCATTCAGAGGGGCATCCCTCTTGGATAAGTGCTCTGATCACAGGGATAGATGCATTAATGGTATCTGGAGGGAATTTCTGAAATAGGGAATAATAGCGTGTTGGTACTGGCTACTGTGCTGAATGGAAGAATGCAGAGATCCACACTTCTATAATTAACTCAGCCTACAGAAGCAATAAAAAAATAACTGGTTTAGGCCTTCAGTATGTTACAGCAAGTAAGTTATTTCTTCTACTAGTTCTTTCTTTTTGAACACGGAGAAGAGGGTAGGCAAGAAAGCTAATGTTTGTGTTACAAGAAGTGGGAACTATAGTCGCTTGCCCAGCTGCAGGAGTGCAGTTATTAAAGTAAAAAAAGGCAAAAATAAAAAAGCACATCTCTTAGTTCTTTTCAAGTGTCCAATCATGTTATTAGTCCCATAGGTAAGAATCCAACTATTGAAGGAGTTTACTGTGAAGACAGCTGGCTGGGTTGTCTTCAGGTTAGCTTGAAAATGGGTCCAAATGTTTTAACATCTCTTGTTCAAGAGTATTTTTGTGTGTTTACAACTGTAGAATGAATAAATAAGTGTTCTAAATTGTTGAGGTTTGTTCTGGTTTATTCTTATTTTTTCATGTTTGTAGCTGATACTCCACCTCCTGCATATATGCCCCCTGATGATCAAATGGGGCAGGATAATTCTCAGTCTATGGACACAAGCAATACAATGATCCCTCAAATCATGCCAAATATATCTACCAGAGGTAAGTTGTGTAGTATGGTGTGAAATTAGGATAGTTTGGCTTCTTACAACTCATGACCAAATTGAATGACTAACTTCAAATGGCACAGTAAACCTTGTTGGTAAGTGGAAGCAGTCCTCCAAGGCAAACTGGGGCTGTAACAAAGAATTGAGAAACAGAACATGCCTCGCTTATTTGCATCTCTTGCTTTTAAAGCCTCAGATGCATAGTATGGCTTACAGCAAGTTGAACTTTTTAATTTTTCAGAATTACTCTTTTCTGCTACTTTTGCCTGCTGTTAGAACTGTACATGCACAAAGGTTCTGAAAGTGGAGTCCCAAAATACCAATTATAACAAGCTTTTTAAAAGTGGACAGAAGAATCGTGTTTCACCTGATAGATATCAGTGTCATCTACATTTTTTTGTGTGTAGGGTTTTTTTTAATATCAGGCTTAAATAGGAAAATAATTGTAAAATCAATGGACTAGCTAAAATGCATGGAAGTAAAAATGATGTAAGATCTTCAATCGGGACAGTTCTTGCCCATCATAACTGTTGACTAAGCTTTTAGTTACCTGTTGATGTTTTGGAAGGCCTGCTTTACAGTTTTAGATTTAATATTTTTATGCTTATGTGAACTGGTATTTCCATTTTGCTTATTTTCAGATGTTCAGCCTGTTGCCTATGAAGAACCCAAACACTGGTGTTCGATTGTGTATTACGAATTAAATAATCGTGTTGGGGAGGCTTTTCATGCATCTTCTACAAGTGTCTTAGTAGATGGGTTTACAGATCCCTCCAATAACAAAAACAGGTTCTGCTTAGGTTTGCTCTCAAATGTTAATCGCAACTCAACAATTGAGAACACTAGACGACATATTGGAAAAGGTAAAGCTTAGATGTGTTACGCATGATTAAGAAGCTAAGTCCTTGTTTTTATTCCAACTTCGGTATACTGCAACAATGATTATTCTCAGATAAGAATAGTAGAAGTAATTTGTCATATATTATCTACCTCTGGTGTCAGAAGACAATTTAGGCACGGTTTGATTCTAATTAGTCTAGGAATTGCATACATTTTTCTTTGGCACTAATTTAAAAGACTAAATATTGCCTGTTCCTTACCAAACTGTGTTGCTGTGGGGGCTTGTTTGTTATGGTTAATAATAGTCTGTATGTAGAATTTTGTGTTTCAACACCAAGAAACATATTGCAGGACTTCTGATATTCTATGTTATATCTACTTCTTGAATCAAATTCTTCATGCCACTTTCCAGTATATCAAAGATTTTTTTATTTTATTTTGTTGTTCATGCAAGGTATTACGCTGCTGTCTACAACATGTTCAAATAGCTTGCATGAGTTGGCAGCTGGACTTTGAAGTGCTAATGCAAAACTGCAAGGGCTCATTTGTCTGAGTGAATCCATGGGGTGTGTATGTGTGTGGGAGGGATTCCTGGAGACAGCAGGTTTTGCAAGATCTTCTAGTTTTCCCGTACTGTTTGGCTGATAGCACAAATAGATGCACGGTTTTCATCTTTGATGGAATGTGCTTGGATTATCTTAAAATGTAGTACTCCTTTACTGAATACCTCCTTTTTTGTAACTAAGTCCTGAGAAGGGAACCCTGGTTCTATTGTACATATCTAGAGGCCTTTTTAACACCTGAGATAATTTGGTACTGTTGGTCTTGAGTTCTGTTTGATGAAAGTCACTGTTGCTTGTAATACATCTTCAAGACCCATCCTCTCCCTTAACAGTCTTTTAATTAGAAACTACTATAAACATAGCAAAACTTTGCAGATAATCCAGAGAGCATGTTGTAGAATAGTATTGGCTGCAATGAGCTTTAAAATGCCTACATCTCTAATACTAATTATTAAACTAAAACTGCTTTATGGTAACAGTTCTGAGAACCATTACGATTGTTTTGGGATAAAATACTATTTATTTATGACTTTTGTTTGGAAGGTCTTTGGGTTTTGCCTCCTTAAAACTGCCCAGTCCTTTTTGCTAAGCATTTTTCTGTACATGCATTGCATTGCAAGCATAAGTGACTTCTAATTGTGCATTGGATTATTTTTGAAGTATCTGTGTTCTTCTCAGACTGTTATATTATCCAGCTCCCCTCTTCAGAGATCTCTCAGAAGGTCTTTACCCAAAACAAGTTAGCTAGCAAGTGGTGGTCCCTGTCTTTTAAATAAATAGGGTTGTGTTGTGAAAACGCATTCTTGCCCACCCCAGATTTTCTGACAGCTGCTTATAGTTGTTGAAGCCAATGGTTCCTCTGTGTAACCTTCATCCTACCTTAGTCCCAAGTGGATCTAGCAATGTTCGCAACAGTTGCTGCTGTCTGAAAGATTAACTTGCATCTGTTGACTTGCTGCAGCCTCATCTGGCAAACCACGGGATAGTCTGCAGTGGATTCTCAGGGTATTGCAAGGAAGACTTAAACTGAACTGTATCCCAACCATGTAACAGTGGTGGGTGCGGGAAAGGGAGAAGATCTGGGAGAAGGAAGGCGAGTATCTCAACTGAAGTAGCAGTGAGAATCTGTGTTTGGATGCTGAAAGGATCAACAGCTTTTATATATTGATTTTTAGACATTAATAGTGTTTTATAGTCTTAAGAACATTAAGGGAAGGAAGCACTTATGTACATAGCTGAATCCAGGCAGATGTGATAAACCTAGGGGCTTTGTTGATTTTAAGGTCTGGAAAGCCTGATGGCATTAAAGTTGTGCAACTAATTGGACTTACCTCTCCTTTTGCTTGGTAAAATACACTGAAAATCAGAGCAGGCTATGGATATACTTTCTTATTCATGTCTATAACTACCCCTTCTCCCAGGACACTTTTATTTCTGTTGGAATTGCCATAGGCAGAAGCTACCAGTTTTAAGAAACTGGAGTTTTAAAATCCATATAAGTTCTCTAGGAAAATAACAGCCCTAAATAACTGTTGACATGTGGAAGTAGGTTTTTTTTGTTCTATTCTGTAATTGATGAGAGAAGGACATCTAGTGGCTGATGTATAATGAAGCCTACTGTATTTTGAAATGAGAAGCAGAAAATTTACTTTGTTGTCTTTGATTTTGAGGGACTTGTTATTAAGTACTATATTTTTGGAAAAAAAAAGTAATTTGAAATGCTTTTATCTTTGTTTTCAAGGAGTTCATCTCTATTATGTTGGTGGGGAAGTCTATGCTGAGTGTTTAAGTGACAGCAGCATATTTGTACAGAGCAGGAACTGCAACTACCACCATGGCTTTCATCCAACAACTGTATGCAAGATTCCTAGTGGATGCAGTCTGAAAATTTTTAACAATCAGGAGTTCGCTCAGCTTTTAGCTCAGTCTGTCAACCATGGATTTGAAGCAGTATATGAGCTCACCAAAATGTGCACCATTCGAATGAGTTTTGTAAAGGTAAACAGATTATTTTGAGGGCATTTAAATTTATTGTGGATTTGGGTGTTCAGCAGTAATTACATTAGCACTGTAACAATGTAGCAAAGCTATTCTGAGCTGGTGTGGTTCTTTTCTGTTATAAGTTTGTTGAAAATGGTTAATTTGGAGAGCTGGAAATTGATGCAAGAAAGGAAAAGCACAGATTGGTGTATTGAATGCTGGCTATGTATTTAGTTACTTCAGTATTCAGGATAGGGATTTAATCATTGTGGTTGCTGTAATTTTTTTAAAAGGCAAATTGAGCTCATGCTCTGAATTTGAAGGAAAAAAGTGAACTACAAGACCGCTAAAAGAATTTGAGTAGAGAGGAGCATAAGTGATTGCAGAAAAAATTGCAACTCCTTCAGAGAGATTAATATTATTTTTTTTAAAAATTGATTATGGAAAAAAGACATGATTTGAATATATGAAGTCAAGCTCTATTGTTATTCTCACAGTAGTGTTTTCTCAACCTTGTTTAATCAAGATGCTGTCCATTTCAGGCTTAGCATGCAGTCTAGACTTGGGCCTTCCAGGAGTTTTTTGCATCTTGTCCAAAAGATGTCTTTTTTTTTTTTTTTTTCAATTATGATAAATACTGCTCAGTTTGAGAGTGTGGAGGATAGGGAGCAGGAGGGAGAAACGGAAAAAGAGATGTGGCCATAGCCAGGGGTCATTCTTGAGTCAGCAGTGTGCTCCACAGGAGGAGCTCATGTAGTCACTCCAAGTCTATAGCAGACAAGACTTGATTCAGGCTTCCAGGTGCAGCTTCCCTCCCAGTCCTTCCCAGCCTCATTTTATTTTCCTTTAGATAAGAATTGTTGCTAGATTGTGGGTTACCTTCAGATAAGTATCTTAGAATGTGATTTCCTGCTTCTTGTTAGTACAGTTATTTGAAAGACAAGCGTGTCCTCAACTTGATTGATAACATTTTGTTAATTTTTACAGGGCTGGGGAGCTGAGTATCACCGACAAGATGTCACGAGCACCCCATGCTGGATAGAAATTCATCTTCATGGGCCCCTCCAGTGGCTGGATAAAGTACTTACACAAATGGGTTCTCCTCTTAATCCCATCTCATCTGTTTCATAGTGCTGAAATTCTATCTTCAGCCTTATTTTTAGCGAACTTATTCTAATTCTAGAGAAACTTCCAGTGTGGATACTGTGAGCTATATGGAGAATGGATCTTACGGTTTAACTTTTTTTTTTTAAATCCCGTTGTGACCAATTCCATTGTGTATAGCTAATCAGTTTTACATTTCAATTTGTTCTCGTGATGCTTAAGTGACAGTTGAGCCCTAAGGGAAAAAAAGTCTATTGGAAAATTCAGAACACTTTTCCCCTCCTTCCCCTAGAACTTAAACAGGCATATGTCTTAACTGGAAAATGTTCTTTTTGTCCTGTAGGGACAAGAGTTATGAAGACTGACTTCCGAAAATAAATACATATCATAGTTTGGGATTTTTTTTAATGTTTATGAAACTGAACATGTGCAGCTCCAGCTTGCAAGCTGTATTTTTAGCATAGTTGTTTAACATCTTAAGGTTGACATCTGTCATAAGCAAAATTAGACTCTATTATGGCTAATTTGCCTCAGATTGAACAATGTGATTTTTTTTAAGTGTACACATGAAATACACTTTTTACAAATATTGGAGTGGTGTAAAAAAACACTTGTATTGTCTATTGGAAAATGCTGTCATAAACACACTGTATATTAATGCAGAATAGCAGTTCTTAGCCTTTTCCCACTTCAGTTTTGTCATATCTCTTTTAACCTCCACTTTAAATAGTAATTGATACAAGGTAAACATCTTGCACATTTCTGGAGTAGTAATTCTTGTTTTGCTTTGATTTACAGTCATGCCATTTGGATTTGGTTGCCAAGGCTATTTCTTTTTAGGTACCCTTCTCTATTTTAACATAAACACTACGATTTGTAAATGGCAGTGCTTACTACTTTTTGGAAGGAATAAGTTTTTTGGTTTTTTTTGGTGTTCTAGCTGTTTATTTTACCTGTCTGGAATTGATCTGTGTTAGGCCTTTTTAACCTCTCAGTAGACATTATACAGTATTAGTGATTACACTGTATTTAATTCACTTTCAGTATGAGTTTGAGTCTCTTTGAAGACTGTGAGTGGCTTAGCAAATTAGTAACTGAATGCAGAAGCTTTTACTTCCAGATCATGTAATTTAATACAGACCTGTTGGTAATGACCAAAAGTAGTCACTTCTTTGTAGCCTACATGAAACAGTGGTCTTGATCCTGTCCATGATGGCAGGTGTTCAATCAGAAGACTCATAACTGTAGTTGGCAGCTTTATGGGATTGAAGGACTGCATTAATATGATGATGAAATTTCTCTCTCATATGTAAGGAATCCTGTTGCCTGTGCTGTTGTATTACTCAGTAGAGAATTTAAACACTGTACTAAACACTAAAAGATATCAGTTATTTAACGTATGCATATCTTTCCCCTTTAAATAATAAAGGAGGCTGAAAGAAATATTCTAAGAGAATTAGAAGTGAATTATATACAAAATTTCTCTGCATGCAGAAAACAATCTATTGTATTTTTTTAACTTCTTACCCTCCCTTTTTCTCTCCTGAACACCTCTTCAGAAAAGGGTTTAGTGTTTGGGGAAGAGGCTGAAAACGCTAAAATGCAAATACTTACTAAAAGATGTGTTGCAGTTAATTACTGCAATCCTGAGATATTGATTGCTTACACAAGTTCCTGTGTCTTCTATTGAATGACAGTTTCTGCTCAAATGTGGAAATCATGCATCATATGGTACCTAAGTAACAAATGATCTTAAAGGAATGAAATTGTTTACGTGTCATTAAAATGTTTCTTATGAAATGCCTTAAAGGAATAAACTGTAACACTTCTGCAGAACCCTAATGTTCTCTTGTACAGGAATTTCTATATTACTTGGTGTTTTGTTTTGTTGGTTTTGGGATTTTTTTAAAGCAATTTCTCAAGTGTGTTTAAAAATAAACAAGTGCATCTTCAGGAGAAGGGGAATAACATTATTTGCCGCTCACCTTTGGGGTCTTCTCTGTCATTCTTTGGAACTGCAACCCACAGATGGTTCTTTTGATCAAATAAGATGACAAGTCAGTTGGCCACAGGATCAGGCTTCTATTTTCTTCTCCTCATGCCTGACTTTTGTCGAGTTGCTGAATATGTATATTTGACACTACAGGACTTTTTTTCTTTTTTTTTCTTGACTAACTTTTATAGTAAATGTCATGGCACATTGGATTAAGGAAAGATCTCAGTTGTAGGTACAAGATTTTACTTTATCCAAAATGTTTTTCACTTGGCTTCATCTCTGTTCACTTGTATGTTTAGATGTGGCCAACTAAATGACTCAAGAATGGGTGCTGAAGTGGGTGTTCATGAGCCAGAGCTGGTGCTTAATGCTAGTATTGTGGTTAGTTTGGCTACCTGTGCACTGAACCATAATTTCTGCAATAATATCCAGTTAACCCACTTCTGATGCTGTCATTAAGTAGTAAAATACTCTGGCATTTTTCTGCTTGTGTACATATTCTTGAACTGTAATATTTGCAGTGCTGGGGATATCCTCGTGACTGCTGATTTTGCCAGAGTAGGCTTGCAGGAGCAGACCCAGTAAGGTTTGTCTATGTTCTACTTTTCTGTTCCTTTTAAGTAGGACTTTTTGAGAGCTTTCTAGTTAGCAAATTTTGTATGCTGCTGGTTCATGGTGTTCCTAATCATGTTTAGTTCACCTGTGCTGCTGATCCAAAATTCAGGTATCACTGCAAGGATGGAGAGAATGGAGAAGTGTTTGACCCCAACTGTTGGATGGTTTAAGTATAGCAATAGCAGAGAGTGCTGCTTCTGTTGCAGCATACTTGTGTGTAAGTCATTTCTTGCTCTAGATGGAGGATGGAGAAATTGAATCAGACAGTAGCATGGTAGTGGAAGATGGAACCTTTCCAGTGTAGCCCAGCTTAGACTGAATGTTACTCTTCAGTGAAAACTGTTTTGGCTTCTGTAGTGTAAGTATTCTCTTCTTTTTGGGCATCTTTCTACATTGCACCAACCACAGCATTAACTAACAGCTTTGGCAATACCAGCAAAGAGCCTAGAAGAGGCATGTACTGAAATTCTTTGAGTTTGCTTTTATAGTCACTAAGATAAGATAGTAGCTTGGATATTCCTCCTTAGAGGACTTCAGTCTTGCTGGCAGTCAATCCAGTGCCTTGCATAAGTATTACATTCATTTAATTGCATTAGGCATGAAGTAGTTGTACATGAAGGGATGACATTGGGTTATAGTGTCTATAGGACCAAAGTAAAACTTTCTAGTATGACTGACCTATGAGAGACAAATCTAACAGAACAGCTCATTAGTCAAAGGAATGATGAAACAGCCCATGTGTTATGATTAGGTATAGAATTGTTTAAAATACTGGAATTATTTTGGGTTTTGCTTGAAGCTATGATTATTCCCTCACCCCCCAGTATTACAATGTGAAAGTTGTCAATTCTTGGGCAGATACTCTTGCAATGTAAAATCTAGAGAGCATTAAAATGTGTCAGGCTTTCTCCCTAGTGTGAAGAAATAATTTTTTTCAGGGTGTTGTTTTAGTTGCCCAGAGTGTTGCTAATGATGGTTTTTAGAAAAAAAACAAAAAAAAAACCCAAACAAAAACCCACAAAAAACAAACCAAAACATTTTCTAAATGTTTTGCTTCAAAACACAAACATTTGACTAACTTTATTTTTTTTTGTAGTTATGAGGTTTCTGTTTAGGAAGGTAACCCATTCTGAATTCAAATCAATAGACCAAACCATCAGATTACAACATTATGTTGCTTTGTTGTGCTGCTCCATAAACCTGCTTCTGTGTTTGTTGCAAGCATAACCTTTATGCTTTTGTTTACATTGTAGGAAACACAGTTCTAGCAATGAGTTTTTTCATTTAACTCTAAACATCTTTTTATTTTGTTAATTTTAAAATTATTAGGTTTTGCTATGTTATGTTTTTAAAGATATTTTTTGCATACTGCTGCTCGTATTTCAATAAACAAAACAAAAAAACCCACAGATTTTTCTGATTTCCTTTATCTGTAACGCAGTACGTCTCAAATATTTGTTTACAAGGGTTGATTTATGAGTTCTTGTAACTCGATGCTGACGGATGCCTTGCCGTGTACATATTCCTCCTCATACAAATGTGATCTTGTAATTCTAAAAGTACTTTTCTGTAGCTTTTTGGTAACATGAAAGCTGCAGTGCTCTCAGAAGCAGAGACTAAATAATTTCATTAAGTTATTTAAGAGTTCTTTTTTCTTGTTGTAGAATACAGCCAGCCAAAATGGTGTCAGTTTGTTGGTATTTATAGAACTATTTAAATCAGTAGTACAAAAAAATATATTTCTGTAAGACTTTAGCAACACTTTGATTATTGTGTTGGGGTTGGTTGGGGTGTTTGGGGTAGGGTTGGTTTTTTTTTTTTTTGACCTTTGTGGCTGACCATAACATTTGTAAACAACTGTCATCACATCTAAATGTGTAGAGCTTTAAACAGATGACCGATTTCGTTGAAATGAAGGCTGTTTGAATATCTCTTGAAACACAAGTTCTGTTCCAACAAAATGCAAATTTAGGAGTTTAGTGAGCTGTTCTTTTACTATTAGCCTTATTTTTTTAAGATTGAGGGAAAGAAAACTTTTCTCTTGGTTACCAAGGTATTACAGAAAGGGAAGGTGAAATAGTAATTGGTGGTGTGCACAAATTAAAAGAAATCTTTTTTTGGCAGGATGAGTACAAAAATACTGAATCCCAATTCCACAGGGATATCCATATAAGAACTACAGAAAGGACAAATTATTTGTTTAGTATAAAACTGGAACAAAGTGTTGATACTGCTTGATCTTGTCTGTGCTTCTAGCTTTGGGATTTAATTGGGCTAGCAGGCTGCCACCTTGCAGTACCACTCTGTAGTTCTCTCATCTTCCCAATACTACTAGCTTTTTTTCCTCTGAATGTGCAGCTGCACTCTACTAAGGAGGATCCACTCACTCTTTTTTTTTTTTTTTTAATCTCTTGGTACTGTTTTGATGATTTTGCTTCCAAAACAATTACTGCCATGTAAAGTTTCTGGAAGATTTACTATGATAGTATTACCTAGAGGATACAGTCTAATTTGTAAGTAACATCTCAAGGTAAGTGTTGCAGTGGCTTGTTGACTTTCCAGAAACTTTATATGGACTTGTATTAATACCTTTCTACAGAAATGAAAGAGAATCTTGGTTATTAAAAGTTTTAATTCATTATTTTATAGAATTTAAGAGGTTTTGTTAATCTTGCTAGCCTTTCTCTCTGGGGAATTTAGAGGTATAGTAACAGCTGATAATTACATCTGTGAGTAGCTAGCCAATGTAACCTGTGGAATTGTTCATTTATGCTTTCTTTTCAGAAGAAAATAAGCTTTGGGCAATACCCCCTCTTCCACTCCCACTCACTCCAACCACCTGCATTGTGTGTTAAATGGGTCAGAGGCTACTTCTGTTCACTGCTTCATAAAAAGTGAATACCTCACTGGCATTTAAAGTAATTAAACGTTGTGTGTCCTATATCCTGTGCCAAGAGAAATCTGCCTTTCTTGTCCTGGAGTGCTCCTTACCCTGTTGTAGCCAAGGACCGTACATACTCTGACACCATACTAACAAATCCTGCTCATCTTGAAAAACTGTTTCATAGACGTTAGGGAAATTTGGGAAATTACTTTTACTATGGACACTCTGGTCAGAGGACATTGGTGATGGGAGTGTCAAGTCAGTGCTCTAAATCGGGCTTTTCCAAACAGCTTTCCCAAAGTAAGCACTTCATTTCATGGAAATGCTGATCCCATTTATTTTGCCAAATGCAGTATTTTGGTCTATATGACTTAGAACATGTGTTTTCCAGACACTGCTAGCATAAAAAAAAAATAAAAATCACTGGACTAATCTCAGTGATGAGACTGGCTCTAGTTTCCCTTGAAGTCTTAAGCACTGTTAACCTTCCTGATTTAGGATGCAGAGCAAGCTGCTTCTGTGTGCACTGAGGCATTTGTAAAAAGTCCCAGAGTACCTGTGAAGTGTCAGCCAGTCCGTCAAATGGAAATTTTTTTAGGTACTGAATCATCTTGATGGTCAATTAGTATTGACAGAATTGGCATATGCTGATTAGCGTTTTATAGTCTGCCACCGTTAGCATGTTGGGTTGGTAGCATTAAACACAAATAATCATTCCCCTTAGTTTTAGGTATCTGTCTATAAACTGAAGAAAAGTGTCATCCTGTGTATTTTTATCATACAGGCACAGCAAAGATGGCTGTCTAGAGTGAATTCTCACTCCGACCACTCACAAATTTAACAGCAAAGCAGAAGAAATCTGCGTGCTGGAAAGTAGCTTACCTCGACTGACAAACGAAGCCTATGCAAGCTATAGAGTGGAGGTATGAGACTTGTGCTGTGGGAAAAAAACAATCCTATTAATGCCCACAGCATAAAACCATCACCAAAGCCGCTGAAAGGACAATACTCTTTTGAGTCCTAATGTCTTGCTCCTTCTCCCAGATGTTCAGTTTAGTTGTTCTTTTCCCATGACTTTTCAGTTCCTGCAAGTTGGAAGGGTCCTTTAGTCTCATAAGAAACATAACTCTGAAGTCTCTGTTCCTTTTACCTCTTACGATGTGTGTTGTCCCCTAATCAGGTGAAGGGGACGGTGTGCCCAGGTTTTCAGACACGCTGGGGAAAATACTGTGGTATGCCTTGAGTATGTGCTAGCCATTTGTTGCAGGTAAATTAAAACATGCAGTCTGGCTTTTTCTTTGCCCTGTGTTTTGATGTTTAGCAGTATTTTCCTCCAAAACCATCCTGAAAGGTCTCCAAAGTCCAACAGAGTCAAAAGACTAGACCTCAAGATTCTGAATAAGAATCTTCTGGCTGATTTCTTGGGATGAGTTCACTTTAAAAAGAGGAAGCAAGCCTTAAAAGACGACTTTGCCTGAGCACAAACATGTACAATACCTGTGTGATGGATGCCTCAGTGTTTTACAATTTCCAGGCAGTTTGCATCAAATTCTTATTTTAAAATATATCGTGCTTGTTAACTGCCTTACAGGGCCACATGTTCAAGTGTGCTGTACAAGTATTTCTTGAAGCAACGTTTTTTGGCTCTAGTCGAGTGCAAACCCAAGGGGATTCTTTTAATCCTCCTGTTCTCTGCTTCTGAAGGTAAGTCTGAGGCTGCAGTTTCATCGGCTGGTAAATGCAGTTGTAGGGCATGTGGGGGTCCAGTTAAAAGCAAATCATTGCAGCTGCTGGCAACATATAACATTGAAATGACAAAAAAATCAGTCTAGAAGTTAATTCCAAAAGTCTGGAGGCAGGCAATCTATCCCAGCAGAAACACCTTGCCAGGGATGACATTTTTTTTGGTACTACCTCAAGTTTGTGCTGGATTGGTAACTGCCTGCTCTTCTGAGGATGGCAAGAAGCCAGCGGCACAGCAGTGTCCCGTTTTCTGAGTGCGATGGTCAAACCTGATCTAGAACAAGTGGCTGCTGTTGGGCAGTCCTGCAGTGAGCAGTTCTGTCTCTGCTGAAGGAGCTTTGCTCTAGAAAAACACTAAAAGTACTCACTTCAGTGCATGAAATGAAGACACAGAACTATAGAGAATCGTATGAGAGAAGCACGTTGTTAAATCCTCTTTTTATCCAAAGTTTTTGTTGTGCTAGCCGCAATGTTTCCCTTCAATGTATGTGACTGGGGCAACTGCTAACAAGCCAGACCAGCTGTAGCTGCAAAGTGGGTTTATGCTAGGTCAATCAGTTCTGTATTTAATTGATTAACTCTCTGCATTGCTGTTTGAATGGTACTTGCTGGTGCGACGCTGGAGGGAAGAGAAGCAGGACGAAGGCCGTAAGGCAACGCATCCAGAGGGTGGTCACGGGCAGCTGTGTTGCTGTACGTCACGGGAGCCCACCAGCCTCCTGCTCAAGGTATGACTTGGTTTTGGCTGTCGTCGAAGGGGTGCTCTGACTTACCAGAGACTCAGCCGCTCCAGTGCGAGCGGTGGTTGCAGAACTGGCAACAGTGTCATGGAAATGCTTTAGGCTCTCACACCTGCTATGGGTGGTGTAGGACAAAGGCAAGGTAAAAGTTTTTTCTATCTTAACTCTTGAAAATAAAATTCAAACTTGTGTTTGGAAACAAGCCTGCTTAGTTATCAAATCTCACCACAAAGACAAACCCTGTAAAACTTGTTCACTTCTGTGGAGGTGTGAGGTGAGGGATTTCGGGGGTAAGGTTCTGGGGAGTGGAAGCTGTTGGCTTGTCTCCAGCTGTTCTGGGTTCCTGCTCCTTGCAAGACTCCTCCTTTTTTTTCTGTAAGACTTTTTTTTTTTTTAAAAAAAAGCCTTTTAAATTAACAGCTCTTTTGTTCTAAGGCTAGTTTTATTTTGTTCTTTATAAATACTTTTTTCCATTCCCTTTTTGAAGTTGTACATCTGCTATTGCAAACAACACGGTTATTTCCAGGAGTAAATAAGAAGTGCTGTGTAATCCAGTCGCTCCTGCAAAATCTCATTTTCTGAAGTCTCTTAGATATAGAAACTTGTCAGCAAACTCGTGAGCCTCTCAAGAAAGCTTTGAGCTGCGTGGGTGACTGCAACTTTAGAATTTGAGAGACAACGCAAAATAGACAAAATAGGCTCTTTTCTGCAAGAGCCAAACGGAGGCTGGTTTCTCTGAGACTTCAGGTCTCTGGTGAAGTCTCACTCTAGAAGATCTTTATAGAAGGAATTCTCCTTAAGTTTCCTGTAAGAAATTAGAGGCAAATACAGTATGTTAGACCTGGAAGTGCAAGTTCAGGAGTGAACAGGTTGTGTTTGTGAAGATGATTCACCAGTGGTTCTATAGGCACTGCCTGGGCAAATGCTCAGCCCCACAGGGAGGAATTTGATCTTGCCAGGAGGGCAAAAATGAGGGAGAGAGGAGGGAAAAAAAACTTGCAAAGATGTGGCAGTGTGTGGAACTTGCTGCCTGCAAGATTTTCTGTATGGGTTAACGGATTTAAACCAAACTTGTTTGCTTATACCTGTAGTTTCTGTATTTGCTCAGGGTCTTGTGAGTTAAGGCTTAGAAGAAACAACCTCCTAAAGCTAAATGAGCTGTGAACACAATCCAGCTGTGTCTTCCTTTCATCTTCTCAGTCTGATGAACCTGCCAGTTTTTAAATGTTCCGAATTACCAGGTCGATAAAGCTCCTGGCTCAAAAGTTTTAGGAGAACAAGGACCATGGTCAGAGCAGCATTCGGGGAGGGACAGAAAAAACACAGGAGGAATGTAACTAAACCCTCGCTCTTGTTAGCACTCACTAATGGCTTTACGTAAATCCCCAGCCTTTTCTTTTTGTTTTCTTAACTGAGGCTGAGAAGTCTTCATCCTGGTGATTCCTGTTTTGAAGTGGTGTCCTGGGTAAGGGCTTTTCATTTCCTTTGAAGGTGCTGGTAGAAGACAACTCGTTAGAGCAAGTGCAGTTACCAATTGCTGTGACTTGTGGTTTGACACCAGTTTGGGGAGCGTGATCATGCAATGCAGCTTTGCGTTTCACTTTGCTGTGTGGCACCGGGGTATTTACCAGACTGCAACATCCCAAATAGACGTGAAATATTCAGCTTTTGGGATTTATTCTTTGCCTCTTGCTTTGCTCTGTGGTTTGACAGACTCACCAGTCCTACAGGTGAGTCCTTTCCAGGCATCAGGTGCGATGGCCATGTGGCATGGCGTGTAGAAAACGCTCAGCTCCTGATTTTTGCTTGGAGGAAGGGGAAATGCAGGAGGCTGAATACCCGTAGAAGAGCCCACCACAGCCCACCTACAGGTAGGAAATGCAAGAAGAAAGATGGGTCCTGCTTGGTGCCTGAAATGTTAACAAACCCAGTGTTCAGGCAGTGCAATGGGATGAGCGAGCTCCCAATTTTGGGGTGCTCTTGCCAAGGAGCATCACACTGATGGCTCCTCCGGGGTTACTCCGTACCAGCGCTGCGGCAAACTCCCCGGCGGGCACTGTCTGTGCCAACGGCTCGGGCAGCCGGGTTCAAAGCTGTCCGTGGACTAAGAGATTAAAGCCACCAGACTGAAATAGAGCAATAACAATGATCTGTCGGAAGGGTGGCGTCAGATGCGAAAGGTCTCACCGCTTCCAGATGGAAGGGATGAGTTGTTTTCCCTGGCCCAGAGGAAGAAGAGTTAAAACCTTATTTAACATGCAGGTCCTGATTCAGCAGAGCATGTAGCCGTGTATTTTAAGTGTACGGATGCTCTCCAAAGCGTTATGGGAACTACTCATCTTTCGAAAGCAAAGCATATAATTAAGAGCTTCTCTGAACTGGGGCCACCCGGCTTCTCACAACATCATGTCCCAGATTTCTGGTGTTCTGCTCGTCCTTTGTGTTTCAGCATATCGACCTCCAGCCTGCCTGGAAGAGGAGCCATCAGGCAGGAGGCTGCTGCAGGGCTGCGAGTGTCGAGAGGCTTTTTTGAAAGGCACATTGAGAAAGTGGGCTTTGCTATAAAGACAGAGTGAATGGTGTATTTGTGTCAGGGGCAGGAGTGTGACTGGCAGAAGGTGTGGGGAAGGCATGGAGTACACATCTGGGAGCCCGCGTGTGTCACGCACCTAATAAACCAGTTACAACAAGTGAATAAATGCCCGTCGGTCCCTCTCTGGCATGCCTGTGGTTGGGAAGTGGATTTTATGGTCAGCTTGAATTTTGGGCCTGGTGAAAGAGAATATACCAGATGTTTTCTTCTGCATATGTTTCATGCGTTGATTAAAATGTAGTTCATAGAACTTTCTTCTGCAATAGAAATGATTTGGGGTATTGATGAGAGCAACGCAGGGCATGCATAAAAGCTTTCCCAGTGAATCAGCTAGCACTGTAAGTGTGACAGGTTCTTCTAGGCTGTTACTCCAAGTATCAGGCTGTGGAGAAAAACAGGATTATTCTGGGGTTCTTCTTGAATATTTAAATAAAGTACATTAGGCTGCGATGCAGCATGTGCTTTATCAGGTTCTGAGGCTTTTGCCAGCAGAAATTCTTAGACCAAACTCATCATGGCTGATAGCTGAAAACAAGCATCGTTACTTAAAAATAAATAAGAAATGCCTGATTTGATAAAAACTTGATTTATTCAAAAAGGGCTGAGATAAACACACTTGAATTCAATCTCGCTTTCTACATTAGAGTAATTACTTGGATTACACCGGTTAAATTTGGTTCAGAGGAGATAAAAATTGGCCACCTATTGAGAAATAAAATATTTAAGCCTGTTATATAGTAGTTCAACTTACTTGAGCATAATAAAACACGGTAACCAAGACAATGACATGGAAGTGTTATCAACTGTGCAGTTTGTGTGTAAAAAAAGCTTGCAAACAGGCTCCTGTATATACACGTTTTGTCTGTGTGCTGGAGTGCAAGCCTGTATGTGTGCGTAACTGCATTGTAAAAATCTCATTTGGATTAAATAAGTTATGTACATACATACACACAGCACCTCTGCTGTACTCCGCATGTTAAGAACAGATTTCGGGGCACAGTATCTGACACCACTTGAACCCTGTTCTTCTGATAGATGACCTGCTAGCAAAAACTGGAGCTAAAACAGGGTTTAGGGCTCTTTCTGGATAGCTGCAATTCAGTTGTATGCTGAGCCACTGGGGTCAAAAAAAAAAAAGCAAGCCCTTTGCCTACTGTTTGTGGGAAATACAAATACTCTTCTGGGGCTCATGCAGTTTGATCTGGAATTGTGCTGTAACTGCAAGTTTACTAGAAATCAGCATCTATAAAATAGCATGTCAGCTAACAAGGTTCAGCAGAAGCTTTTGGAACAAAATCGGATAGCTAATAATTTAAAATGGTGTTTTTTGCCAGTGATCAGTGTTGAATCAAGCTGCTGCCGTACTGACAAAGCATGCTTCTAATTGTGCTAGATTTGTATAAAGAGCAAGGAATGGGGCATTAAAGCAACTATTCCTAGAAAACTGTGGTTTATGGCTTTCAGAAGTTATCTACTTTCTGTACTGAACTCGGAGCACTCTGCTCTCCCCTTTTGTTAGTTTACATACTATTAATGATATTTATTTTCTCTCCTTCCTTCTCCCCATCCTGATTATTTTGGTTTTCTGCTGTGGCAAAAAATTTTCTTTGTAACTTAAGAAAGCTGAAAACAAATTCCTTAGGTATATAGCGTTTCGCATAACTGGTAACTCAAAACCTGATTGACAATGCAGTAAACTATCAAAACCACCCTTAACAGTATCACAATCAAAAGTCTAAATAAACATTTTTCATTTTCTCCTCCTGCCTGTCAGGTCTCCCACTGCATTACCACGCAGTTTCAGCAGCAGTTGAGAGAAATGGGTCTGGAAAGTAAACTCGTATCCTCAGCATGGAGCTGTTAGGTAAATATACTGTGTTTTTTACATTTGATGCTCTGGTTTCATAAACACGGGTAACAAGCTCCACCAGATGCCCAAATCAGAGACTGTTGTTAATGCAAATATCCTTGTATGGACACTGAATGGGTGGATGATGACATTTGCATACAGATAGAGCTTAATCTGGAATCACGGGGCAATTTTTTGCATAAAACCGTATAAATTCGCTAAAGCGATCTCTCTTCAGTTCACAACAGAGCTTTTTATTTACAGCTATTCCGATCTGCGTACAGCATATTTTTCAGCAATCTTTTCCTGCGATGCAGGCTATTACTCTAAAGAGGGTCACATCCATTCACTGACACATGGCAATAACACCTTATTGCACAGGGTTTCTGGTGCCCGTTACTGTTGTAAGACATAGTTGCTCTCTAGTGTCAGACAGCTTGTGTCCTCCACGGGCTCCTCGCTTCTCTGAGCGATCTGTCGTAAGGAAGAGTGGCAAAAAAAGAATTTTTCAGCTGGCAGTTTATGAAGAGCACAATGAGCGTCACAGTCAAGAGCAGAAAGAAAAACAGAATGATGTAAGTCACCAGGTCTGGCTTATTTATTTCCCCTTCTTTTAACACCCTGGCTGTCGACATGTAAAAAGCGGAGGAGCTCACGGGTCTCGGTGTGCCGCTCAGGTAGGGCGTGTTGGTCTGAATGATGAGGTGAGCTTCAGTGGTACTGGTTGAATTTAGCAATTCACTATACATGTTCTTGCTTAAATTTCCTCCACGGCAGAAGTAAAGCAGGAGAGCAAACGCAGTCAGTCTTTGGCATAGGAAAGAAATAACGTTCCTGCTTGTAAAAGGCTGAAAACCAGCTGCATTTTGTGTAAAGGCAAATTAACTCACTTGCATGGCTCAGTGACTTTCTCTTAAATCTTCTTGGCTCGTATTTACAGCATTAATCCACAAATATTAATCAAAAATGATACAGGTACCTCGTGTCTTGGCCTTTGTTCCCCCAGCACACCTCTTTTGGGGAGATGCGCTGGATCATCTGCTGGTCAGCTGGGATGGGCTGGGAGCTCCGGGAGTCTGCTGGGAGCCCGGCTCCACCAGCATGGGAAAAGGCTCTGCCTGACCCAGCTCCCGTGCTGGCAGCCGGGCAGAGACGACCCAAGGCTCTGGCTGGCAGCGCTCACTGTCCGCAAAGGGAAGGCACGATGGATTTCCAGCTGATTTTGGGAAGTGGGATGCGCCCGAGTTCGGGGTTCAGTGGCATCTGCAGGGAGAAGCGGCTGCTGCTTCAAGATCTTGCTGGATTTGCTGTCAGGAGGCTCCGTGCTGTTGAAATCCTGGTGCTGTGAAGCATTAGTTGACTTTCTTAATCCAGTTAACGGCGCGCTGTGGAGCCAGCGTTAAGAGGCTGAGCTTTCTGCTTGAGCTTTCCACACACTCTTTTTGATTGCTTTGAGAAAAATAAGTGTTAAAAAAAAATAAAATCACTGTCCCTTTGTTTAAAAAAAAGAAATACCAAAAAAGCCTCCCTGTAAGGGGGTGTTAGTTCTTTGGCAACCTCCTCTCTGTCCTCGGCTCAGCTGAGCTGTGAGGTGGGACTGTGCAGGGTTGTGTCAAACATGACTTTTCCTCCCCCCAACAGAAGCCGCACCGCAGCATCACTCGCTACCGTGGGAAGGGGAGAAGTGCGTGGTGGTGCCGACCGGCTCTGCAGCCCGTGGTGCATCTGGCAGTGACACGATGCTAAAAAGGAAGAGATCTTCTGATAAATCCCCGTGAGTGCCTGAGGCTCTGGCTAGAGGTTTTGAGCTGGGGGTGGGGGGTAGTAGAGAATGGGACAAAAAGAAGAAAATTCCCTCAAAACCTTTCTTTCTTCCTCAGACTTTCATTGTAAAAATCTAGAGTAATCAGAAGATGTCTTTTTTTTTTTTTTCTCCCCCCCTTCTATATGGTACCTGGTACCCTCTCCAGCCTGACAATTAGCATGTTAATTTTTTTTTTTTCCATCAAATTGCTTTTATGCTGCTATTAGCTGCTGGCTGCTTGCCAGCTCGCTCTCGCAATCTCTCGCTCCCATGCATCAGATAAGCACCGTTCATACTTTTAACGCATTGCAACTTGAAAAAGGGGCCGGGGGCAGAGCTGGGGGCAAGAGGAGCGAGAAAGAGAGAAGTGCTTGGTAACTGGGCAGAGGAAAGGGTGAAACATCTTCCCCAGTCCCAGGGTGCTGATCCAAGCAAACGCTAAAGCTGCTTATGATGAGATATTGCAGGCAACTGTCCCGGGTGGTGAAGCATTTCACTTAGCATAATAAATGTTTCTGCTGGGAGAGGGGGAATGAAGAGAGGAGAAATCTTCTGGTCAGTTAGATTTAAATAAAATAAAGTCTTTGCTAGAGGGCAACACTCTCTGAGGTGCTCGCTGGTCAGCGTGTTCCTGATCTCCTGCCAAGCTCCAGGTGCTCCAGTTAAACCCCTTGTGCCTCCAGCAGCTCCGCTGGGGCAGTTGAAGGCTGTCACATCCCTGTCCCCATCCTCCTGCATCTGGCCCCAGAAAAACCACTACCTGCGTGTTTACCTCCAAGTCTCGGGGATCCTTTGAATTAGCAGGATCTTCCTCTAAGGTTTTCCTGATTTTTTTGATTGTCTCTCTTCTCCCCCTGCCCCCCCCCCCTTTTTTTTTTTTCAGCTCAAGTGAGCTAGCTGATTCTTCCACTTGCAGCTCTCCGGGATGGCTGGGGGGTCTTTCCCTGCCTGTACCTAACACTTCTCCTGGGGCCACGTCTCCTGCCTGCAGAGCCACAGCCGTTACACCTATTTACTCTGTGCGGGTTCAAAGAACAGAACATCGAGGCAGGCAGCCAGCGTGGGGGCTGGAAAAATCAACAGAGTCATAAAAAAGCTAATATAGTTTGCAACTGTTTTATCTACCATGTCTCCTTGAAATCGAAGAGTTTGTGAGCAGCAGAATGACATGGATGTCTGGAAGGCTGGATGTCTTCCCAGGACCATCCCGTCTTCAGCTCTCTCCTCCCTGAACTGTTTTTGAGTTTAACCAAACTTCGCATCCTTTTTTATTTATTTACTTTATTGTTCTTATTAGTCTGTCGGAAAAGCAGGAAGGCATCTGGGGGCTGAGTCCTATAAATAGCGTGGACAGTCTTGATGTTTCACATACTTTAGCAAAACTATGAACAGCTTCTCTGTAAATGTTACCAACTCTGCGGGGGGGGAAGGAAATACTACAAAGGATGCACATGAATTTTGTAGTCATGGCTGCATTTTCTCCCTGCACAGAAGGGTATTTTTGGCAGCCCTGTGACATTCCACTTGATGGCTCCCAGTCAAACTGGGCAGAAGTGGAGAAGAGAAGGGCTCTGCCCGATGGCTCCTCGGTGGCCATGGGCTCATCTCCCACTTCCCTGCCTCCCTTGAGCCCACGGGGAGCATTCCCCTGAGCCATCAGGGATGTCCCCAGAGGGGCAATGGGACGGTCACGTCCGTGGGACATTAGCCTCTGCTACGGGGCTGTGTGCTCTGCCAGGTCAGCGTCTCCGTGCCGCCTCGTGTGGCTGCGTGCTGCTTCCCTGCAAATGCGGGCGTCCCCTCTGAGCCTCCTCTTTCCACCCCTGTTCACAAGCAAAGCCAGAATCTTTATTTTTTTCCCTTTTGCTCCTACAAAATATTCACTCTCATTCTTGGAAGATTTGTTTTCTGCCCCGAAGATACAGCAGTTCTGCTCCAGCACTAGTGCTTTGGGTCGAGGACTGTTGCTAATGGTCACGGTCCAACTACCTGGCACTGGGATAAGTCCTCTGGGTGTTTTACAAGTGCCCTGTGTGCGCGCAGGCTCGGGAGTGCAGTGAACTCCTCCTGCTTTTTGGCTGGGTGGCTGAAGCTGATATAGAAACTGATGAGCCCTGGGAGTAAATCCGATATGTTTTCTGCAGCACTGCATTCAGGCTTTATCTTAAAAAACTAAATTGCCATAAATAATACCTGGATCGCAAAAGAAAAAGCTGATCCTTTCCCTTTGTTCTTAATTTGGAAGAGCAGTTAAAATCTTTAGTTCCTTGTAATTTTTCCTTATTAACTTATTTAGTAGCTTTGTTGTTATTGTTTCTTGTTTTCTTTTTCTTTATCCCCCCCCCACCCCAAGGTTTCCAGCATTTAATGACTTGTTCTGTTAGTTTTTGAATGCATGCTGGCAATGGTGCTGCAAGGACAAACACAGAGCCTCTGATGCTGGCTGGAGTTTAACAATAATAAACCTTTGAGTGTTGCAACTTTCTGGCACATGTGGAAGCTGGGTCGGCATCGCTGGCCCTGCTGCCATCACGGGGACAGTCCTGGGGCTGGAGAGGCTCTCTGCCTGCTCCTGGCTCGCCCTCCCCTAATGGGAATGTCTTCCCCCACCCTGCCCAGCTACATTCAAGAGCAAGAAATTTTGTCTCCGGCGTGTTGGAGCTTCCTGGAGCCGCAGCTGACCCCAAGGAATTTACCAATGGTTGCAGGGACTCGGTGGCAGTTCTGGCCTGAGCTTGGTCCTGTCTTGCCATGGCGTGAAATAAATAGTAAGGTAAACTGTCCAGAGCTGAAAGAAGGAAGAACAGAGGCTGTGACCCTCAGCACCAGTCCGCTGCGGCTCTCCGGGCTGGCAGGGCGATCGTATTTGCTTTAACGATCCTTCAGCCAAGCTACCGGCAAACACGATGCAAATCTTGGTGGGTGGGAACCGCTCGGGGTTCAGCTGCACTGTGAAAGGCTGGAGCCTTTCCCCATTTTCAGACTGGTAAATAATGCATGATCTCTCTCTTATATGCTTACGCAACCCCTACCACGATAAATATCAACCGAGGGAAATGAAAGTGGAAAGAAACATTATCTTTCTCAGTAATGCAACCATTTACAATCTGTGTTACGATCCTTCTGCTCTTAGGAGTGAGCGGCAGTTGGGGGGATGTTTCTATTAGCAGACCAGAACGCAACAAATCACGGGCTGTAACTTTCCAGTGCCGCATAAAAGCAGCCTTAAAACCATATAAAGGAAAGAAAATAAAAATAATATACAGTGATGTTTTCCTTTTTTAATCATTCCAAAGGAAAATACTTATTTCCAGGTGCCTGAGAATCAGATATTAAGGACCATATTTTCAAATGCAGGGGCATAAAACTGAGCACTAGACACCTAACCTGGGGATCTTACCTTCTGTGCTTAAATATGGGGCTGGATGCTTGAAGAAATTGGCCCAAGTGCAGAGACGTCTTGGAAATATTTGGTTTCAAAAGAGCTCGTGTGTGCGATTTAAAACTAGCTTCTAACATTGGGTTTCTCGGGGCATGTTTGCACCAGCTGAAGCAGTAGTGTTTAGAAAGTTTCCAGAGAAGTCTGTGAAAAAGGGAGCTTGTGTGCAAAATGCCTTCAGGGCTGCGTCCAAATCCTCTGTTCTTCTCTGGGTGGTAAGGAGCATCATGATTCACCAAGGCGTGCTCCATCGGGGCCCGGGGAATAAGGATCCTGTACCTCCTGCCACCAAGGTAAGCTTTCCCACGTGGGTGTAGGGAGAGATAACTCTGGCTGTTTGGTGAGCGGTGGCAGCTTCCCAGCCTTCCTGCCCTCCCATCACCGGTCCGGCATACTGCAGCAGCTCGACAGAGCTTCGAGGGGGTTTTGCGGTGCCTCTTTTTCTCTTTGCGATAGCTTGCTTGGTGTCTACAGGAGGGAAAGCACAACTTGACGGAGTTTCTTGCAGCCAGGAGCGTGTGGGTGGGCATCCAGTGACGCTCCAGGGGATGCAGCAGCAGTACATCCATGCACGTAGAACGTGAGCAGGAGGGTGTTTTGGAAGTAAAAGCAAAAGGTGTAATTGCAGAGAAAGGTTGCCTTTGGTACCTCCCTTACACTTAAACTGATTTCTAGTCACGAGGCACTGGTTTGTGAGCTGAGCTGGGTGCGAAAGGGGATGCAGACGCTGTGCTGGGGTCTGCGAGAGCCCAGCTCTGGGCAGGAGAAGGACTTTGCCCAGGTCATCAGGTGTGTGTCGGCTCGGTCCTCGGGCAGGCACGGGCTGCTGCTCCGGGGGCTTGTGACCGTATTAGTCCTGACTCTGCAGCACGGTGGTGGTGCTCACTGGGGCCGGTTCCTGGTCCAGCCTGTCGTTACCCAGGGAGATATGCCCGAGAACAAGTATGTGCATTAATAGGGCTACGTGCTGTAGGCGGTGTCTGTATTCCCAGCGTTTAACCCCGATTATCGGGGGTTGAATTTTAGTTAAGAAAAGAAGGGATGAAATGTTACCACTGACTGTGAGGTTTTAGCTTTGAATACATCTTGCTTTTGATGCTAGTAATCCTTTACCAACCTGTAATATGAATAAAAGGTAATGTCTGTCCCATCCTGAATACACTCTCTGGGGACCAGAAGTGGCTTTGGGGAGGCTGTGGGGAATAGTGCTTTTCATCTCTCTCCTATTCATGTCTCTTCTCAAAGGGAATAAAATGAGTCTTTCTCCAGGCTGCTGCACAAAACACATCCTACCTGTATATATAACCCTCCTCCTGCCTGTTCCGCTGGTATGCTGTAAAACTTCATGTTTAACCATAATATTATCTTCCCTGTAGGGAATTCAGATCAGGAGGGGCTGGGGGGGTGCCCGTCATCGTTTGAGAAATTGTTAAACTCTCAGCTAGAAATCCTCCTCCTCTGGCATTTCCCTGCTTCTCCCTACCTTAATTTTGCCAGCACTAGGTGTTTGGGGTGAGACAAGGATTGTTCGGGAAGCTTCATAGATCGTCACAGGGTTCTTTTATTAGCAGAGCTCGTGTTCATTCATGGCTTCTTGCTTGTACAACTCACCTGTCTGGTGTTGGAATTTTTTCCTCCTTTCTTGTAGGCATCTGGGCATGGTCTGTCCGTGATGGGAAGCTGTGGCTGTGTGTGTCAGACAGCAGATGACAGGTTGGGTAGACGGGGTTCCTCTTTCTTCTCTGGTTATTGATTTTTGCGTTTTTTAAAGGTCCATATTGATTGTAAAGTTTGAGGGGAGTCAACACCAGGTAATGACGGTGAGTTATTAAACCTAGGTGATCCCCTAGACATACAGAGGGAAATGTCTTTGACAGACCAGGGGCACCCTGCCTCCCTGCGTGCGTGCCAAGCCTGGATATTCTCTCTGATCAGGATCTGTGCCACAAGTTGTCTGCTTTGCAACCCCCTTCCCGGTGTGAAAAACGGACTTGATAATACTTCTTTACCATGCAGGGGTCCGGAGGGTTAATTACTGAAGGTGGCAAGGGGCTCTGATGTGGTTAAAAAAGGCTAAAGAACCATCTAAAACAGGGTGGAAGAGGGAGCTGAACCCTTGGAGCGATGGAGCTGAAATCTTAATAGGTATTGACGCTCTCTGGAAGGTTAAACCTTGCTCTAACACAGCTCCTCTGCCCCAGCAAGGCAATCCTCGCCTCCGAGCAGCATTAGGGTTTGCTGCATGTCTGCTTCCCTGCTTATGTGAGTTAATAAAGCAAATGGCTTGCTCAAGGTTGGTTATTTATTATTGGTCTTGGTGTGAGCTCAGCCTGCTTGCAGCGTTAGCTCAGAGAAACGATGAACATAGAAATGGGGCTGACTCGCAGGTTTTTGGGTGCCCCGCAGTGATAGGAACGGCAGATCAGGTGAGTGAGTGAGCAGCACATCACCCTTCTCAGACTAGGCATAAACATCAGAGTTTTAGATAAACTTTATTTTGGGAAGTACCAGACTCTCACTGTGGCTGGCTACCGCTTGAAGGCATATTTGCATCTGTGACTGTGAAAAAATTAAAGGAAAATTGAACACAGTGTTCCTCAGCAGGCCGGGGAACCGGGGAGTTTAATTGTTTGTGTGCTGCTTGATAAACAGTTTTATCATTTCTAATTTGTCATTTGTAACAGTCTGACTCAACAAATCACATTGCTCGTTGTTTTTAACTCAAAGGTCTGTTTGGTGTTAAGATAGAAACCTTCTGTAAAACACACGGAGCATCTCTGGAAGCGGGTGGCCTGCCCGTGGCAGGGGACGGTCAATCCTCAGCAGAGCCAAGGTTTCTGTCAGCTGAACTCTCGTCTCCCAGACTGAAGTAAGTTATCTGTAGGATGGCAGAACAAAAGGATTAGTTTCCATTTTGGGGGGTTAAATTCTTCATTAAGAAAAACAACCTATACCCTTTCTTCTGCTCTCCCAAATCACCTGCAGACACAGAAGGAAAGGCTGAAGTTGTAGTTTCAATTCCTACAGCAGAGCTGATGGGAGAGATTTGCACTGCTCACCAAGCATAGTTGCCCCAAAAGGGGGAAAAGAGGCTCATAGACCATAGGTTTCTCTGTGCCTGTTTATTCCTTCTTCTGTGGTGGGGTCTGAATCCTGGAGAAGGACTTGTTATATATTATCAGCACTCGATATTTAGGCTCCATTTAAATGGCTCGTCGGTGAGTAGGCACCATCCTGGTGGTCACTGGCCACCACCCAGGGAAGCTGTGAAATGCCCGCAGCAAAGATGGTTTGAAACTCGTGCTTATTAAATAAACTTAGAAAGAAAATCTATCAGCATGTGATGAGGGTTATTTTAATAATCTAAAATCTTATTGCTTCTGGAACATCTGCTTCTTCATGGAGCAAACAAATTGGTTTTAATTTCATTGCCATAACTTCATGGAAATAAATTTGAAAAGCTCAAAACCCAGTATCAGTGAGGATAACAATGTTATCTTTTTCACATCTATAACAGTGCTCATAAAAGGAAAACTGCATGGAATATAAAGCAAATAGGAATACCTCAAATCTCAGCCCCCTGAAATATTTGCAACTAATGCCCCCTCTCGTTTAGTAAAATAAAACTTCACCTGACTTTTGACTTTGCAGAGGAAAGCAGTGTTATCAAGTGCTGTTTCTTTCTGAGGTGATGCAAGAAAATGTTGTTACTCGGTCATGTTCCTTGCTTAGATAGAGGCAAATACATTCCTGCTGTATTTTAATTAGTTCTGAACCTATGCTGGTGAGAAATAGAGTACGGCATTGATATTAAAATTCATGCTTTATAATCCATAGTTAGTACGGTCTCTGGGAACAGCAAGCTAAAGGACTTTTAACTGTGGTTAATAGTGGAATTACCTAACTCTTGCGATCATTTAACCCATTGCTAGTTTTTTCAGTAGAGAGAGATGTTGTCATCATGAAGAGAAATAGTTATGTTGAGATCTTAAAGAGAAAGGCTGTGATCCTTCTCAAAGGCTAGATCAAGCCAGCCATGAATTATGAATGCTCATTAATTATAACAGGTTGTCTGCTATAAAAATCTCTTTAACTGAACTTTTAAGCTGAACTTCAGTAGGGCAATTTTGACAAATATGGAAGGGACTGTCCCTTTTAAAATGCTGGAGTTTTATCTCTCGTGGTATCTGTATTTCAAATTAAGAAAAATGGCTAATGAAGATAAGAAACGCATTCTTTAGAAGATCAAAGTTAATAAATTCTGTTAATTCCCTTTGGGACAAAACTATGAATTATAGCTAAGAGATTTTTCCCTGTAACTTTTTGTTGCATTTTAAAATTCTCTAATTGTTCCCCAAGACAGTTTTCTGTTGTATTTTACTGTACAATAATTTGCTGAAGTGTCAGAAACCTAAAAAAACCTCTAGGACAAAACCTGTCACATATTCTTCTTAACACATACTCTTTTTAAGAACCAAAGTAACACCCTCTTCCTCCATAATAAAACCCAGGACAGGCCGTTTGGTTTAACAGAGCGCTCTGCTGGTGTTAGAGTACATAAAATCCACCTTCATAGGAAGAGGGGGATAAATCTTGGTATTTGTGTTTAGCGTTTATACTTCTGGTCTTCTCCACTCTCAGCTGCGTTGGTCCTCTCTTTTTGTGGTTCGAGACTCTTTGCTGAATGTTTGTAGGGTAAGTTTCAGCTGAATTTCTTAAAATCAACCTTCCCAAGTGTTTTTTTGTGTCCTCACCCTTTTTTGAGGAATTCTGGAGAGCAGGGAGGGCCGGAGACATTTGGCTGTTGAACCTTGGGAACGCAGGTGCCTTACGTGCGCAGCCAGCCATAACTGCACGGCTGCGATACAAAGAAATTTGTCTGTAGTTTTTATCTAGTTTCAACTGGAGTTTTTAACTCTTCCAGTGCCAGGTTATTTCTAGAGCTGCTGCTATTGCTTTGCCCAGTCTAATATTGCCTTTGGCTGCAATATCACAGATCTACATGGTACCCACTCTGTAGCCTGGAGGTGTGTATCTTTTCAATTACTGACAAATTTCCACAGCAGTATTTTTCCCTTGGATATTTTAGAAAAATCTCGTAGGATGAAAATGCTGCCTGCATCAATATTTTTAATGGTTATTTAGAGACCAAAGTGTTTGGACATGCTTGAAAATACCGCTGGGCACCTATTTGCATGTGTAGGTGCCTGAATATCTGAGAAAAACGGCCATCTGGTGTCTCTGGACTTGGATCCTCTGAAAACATGTAGGCTACTGAAATGAAGAGAATTTAGGCACATACATACCTTTCTTTTGATGATTTGTTCAACTCTGCATGTCTGTCTCTCTCTAATGTGCGGAGGAAGGGAGGAAGAGTATACAAAAGACTTTGAAAGGCTCTGATACATTTGCACTGTCGCATGTTTTACAGATAGTGTTATGGAATATTAGCAGGAAAACCCCATATATTTTGTACAAGTGTTCTGCTCTCCACTTTTAATGTCCCTTAGAGCTCTTTATAAAATAATTAATTGCTTACCTGGTGCCTAAACAGCATTGCCATTTACTTCGAATTCAATTAATTTCTGAAATAATTTTGGGCTACCTCAAGCTGCTTCTCGTCCATCAAGATTTTTTGCTTACATCATTTTCTAATACAATGTCAGATTTGATCTTTTGATTTATGTGAAACTCCTGGGTTGGCTAGAAGAGAGGATTTGGCCTCAGCCTGCCCGAATACAAACCATTCTGATGTTAGAAATCAATCCTGCTTTATGCATGCCTTTACTTGGTGCAAAAGACAGAAACATTAGTACCCGAAGGCAGAATATTTTCTGGTCTGTGCATGGTGTCACTGCTGCAAAGCAATAGAAAAACCTGTAATTCAGAGCGGATGACCATATTTTGCCAGATTTGGGAGGAAGTTCTCGCTTGAGAGCTGGGTAACACCCAGTGGGTGACTGGCAGCATTTGGTTTTTTTTTTTTATGTTTGGTCGCTAGAGTAAATGGACCCTGAGAAACACTGGCAAAAAACCTAAACCTAGAAGTTGTTCCAGCTTCTGCAGGCGGAAACCTGGGACAGGGAATTAGTAAAATTAATATTAATTTCAGTGGTGACTCTTTAAATATAGGACAATGTATTGATTCTGAACCTATTACATGACCATTTTCCTGCAGCGTTGGCAGTATTTACTGCCAAAAGTAATTAGATCCTCATTGATGCTGGGCCAATTCCCTGACTTGCACATTGTTGATCGGGTAGAAATCCAAATGTTCGCCCACTCTCTAAACCGTTGTATTTCTCTCTGACGCCATCAGAAGCACATGACACATTTTGTAGATCTTGTGGAATAAAATCACATATTCTCTCCTTTTCACTGTGATGAAAAAAAAGCCCCGTGATTCTCAACTGTATAATCGTTTCCTATAAAATAAATTACTTTATCTGTCTTAACACTGTCACACTTCTGTTCTCCAGTGATCTACTTCTTCCATCTGTGTGCATAACTGTAATCTTTTCTACACCTACTCTATGTACTCTCAAGTGTCAAAATCCAGCCTCAATCATTGCTGTCATTAGTCTCTTGTTCCTGACGGGATAGCGGGCAAAACATCACAGTTCCTCAGACCTCTTTGGATTATTTCTGGGCTCACTTTGCAGAGTTTACGCGAGCTGTCAAAAATAGGATGTGACTGAGGTTTGGTTTGGTTTGGGTTTTGTCACCTGAAATTTTCCACTTATTACTCTTGGAATGACTGGGTATTTTTATTGCTCTGTGTGTCTTGTTTCCATCATGACTGCTGCTGCAGCTAAGCGTAACTTCAGGAGATATCCACATTAGCCAAATCCTATGGAAGTTGACTTGCTGTTTCTTATTGAGTAATTCTGTGTGACTCACGCTTTGTTCTCTGACATAATTTTTTACACTCATTTGCAGAATATTGTTCAGGCAATTGAGCTTACTTACTCAAATCACCATCTTTTGTAGTAAGACAGTGCAATCACTTTCCTCTTTGCCGAAGACGTTGCAAGAACAATGAGGTGACCCATAAATTATGACCATCTTGTTTTCCTTAAAATATATTATACTTGGCTAAATGAAATAAGCGCAGGAAAAAAGAAAACCTCTTGGAAGCTATGCATCTTTATAGTTTAATGTGACAACGTGCCTCTCCTGCTGAGCCGTGACCTACTTTCCTCACAAAATGCTCTTGTTACCTTCCCCCAAACACGAGACTGCTGGAGCCTCAGGAATTCTCCACCTCGGGATCTGAAGTGTCAGTCACTAACAAATGATCCCGCAATGGTTTTCCTTGTTGAATCAGTCTGTCAGCCACTGCGCTGCTTATCGTGTCTCATGTAAATACCCTCCCTTCTCCTACAGTTGCTGTTTGTGTAACTTCTTGTCTCTGCGCCAGATTTCAGCCTGCCCTCAGTATCCACCCCTCAAATTCAGAGCTCAATAACTTTTGCCATCTTGTGAGAGAAATTGATACTTTTTTAGACTGCTTTTTTTATTAATTAAAATGTTTTGCTCTGCTAGCTCAAAACCTTTCTCTCTCCCCCCCCCCCTTTCCTTGTTATTATTGAAACGGAATCCTTTTCCTCTACCCAATATATTATGTGCATCAAAACTTGGTAGGATGCCTGCTCATGGAGAAACTGGAGACAAGAGATTAAGCATCAACAGCTGTGGGAATGACCTGCAACATATGGGATATTTGGTAACTATCCAGTCTATATTATGTAAGACACAGAATCATGCATCTCTGCTAAAACATGTAAGTAGAGAGAAGGAAAATGTCGGCAAATGACAGCTCCTAGAGTTAAAGGTCGTTCATATTTTTTGGCCTTTCAACAAATTCCTAAAGTCTGCTTGTTAAATTCAAGTTTGTTACATAGCAAAGTCTTGGCTTTGAAAAGTGTTTATTGATAATAGAAGAGATGTTTGCAGCATAAATATCCACAGCTAAGAATGATTTGCAAATGTGTGACTGCAGGGACTGGCTGTAAAAGGAAGCCTCTGCTGGTCTAACTCTGCTCCCATTGGAGTCAGGGGAAAATTTCTGATGCGTGTCAGAAGACAGAAGGGTAAGCTGTGGACTTTCAGAAATCCTCCCACTCTCAATGTGTGGTATTTTGTGTCCAAATGAGGCAGGCACTTATACTTCCAGAGGGGTGAAGTCATCAGAGTAGAGCAAACTTAGAGCAAGGGTGTCTGTAAAGTTATGCACAGAATAGGTCTCTTAGTAACAAAAAATTAGAATGTTCTGTCCTACCAACAATGGATGTTGAGTACAATACAGTGAATGGGATGGGACAAGTCTGCAGAAGACCCAACTTGTAGCTGTTTCCACTGTCACAATTTTGGTCAGAATTTCTTTTTAAAGAACCTGACGGTTGCTGACTTGTCTTGAAAATCTGCTCTGCAGCCTCAAACATATATTCAAATTCTTGTCTTAGTTAAGAGTCCCAGCACTCACGTGTAAAGACTTGAGTTTGTCCATCAGGTTGTGCATCACAACTCACAACCAAAGGTACCGATCACAGCACTCTCGTCCCCAAGGAAATGGGGGTCCTCAAGAGGACAGCTCGGCAGAGCTCCGAGGAACCTCTTCCCTGGTTCTATGGGGAGTCTCGCTGCCTGCCCTGGTGCTAGAGCCAATGGCTGAAGTTGGTGGAAAGACATCCACTCCTGCGATTTCGACAGGGAACTGTTTTTCCCCCAAATGACTTAATGTTGTTGAACCGAGTGACGCCTTGGAAAACCAGCTTGCATGCATAGTGATTTAGGACCCCGAATTAATTTACAAACTCCCTCCGGGAGCTGGCCCAGCGTGTAATTTCCTCCTTGAAATTGGAACTTTGAGTTGCATTAGAGTCTTATTGCACATTTATCAGCTTGAAATGTGGATACCACTATATTGTTGGGAAGTAGAACTATTGTATAATACTATATACCTTTTTTTTAAAAAAAAAAAAGTGTCGTAATTAAAGATGATGTGTACAGAAGTGGCAGAATGAAGGTCAATGTATTTATAGACCATGTGTTTCACAGCACAGCCCAAATGATCAGTCCTGGAGTATTCTGTTACAGTAAGGTATAGCCTTCCGTGTTTTAAATGATCAGAAGTCACTCTTTGCTATAATTCTCAAGCTCTTTACTTAGTATTTATGAATTTATTTTGTATTATGCTTTGCCTGCTTATGATATTGCTTTATTTGGATTTACAGAATTCATCCTTGCATATAGATACAAGCTGTCTACACTGTATCTTCTAGGAATAAAAGGCTGTAATCTGCTGTACTTGGGTTAATAAATATTTTATTATTCACAGTTTCAAAATTCTCCTGGTGAATCTCAGCAGTTGTACTTTCTGAAATAATGCCTGATTCAAGGAAGAAAATTGTCTTCCAAGTTATGAGAAAGAAACACAACCCAGCACTGCCCTTCCTCAAGAAACCCCCAAACAATTACTGAAGCGTTGCTGTGTTTTTCCTCTCACCGCTGTGTATTTCTACCCATTGCCACACAATGTATTGAGAGAACTTCGTTTATAAGAAGTAAGTGACATGTAATAAATAACTCCTCTCTGAGCTTGCAGGAGCCTCGGCATCTTCCATGGCAGCAGAGCCAAATGGTGACGGACGTCCTGTGCTGTTCTCACCAAGGAATAATGTGGAGCTCCTTGACCAGGAGGTAACTGTGGCACTGGGATGGAGGGACAAGAACCAGATCCCTCTTGGTCCCGCTGCTCTGCACTTCCCAGGGTCAGCTGTAAGGGGTGAGAGGGTGCAAGAGGAGGAGGGTGTAGATTAGATGAGGAACTTCTTTCTCTCACCATCCAGGGGCATCTTGACCCAGAGATGCTCAAGAAAATAATTCATCCAACACCCAGTTGGCTGCGTTAAAAAATCTGGTGTGATATGCAAAAAAAAAAAAGGGGGGGGGGCACTGGGTTATAGCTCAAACCACAGTCTAGCACTGGAGTTGGTTTATCAGTAGTGGGTGCGACACTGCTTGCCACCTTCATTTCAAGTTGTTCCTTACTCGACAGTCGAGTTCATTGACCAGGACTACTCACACTCTTAAGTACCAACTGTTGTAAGTAAGGGTGAGAGATTTGTACCCTAATCACTAAACTGTGTTTCAGACCTCTTTGTCCCTTCCCTAGAATTTTTATGCCTTCTGCTCAGAGTGAAGTGAATTGTGTCAAAGATCTTGGGCTTAGCTAAAAGACTTGAGTTGGGTTTTTTTAAAATAAATTGTAAAACTGCCTCTCAAAATGCTGCAGATTCACTTTTTGGATATGCAATTTTCATTCTATTGAATTTTTTTGACATATGGTTATATAAAGCATCTAATAGCAAACTCTATCCATTTACACCTTCCAGAAGGCAGTAACTTCAGGAGTTAATGCAGAATTATTTTTAGTATGTATTCAAGTTTATTCATGCTGAAAGGTGGTACTTATCTTTTGTAATTTTAGAGTAGTTATTTGAATAAAAACATGAGTATAGTTCCATTTTAAATGCCATGTGACATTTGGGAGCTGGTTAAAACCTCTCCCAAGATGTGAGAATATCGGCATTTTTTCTTTGCAACATCTCAGCAGTATACACAATACCTGTGTATGTGTTTGGACCTATGTCTGTAAATGCAATAAAATAAGTGTAATCTCCTATATGCTAAAAGAATATTATACCATAAACAATGAAAGTATCCATCGGCAAGAAGGAAGTGCAATTTTCAGTGTTCTTTGTAGGAAAAGCTTGTTGAAGTTCAATTACCCGTTTGAGCCCAAATTCTATATTAAACTGTCACGAGAGAAGTTGTTAGATAAAAATCTGTGGCTGACTATTTTCCCTAGAGCTGGGTAAATATTTCTGTTAGCCAAGTAACTGAGCCCTTTCTTCAGTTCATAGGCTATCTGTGCAGAGGTTGCAAGTTTCTCATGTTTTGGGGTCAGTGGTTAGATAAGCCTTCTGCTGTTGTTCCTACTCTCTAATGGGATAGTGAAAAACAAGGGTCTGCAAAATCAGCGTGTAATTTTGGTGGAAGGAGTTTAACTGTTTGTCCAAGAGGATGCGCGAGGATTTGGCTGGGACAGACTAACCTGAAGGCAACAGTAAGAGGGCAGCAAAATGTATTTGGCAAAATTTTATTTGTTCCGAGTTTGATTTACAGGAAGGGGAATATAAAAGTTTTACTTAGAGATAACTGTGGGTCTGACACTGGAAAAAGCTATGCAGTAAAAATAATAATTGAGTCATGATGATAATGAAGCTACAATTATGCAATACCAAGTTATCCTTATTTCCTTTGCAGACAATGCACGGTTGTACATTTTGATAGTCAAGATGATCTGAGTTGCTCCTACTTTGGGGCCTGTGTCGATACCTCTGTGCAGTACCATCTTGCTGAAGAAAATATACCAATATTCACAGAGTAATGCCTTTCACAGTCTCTTTCACAAGGAAACATACCATAAAAGTATTTATACTACTGGGATCGCTGACAGTAATGTTCAAAGAGGCATTTTATGATGTATTCCTTCTCCTGAGCGATATTTCTATTCAGTGCATTTTGAAAGCATTTTCCAGCTCATGAGTCCTAATGAACCAGCCCTGTATATGCCTGTTTCCCTGACAATAAACTCTCCTAACTCCCAAGCAGCATTTGGCAGTTGAGATCGCGTAGCTGCTGTTGATCAGTGCAAAGCAAGTTCACATCCATTCCTCATGGTGTGACCAATTCACAGGAACAGGAAAATGTATTTGTCTTTCCCCTGCAGCAGCGGAGAGGTTTAATAGACCATTACTGTGAGCGCACGCTATTTTCTTAGACCATTAACCATGCGTGGTGTCAGGGCAGGCGCGGCAGAACTGGCTGCTCGGGTGGAGGAGGTTGGACCCCAGGTCTGCCCAGCTCCTTCTCCAGGGCTGTTCCTGCCTCTCCCGCGGTATCCCAGCCCCGACGTGTGCCTTCAGGTCTTCCCTACAGCTGGTCTGACTTCCAGCAGGTGACAGGCAGAGCGGGCATCTCCTTCAGCACTCCTAAAACATGAAACGGCCCTGACCGCGGCTGGGACAGCCAGGCTGAGCCCGCGGCTGGCTGGAGCCTTTGGTGCTAGGGCGGAGGGAGGGGAGCTCACAAATTCATTTGGATGCGCTGCTAATTTTCATACCAAGAGTGTGTATCTTTTCCTAATCCTTTGCCTGAATGGAATATTTCTATGACTTGTTAATGGAGCTAATTCCAGAAGACTGTGAAAAGGTCCCAGACTGAGTGATCTATCGTAATTCACTGGGATGAGACTCAGCAACGTACGTGGATGCAAAGAAAGCTGAAGTAAAGCCTCTTACTCTCTGTTACAGGTATTTTCTCTTGAGTTTGGAATTTTCTTGGTGAGAAGCTGCAAGAGATGCTCCCTGCCTCTTAGTAAGAAATAAACTTGGGTAAAACTGTTTTCTAAATGAAGGAACCATTTTATGCATGTGGCTCCCAGAGGTCATGTGGGAGCTCTCCTGCTTTTCTTACCTTAATTTCAGTGGTGTTATTTGGATAGTGGTTAACGTACTTAACTCTGAGCAGGTTACTGTTTTCTATTTGCCGTATATTCTTGCTGAATTCCTCATCTTCAACTTCTTAAGAAACTGAGGGCTTCCTTTCTGCAAAGCTCTTGTCAAAGACACTTCAGGCAACACACTCTCGATTTTTTTGCTTTGGTTTGGTGTTTTTACAGCCAAATATTTCCCCCAACATGTCTGCTGACACAAAGGTCCATGTGAGCTCTCCCGGAGCAGTGTCAAAGTTGGACCCTCCAGGATCTCCCATCGCTCCTGTTCCCTCCCAGCTCCTTCTTCAGGTGAACTATGTGCAGTGTTGAACCGAGCCTTGGCATGACCCTTTTTAGAAACATTTATCATAAGGCTCATGAGATGGTAGCGTGGATCCTGCCAGCTTTGTTACCTTCTGTAACACCCCCGTGACCTACGCCTCATTTGGAGAGTGGCCGCTTGGGCAGGTGGTACCTGGAGATGTCAATGTGCAGCCCTCCAAGTACAGCAGAGGTGCGATTTATCAAGGATGCTTGGACAAACAGAAAAAAAACCACTTCCATGCACGGCTGTTTCATCCCTGCTGCAAAGCTGGGACAAGTAATACCCTGGCTGTGGAGAGAAATTAGGCTCTATTTCTTCAGCTCCTTTGGAAATACCCACAGTATGGTGGGATCCTTGAGTACGATACTTCTCTCTCTTGATGTGGTAAGAAAGTTGCTTTGTATTATGCTTGTCTTCCTCGGGAAGGTGTCAGTGCCGTCCCTCCTGCCCCTTTACTGTACAAAGATGCATTTTTACCTTCAGGCAGAAAGCCTGTTAAACATAAAGGACCCTATCACTAGTCCACCCTCACCACACTAATTTGTGTATTCCAAGAGCCAGAGAAACATCCCAGTTATCTCAATAGCTGCACTTTTGATCCCTCCTCGAGGGCATCTCTTCTCTTCAGCCGACTCATCCCAGGTACCCAGCGGTGCCCCTTGCTGAAAGCCCAGCAGCCCTGCCTGACCTGCAGTGCCTGCAGCTTGGCTTCTCCATCAGCAACAGCAGAGCCAAAACATTATGTATTTACCCCTGGGCTCGCTTCATTTTGCTAATCTGTTCTTTGAATTAATAACTGATAAATTGAGGCCATCTCCTTCCTTCCCTTTCCACCTGCATCCTTCCTTTCCCTCAAGGGCTGCGTCACTGTTCCTGCATCACTAATCACAGAAATTGCTTTGCTCCTGCTGCTGGTCTCTGCATTCAGTTTTTCTGCATTTCTGAAGCAGGGTTTTGAGAAGAATCGCATAAAACTGGAGAAGCACCACTGTGAATCAGACCCATTAGCTCCCGGATGTTTTATTCTTTTGTTCAACTTCTCTTTAAATATATTTGGTGGGAAGTGACATGGTGAGACAGATCCAAAAAGCCAGTATCGGAACTTCCCCAGCTAAAGCCCCGCTGCAGCATGTGAATTACAGAGACGTTAGGAAACAGGCTTCTGTCTGCCCCTCCACTCCTTGCTGCTGATGGCTTTAAGGCTGCCAGGAGCGAAAGCAAGGCAGGAACTTGTCCCTCATCCAGTTACAAAACACTCCATACAAAAAAGCATGGTTTTTTTGTCCTGGGCGGCCTCCAAGCATGTGGCAATCAGCAGGAACTGCTGGCAGCAGGTGGATGGCGGCTCTTGGGCTTTGGAGAGCTACATTACATGTTGCTTTGTTTTTGAGCTTCAAGAAAGCAAGAGAACAGCCCAAATTCTGCTTTTGCAATGAAAATGATAGGAAGCTCCTGGCAGCAGTGCCAGGATGTTTCTAAATTGACTCTTCCTCCCTCTGCCTTTTAAGGCTCATCAGAAATAAATTGGTATAATTTGTTTCTGAATTAGCATAAGGTGCCTATAGACATATGAAAGGTCTTTGCCAGGCTTAGTCCATTTACACCTTGTGAGCAAAGAATTTAATTAGTGGGAAACATTTATACTAAGCGCGTGTGAAGACTGTTAGCTAGGATCTTATTCCAGGCTCCGTGGCAGCCCTGGAGAGCCCAGCTTGGGCAGATATGGGATGAAGGGCCACATTTGACAATGGGTCAGGTCCTTCCTCGAATACATTCACTCCTGCTCCCTAATCTGGTGTCTGGTGTGTCTGACGTAACTCCAGATTTCAAAGGTCGAGGTGAAAAGTGATTTTTGTCAGTCTTTATGGCAGCATCTGTGCTACCCTACAGGAATGACCTGCAAGGCTGGGCTGATGGCCAACTTGCATGTCTTGGCTTATCCAAGGATCTTCAGAGTCAGTCGAGGGGTGGCCCTGGCTGAAGGGAAGGGGGGATCTGTGGTTTAGACTGGCCTCGTTGGCTCCATCCAACCAGTCTGGTTTCACAGGAGCTACTTGCATGCGATTCACCCAGGCTGGGGTCGTGCTGGGCTGCTGGGGATGGTGGGCACTTGGGACCCCTCGTCTCCCAGCCTCACCCCCTCCCCTCCTGCCTCTCAGCCGCATCTGAGGCAGGACACAGAGGGGAGGTGGTAGGAAGGCCCTGAGAGCAGCAAAACAGCTCTTCTGTAATCCGTTTTCCATTTCAGGTAGTGATTTTTCTCCCTGCTATAAAGACCTCAGAAGTTTTAGGGAAAGTCAAGCTGATCGCAGTATTCACATGCCTCTTTGTTAAACTAAGAAAAATGGGAAGAAACCCCAGCTCTTGGTTGTTTTTTTTTTAATCTCTGTATCTGGCTTTATTTATACAATCCATCAAGAGGTATCTCGCCGACAACATTATTTAAGCTGAAATGAGAGACTCACTATTAGTCTTGAAAATTCATAAGATAAACAGATTTTGACATTTAATTTGTTGTAGCCAGTAGAAGAATAAATTACTGAGCAAACATTGTGCAGAAAATATTTAAGCAAAGGAGAAATCACTGGTCTTTGTATGGGATCTTATACCAGGGCCATATATTTTGCATGTCCTGTTTATTTTTGTATTGGATAAGATGAAGTGTGCAGTTTGTATTGTTTGCTTAGGGAATAATTTAAACATAGCTAAGAATGGAGCATCTGTCGAACAACTCTTCAGTCAATAAACAGAGCAAGATATATTTTTATTAAACATACCCCAACTCTCTCCCTTTACATCCCCACTGCTGAGAACAGTGGGTGCATGAATTATCTTCAGCAGAAGGCACCAGGCTTTGCCGTGCAGGAAGAAACGGCTGCTTTGTTTCAGAGCTACGCAGGCATCTAAATGATTTGCGCTGCAAAGAAAAGAAATTAGTGGTAGAGCTAAAGCAGCTGGGCTCCAGAAAAAATAATGAATGTCAAATAAGTGAATGCCTGAGGTACCATCCTCCAAAAGAAAGCAGAAGTGGCACTGGGCTGGTGGATAATAGGTTTTCCATTAGCGTCCCCAAGGCCACCGCTTCACTAAGCTGATGTCGGCAGACCAAAGACGTTGGTACAAAAAGGGCTAACACGTTTCTTTGAGAAATATGCTGTGCACCGCTATCTGCTGAAATCCGTGAATGGCAAACACAAACAGAGGCCATGCAGGATAAGGTATTCCCCAAGGGGGGACATAGGGAAGAAAGTCAGGAAGCGCAGCTGGGTCTGGTACAGTTTGGGGCTGTTGGGGCTTCACCCTCTGCGCCTGAGAGTGCTCAGAGCTGCTTGTGCCCGGCCCTGCCTTCACCTGCTCTGGCCTCAGTGTCTGTGATAAAATGAACATTGTGGTTATGACTTTAAAAAATCTCTTCTTTGTAATCTACTAACTGTTGAGAAATTCTGATTTAAAAAATAGGTAAGCCTAGTAGAGGTGAACATACTGCTTCTGAGTATTCTTTTTTTTTAAATTTTATTTTAATAGCTTCTGTTAGAAAACCACACTCATATGAGTGTTATTCAAGTGAACACATGGTATAGACCGTGGAGAAGTTTTGCCTGTCTTTCCCTGTTTTGCTCTCCCTCCCCTCCGTTTATTTGCCTGCAGCTCTCACCTACTTCTGACCTGCAGTGATGAGTCCCTTGGGCGAGCTGGGGCTTCTAGCTACTGCCACTGTGCAAATAGTAAATGATAAGACACAGTCAAAAGCTATTTGCCCATACAGCAGAGCTATTTTGATTATTTCTAATGATGCATGTGGAACTCTCAAGTTTGGGTACCAATTAATTAATTGCGCTCTTCATTTGGTCTAATAGGAACTGTGGTACAAACAAGGGAGGTGAGGCTGGGACTGAGCAGCCCTTGCTGGGAACCAAATATGGAACAGCAGATGCTAGAGATTTTGCTGAGAGATTGGATTCGATTAACTCTTCTGCATTGTTGAGTGCTGTAGATTTGGGAGCTGGGTGGGCCAGACTGAAAAAGAGACGTGGCAGATGGGATGAGGGGAAGAAGATTAATAGAAATATAAGCAAGCAGCCTCGTATTAGCTCCCGCTGCTTGTTTTGAAATGTGCGGACTGAAGGTGGAAGTAGCAGGAGGCGGTGCAGATGGGAAGAGGACTGAGAGTGATGGGGGCTGAAACCTGGGACGACAGTCTCGGGATGTGAAAGTCCTCAGCGCCTTCGCTGCCAGGGCTGGTGGGGTCAGGTCTGCGGCACAGGCGTTAGCTGGAGGGTGTAGGTCAGAGCGAAGCTGCTTTCTCATTGTGTGTGTTTCGGTCTGGAAGGAGTGTTGCAAATGGAGCCTGAGTAGATGTTAATGAGAGTTGAGGAAGGGTTGATGGCGATGTGCTCTGAAAAGTGTTTGGTTTTAGTTTCTTAAACATTGGGGGAAGCTGAAGGGGTGTTGTGAGGATCATCTCACGTTTTGGGACCAATCTGCCTCTCTGCGGCTGCATACCATGTGGTGGCCTTCAGGAGCACTTGACTGTCCATGCTGCTTGCAAAGTTGGAAATTGAAGCAACAAAGGGATTAAAAAAAAGGGATAAACAGGAACATAGTCCCCAGCTCCCTGGAGCTGCCTGAGAAAGAGGGACAGGAAGCGAGGAGCTGCAGCAGAAAAGCATTAAACAGACACCCAGATAGGCACAATGACAGAGACAAACTTTCAGATCGGTAAGAAACTGTGAGGACAAGCCTGTTCAATAAAGAGCTGATGATAGGGGACCACACGGATAGTATGCACTAAATGACATCATTTACCACTCTGCTTGTTATCACTCATTATACTGCATTGTGCTGTATATCCTATTATATGCTTCTTAATGCAAATCTGGCCCCTGCTGTGTCAGGCAAAATGCACAAAAAGAGAAGAAAATCATTCCTTGCCCCAAGGAGTATCTCTATGAAAAATTGCATTATCATCTGTGTTGGAGGCTGTGGAAGTTAGTGACAGGTGGACAGCATGCTTCTCAGAGTTTGCATTTTTGTAACAAAAGCAAATTATATATCTATAAAGTAGAAATGACTGCTGGCTGAGTAGACTACAAAGAGAACCTTGGGAGGTGTAGCAGTTTCAGTTTGTTGAGGGGGAATGATTCATTTTAGCAGTACAGAGATGCTGGAGATTTCATTTTATCTTAGATTTTAGTAGGCTACAAATCTTCACCTGTTCTAACTCAGAGACATATGCTGTGCGGTTTGGTGATAATCTGTGGCTTTCATCTGAAACTCAACAAGCCTTGGTAACCACTTTTGCTTTGCCATGGTGGCTTCTTCCAACGAAGAACCCCCAAATTCAGCAGGTGATAAATGCCAGAAAAGGGAAGGATTCAGGCAAAGTCTTGTGATCCAAAATGATCTCTTTTAAAACACCTCCAGGAAATCTGTGTAGCATAACAGCAGCCTGAGATTAAGGGAGGAGCAGAAGTCAGCAAGAAGTGATGGCCGGGAGGAGGCTGCGGTCAGCCCAGCCCAGCCCAGGGGTATCCACCGGTGGCACCTGCAGATTCCTCTAAACCGGGAACTGAGAAGGACCCATTTAATGTAACAGGGTAAACAATGTCCCTGGTCTCAGCAAAGAATAGAGAATGTGCAAGAGACTAGCCACAGAGAGGTTAACTGAATTTAGGATAAATAGGAGACTTTTGTTTGCAGCCCTTGGTAGGAGGAAGCTTGAAGACCTGTAGTCGGTTTTAAGCAAAAATTGTTTGGCTTGACTGGCAGGGAGCATCATTTGCTAGTTGTTAACAGGGATGCGTTTGATGATAGCAGGGAGTTCTCCGTGGAGGAATGGTTGCTACCAGGAGCTGGCTTGTAGCTACAGAAGGATGCATCCCAAGCCTGAGGTGCCCTTAACTACCCCCCTTAGCTCCCCCAAACAACTCTGTAAAGCGCAAAATTATCCTGAGACCCAAGAGAGAGGAAGTTTCTTCTAAATTCCTCTACTGTGGTAAGTGGGGGTTGGGTACTCTTTGCAAGAATGGCAGGGTAAGATATGAAGCTCAACAAATTTCAGGGTATAAATTAAACTGCAGAAAGCCATGTCACACTTCTCCATACATAAATGTATGTTTAATTCAGACATTTAAGTGAGCAAACTCAGGAATGTGTAACAGTGCAGGACTATGCTGCCCTGGCCCCTGTAGGGACTCCCTGCTACAACCTCCTGGAGGAAAATCCAAGCCTTAGACTCCGCCATTTGTATGCTAAAATATATGTTGGAGTCAACCACTGAATGGGTGTGAAAACAATGCAAATATTTCACAGTAGAGGACTTCGATGGGAAATTCATGCCAGCCCCATAGGGCCTGGTCCAAAGAAAACACCCACTCAGGAGATAGAGGCTGAGGCCAGACTAAAACCCGGTGCTTAGTTCAATCACAAGGAAATTGCTCTGACTCAGTTTCTTCAACTTAGGATTAATTGGTTTTATTTTGAAGAATGGGCCTTATTCTGTAGAACTTGCCATATTCCATTTATTTCCATGAAGTCCCCATCAGCTGGAGAAGTTTCCTCCTTTGTTTCATTGTATTTGACAATAGAAGAGAATTTTCCTCTCTCAGCTGGCAGCTTAACCATTATAGTTAGTGAAGAATACTGCCCAGGAGGGTTAAGTCATTCCGCTTAGATGGCTTTGACTTTGCTATGCCAATTATTAATTCTCATGAATTTCAAAATATGTTTTATGCTGATAAAGCTTCTTAAACCATTTCCTCTAAAGCTGTATTAAAGAAAGTGGCACTTACATAAGTCCTTTGGAATACCTAATGTGCCATGGCTTTTGCTATAAATAGTCACCAGTTCATTATTTTCACTAAACTTCACAAGTGGGTAGGTATTGATTATTTTACCAGTTACAAGAGAAAAGTCTTGGATACTTGCACGTGGTCTGAATACGCTTGCAAAGCAATCTGCTGCTTTCAGTCTGGCCAAGTGGGCAATTTTTTTCCAGATATCCTACCTTCTGTTTCCTCTTGAGTTTTGATGTTTTTCTGCTTTTATGTTGGAAATTAATTTGCTGCCTGGAAAAGACACTTTACTGACAGGGTTGGCCCAGAAAACTCTCTCCCCAAAGTCCAGAAAGGGTTTTCACACTAGGGAAGAACTTTAAAAACCGTGAGGTTTTGGGGGGGTGACGTGGCTCCTTGCAGCTGGGTGAGGGTTGAGCTGCCCCATAGCAAATCCCTCCTCTGCAGGACAGACCAGATTTAGTGGCTTCATCTGCATGATGGAGGAACTTCTTGCACAATTTGCCCAAATTGTCCTTGTTTATCGTTGTCTCTGACTCCTCGCTTAAAACGCTTGCAGCCTCGGGGTGACGAAGCGCTGGTGGAGCATCTGCAGTGGGCTGAGAGTCGCTTTAGGGTGTTTGTCCGCATGGTTACAAACAACTTAAATATTCTGACTCCTAATTGATTCCCTGCTACTGTCTCTAACAGGCCCAATAAAGCAACTGAAGAGCTGTCAGTCTGGCCTGTTCTAGGCACCTCGGAGCAAATGTAGCATGCTCGGCCGCTAATGAAACTGCTGTCAGCTGAAGGACATCATGCACGCTGCACTGGTGACATGCCATCAGCTCTGGGGCAGTTTTGTTTGCTGCTTTGCTTTTCTCTGTCATTTTTCACACTGCAATAATTTCCAAGGTCTCATGTTCTGCTATAGAAGTATATAAAACTTTCTTTATCTGACAAAAAAAGACCCAACAGTGTGCATGGTCTTCTCACCTCCTCCATGGTTCAGGAGGTTCGCGGACATCCTGGATGTGATTTCCAGTTAACCCTGAAATTTCAGAGTGGAATATTTCCCTTATTTCTGATTATCAGAAATGAGTTTGCTAAATAGGGAAAACCCAAGGTATATCACCATGGGGAATATTTTAAGAAATCAGAAAAGTGTCATTCCTCGGTGACAAATGACACTTAGCAAAGATAAAATAATGTTTAATAGCAGCAGAAGTTATTTGCTGCTGATGTTGCAGAAGTCTGGAGCTTTGAAGGACTAGAAAAGCTTGATCTGCATTTTCAGCTTCATAAAGGAAAAGGAGGAAAAAAGTAAAACATGTGATTCATTACTTAAAATAAGATAGTGGGTAGGAAGTGAGGGAAGATGACTCTCCTACCTTCAAATGGAAATATGTCCAAAGACCCATCTGGAATGTCTGAAAGAGCAGGCAAAGCCAGTACTGCTGAGTTGCAGCTTTTTGCACTAATTTCCACCACACCACCTTCACTTCTCTCCGAAATTACCTTCGTGTCGCTGAGCTCAGTTCAGTTTGGGAACTGGGTTAGGCTGAACTGGGAGAAATTAGTTTTAGTGGGGAGCAGGAGGACTTAATGCAAATGCTTGTGGCACTGACAATTCATATCCTGGATGTTTTGCACTGATTTCTCAGGGGAGACAAGCCCTGGGGATCTGACTTTGATTATCTGAATCAGGCAGCTCCAAATTATCTTAATGTTGTGCTGACTTCACCCGGACCGCTCGTGCAGGCAGGGTGCATTAACCGCGCAGCCGAGCATGGCCGAAGGCAGCCGAGATTGGATCAGCTCCAGGTGCTTGGTGAAATCCTGGGAAATTGCCTAGTCTGGTATGAAACTGCACCAGAGGAGACTAGGACAGCAGCATTTGCTCGTGATGGATGAACCCTAATTTATTTCTGCTGTAAGAGGTTTTGGAGGCAAGGTTACCCTATAAATAATGTTTAAATTGTAATTTTGTTAAATCCCCTTCTCCTGTAGGAAAAAATATATTGCCGCCGTCTTCTGTTATTCCAGGTAATCAGTAATGTGTCGTCAGGTGCAATACTGTCATTTATTTTATACAATATATCTGTGGTTTTGTGTAATGTGTGTATGTATATATGTACGTGTGTGTATATATACACACATATAATATATCTGTATACATATGATACATATACGTGCTTATCAGGAGAAAGATAATTCGTGGAGTGATGCCTGATCCTGCTAAGACCTTCACAGGTCTGTCAGAGCCAAAGCCAGCCATCACAACTGCAAGGTGACACATGGAGCATCCCTGTGGGATAGTGTGCGGCATCTTCGGGAATGTGTCATCACGGCATTTGCTTCTAAGAGGATTTCCTCTGGCTCATAAGAAATTAAAAGATGCTCTCTTCCTGACAAACGACAGACAAAAAGTGACTGAAGTCAGGCCTCAGAACCGCCGGCGCGGAGAGGGAAGGGAACAGCCCTGCCTGTGTGTCCCTCTTGCCAGGACAAGGTGGGAGCTCAGCCGGTGGGCGTCAGCGCGGCGTTAGCACCAGTGGCACATGGAATAAGTGAATTCCTGTCCGAACCTTTTCCTAGAACGCCTCGAATATGGTTCTGGTCTGATACGGAGCAGAAGAAATGTGGACAGATGATTTCCCATCCTGACTCCCTGATATATTCTGATTCTCTTTGCTGGGGGCATGGGGCAAATTAAAAATAGGGGCCATTGCTGACAGATACTGTGGCACATGCGGCGCAGGGACTGCTGTTTCCCAGAACTGCCTGTCATTTGTATTCTCTTTGTGCCGCTGGTGTATGTGGCTTCATTACTAAGTGGCTGACCTTTACCGAGCAGCTTGTCAGAAGCCGAGGTTTCAGCTTGACGGTTGCTGGCTCCGAAATGTTACCTGGTGACTGGCTGGGAGAAAGGCAAGCTGCAAACGCAGCCCTTGGAAATCCTCCTCCTTATTCTGGGGGGGTGTAGCAGAGTGGCTACAAACTTTTCTCTGTTGATGCTTGAGAATGACAAATGGAGACTGTTTCTTTTGAATGTGCGATTTTTGATGCACCAGCTGGCTGTTAGGTTTCCCCAGCAAAGGGATGGGACGTTATACAAATTTGTTTTAAAGGTTGAATTTTTAATAGAAATCTGGCACTTAATGCCATCATACTGATTTTGAGAACACCCCATTGTGACAAACCTGCATATATTTTAAAATAATTATTCTACTGAAGACCCTTTCTCTCCTTCTGTAGCTTCATCACTCAGATGTAATTTCTGAAAACCAAGCCAAACATTTCTGCTATTGTGTGGCAGTAGGACTTCAGCAAGTGAGCCTGTCTCAGTCCATAGGGATGTCTCAGCCAGCAAAAGGCTGACTGATGTCTCAGATCCGAGCTGCTTTTCTTAAACAAAGACAAATATTAACCTTGAATCAGGAGATAAGGAGTTTGTCATTTAAAAGAAACTTAGAAGAAAAAAGGAGGTATTTGTTTAAGTCTGCCTTCAACAAATTAGTAGACAGGTTAGAAACTTTTCTACCTTTGAGCAGGTTTGCTGGAGCACAATGCAAGCTTGCAGCAGTCCTACCAAAAGCAGCATCACCTGTTTTACGAGTAGGCGTATTGCAAACACCGTCTCAAAAACTGTCCGGAGGGGTATCATCTGGAGGTGTTTCAGCCAGGATGGCTACCTGGGGTAACGCGGTGCAGGTTTAGCGACGAACCACAAAGCAACCCGGCTCGTTTGCTGGGTTCATCCCAGAGGTGGCTGCAAGGAAGAGCCAAGTCCCCGCTGGCTGCCTGGGGTGGGTTGGCCCTGGTACCAGCACTCACCCCAGCACCTCCCCGGGTCCAGGCTATACCAAGCTTGAAGATAAGTCTCCAGGGGTCATCTCCCCTGGGGGATTTTGGCAGCTGCAGCACATACTACCTTGCAGCGAAGTAAGTCTGTCTGCTTTCCCAAGCTCAGGGCTATGTCTCCTCTTGGATCAGATTCAGTCAACGCATACTGGTTCCCCCATCCCCTCAGAGATAGAGGCGTCGAAGGGCTGGATGGGTATCTCCTGATGAACACCAGGAACTTGTGTTAATAGTTGCTCAGCACCTCTCCTGGAAGCCTACCTGCTGCTTGGAGGACACAGACGCAGGTACCGTGACATGACAAAGGTCACCAATGGGAATACTACGTAAGGATGGTAAAAGTGGGACGCCCCAGCTACTTAGCAACCGCTGGGAGATGATATCAGTGTGTTTGCCCAGGCAGTGGGGAAATGCAGTGTGCTGGTACTTACAGGTGTTAACTGGAGTCTCGGTGTAAGAGATTACTTCCATCTTTAGCCAAAAAAAGTCTCCTTCAGAACAATCTAAAAACCTTCATAGAGAAACCAAGGAACTACTGGTACTCGAAGAAGATGCTTGCAAAGATTAAACAACTGAGTTGTCCTGCCCTAGAGAGTCAGAGAAACTTCAGGTTGGGTCATAGTTGATTTTTGTCCATTGAGGACATCTGAGACGGACCCTGCCGTAGACGTGACACCCAGAGATCGGAGAAGGACTTCCATCAGTCCCAGCGGTGTATTTGCACACCAGGCAGGTGGGGTCAAGCTCCCTGATTCACTACAGTTATCTGACAGGAAGACTAACACGAGGGGTGGGAAATTACCTTAACAGCCATTTCGTTTGGGTTAAAAGTGCATTCCTGCCTCTCTGCAGTGCTGCTGCAGATGAGAGAGACTCACCGAGGAGCTAAGTGCAGAAGTTTTGGTTCAGCAAGTCCCATTATTGCCAGGTTAGAAGCCTGGAAAATCACAGGTTGCAGATGCAGACTGGCTTAACCTTAACTACAGATGTGCTGCCGTAATTACGGGTGCTGTTTATGTACAGAGCCAAGTCTGTTGTGGGACTTTTTTTCTCGGCTGGAATTAATAAAAGAATCCAGCAGCCCCATTGACTGAGTAAATCGGCAGTCAGTTAAGTGCACCCTGTCAGCAAAAGGTGATTTTAATACTAGGCCAGTGGTCTCTTGCTAATTGAAATAAACATTTATTATTTGCTTTTGGGATTCTTTCCAAGAAGGAAAATACAGTTCGGAAAGGCTTTCAGAGCCAAATGCCTTCCACAGCCTGGTCTGTGCTTCAGACCGACACAAGGAGGATCTGGGAGGGGGAGAGGAAGAGAAGAATGGGGAGGAACAAAAGGTGTTGAAAAGCTCAGCTGAATTGCAAAGCTGGAAGAGAAACAAATCAATGTCAGGAATTAGAGAAAGAACAGGCGGGGAGAGAACAGAAAAAGGAGCAGAACAAAACTGAAGACAGACAAAACATGATTGACTGGGAGGGAGGGTGGCAAAAGACAGCTGAGTGACTGGTGGAGGTAATGGTATAGATACGAACCCAGGGAAGTGGGTCTGGAGACATTGTCACTGGGATCTCTAAGGGTAGGCTGGAAAAGCATTTGCCAAGAGTGAAGTTGGTGTGATTGTTGCTCTCGGGGGTGGAGACGAGGGAGATGACCCTGGAGGGCTCTTCCATCTCTGGTTGTGGTCAGGCATCCCATGGCCCCCGCTGTCTGCCTGCGTCCCACAGCAGCCGTCACCCCAGAGGGACCTCGGGTAGAGACTTTACAGGTAAGATCTTCTCCCGGCTCTCTTGCCAGTCAACACAGAAGGTAGCCAGCTGAGGTACAGGCTTGGAGACTTCTGTCTAGCCGGCAAACTGGCCAACGTCACGTACACACTGAGCACACATGCAGAGCCCAGGGCCAGCCACTGCATATGCTGCTCTTGTCCTGCTCTTGTTGTCTGGGAGCGGGTATCAGGTAAACACATCTTTCCTCTGGGGACTGGGGGGAACCTTCCCCGGTACCTCCATGGTAAATACAGTTACCAGTAAAACAGCTTTCCTTAAAACAGGGGATGTCAGGGAAGTGCTCTGACTCCAAACCCACAGCCATCGGGAGCTTCCCCTGCTGAGCAGAGGAGATTTCGTGGTGGCTGGTTGTCCTGCAGGGACCTTGTGTCTTCTCCCATGGTTGCAGGAGGGGCAAGCCTGCGTTTAGCCATAGTTTCTGCTCTCTGTTTAGTTCCCAGCAGAATAAAGAGTGGCTGCTCTTTTATGGGAGGTGTCAGGCAGATCTGAGGGTAGAGGGAAGAAAACGTAGTAGCTCTTCACACCATCTCTGCAGAGAGAAAAAAAAAAAGCAACTCAGTAAAATCATAGTTTTTCTTATTGCTTGATGCTACACCTATAAAAATCAGAGGAGAATCTACAACCCAAACCAGATAAAGTGCTGATATCATCATTTTGGATTTTATATTGTCCAATAACCTGTCAAGTGTCACCAAGACCAGACCATATTCAGGCAGTGCAAGGTCTGTAAGCAGAGATAAAATCTTTTTTTTTTTTCAGATGATCTGCTATTACTGGAAAATTAGGAGAGCTTTTCAGCATCCAAGTGCTTGTGAATAGGAACAGCGGTCTTCAAAACTAAATAGGAGTTGAGACAAGTTGTTAACAACTTAATTGGATGTGTGCCCCTTAGACCCTGATGGGAGGAATAGTAGCAGGTGTAGTTAGTACTCGTGAGCAGTTAAGAGAGGCAACCTCCTGTTGTTGAAGGCTCCATGTCTCGCATGTTTTCCTGCCTGTGTCTCGGACTCCTGCAACCTTTGTGCCTGCTGCTGCCTGCGAGGGCCAGTCACGGAGTGGGGCATGAGCCTTGGTTTTCCTCAACCTCAGCTGCCTCCGGACAGCTGGGCTAACCCAGAGCAGGATATTCCAGTGAACTGGATGGGCACGGGACCGTGCATTGTGTGACCCGGTGGGTGCAGGCTGCGGCTGCCAGCCTGAGGCAGTGTGTGCAGCTGCCTCCTCCCTTGAGGTGGGCAGAAGATGTGCTGGGAGAACACGGGGCTCGGCACGCTCCGGTGCCTGCAGTGGTTGGATGGCTGGAGATCCTGTAACCAGATCCAGGTTTGGGACCCACAACCCCAAACTGGCAGGATACTTCATGCCTTTCAACTTTCACCTGCTCATTCTTATTCCTGTAACCCTTGGGACTTTCGTGCCCAGGGAATCTGGTGTTGTGAACGCATCCATGTCACATCTCAATAAGTTTCCATAATTTTCCAGTGCTGCAGAAAAGCCCTCGGGGATCCCTTGGCATTTCCAGGTGAGTATGGACACGGGGGGAACCTGAGCTGTGTGGCCCATATGCCATTTGATAAATGCTTAAATAAATTCCTTAGTATTATTTAACTCCCATGGGTTTTCTGCTCTCTGATGTTAAAGCTAACGGCCAAGAGTCACCACGATATATTCAGATGTGAGATTAAAGGTGTGACATTGCTTGTGTGCTGCAAACTAGTGACTGTTCTCATATTAGAGCATTTGCTCAAACGTCCTGTGGATGGGGCAATGTTCTCCCTCCTGCAACTATTTCACACCATAGAGAAATCAAAATCCGCTGTCGAAACAGCTACAGACCCTGCCTATTTTTAACAGGGTGTTTCTGGAAAGATGCTCCGCACCTCCTCTGTGGTTCTCTGCTCCCAGTGAGCACTCAGCACCGTGCAGGATGAGGCCTTGTGTTGGCATCAGTTACTGAGGAAACTGCCTCTATAGAAATGGAGTATCTGTTTCTATTAGCAACAGCAGCTTCTGCATTTAAGCGTGTGTTAGTGCATTTAAGCTCCTCGTTATCGAATCGCGTTTGTTTGTGGGCTTTTGCGAGTTTGGGGGCCGCACGGTGAGAAGGGAGTTGCCACAGGAGAGCAGGTCACTGTCAGTGGGACAGAGGGAGGGGAGAGCACGAGTCCGGTCAGCCGTGTAAGAGCTGGGCATCCTCCCCGAACCCACCCGCACACCTATAAAACACAGCGGTTTGACAGCCAGGGATGTGCCTGGCGGTCTGCGAGGAGCAGACGATAAGTTTGGCCGAGCACTGTGCCCCGCTGCCCCCGGGAAAGCCCAGGGCCCTTCTGAATGTCCAAAAAGCTTCTCCCAGCCAGCAAGGACAGACGGATGCTTTGGATAGCAAAGGAGTGAGGTAACATGGGAAAGCTCTTGTGGGGCAGTTCTCTTTCAGGAACAACAGGATGCTGCCAGTATGTTCCTGTAGCTATTCCTGGTAGGTACACGGAGACGGAAATGATTTCTGCTGTGATGACTAAAGCGGTGCGTGGAGAACCACCATCATCTTTACCTTTCGCTGTCAAAGTCTGCAGGCGAGTTGGAGTGGGATTGAAGCCAGGGAGCCCGTTCACTCCGATGGGCTGGGGGATGAAGCACAGCGTCTGCTCTGCCATCCCGGGTATCCATACGTCTGCTGCCTCGCATCCGTAGCAGGGAAACACACGCTAAGGAGAGGCTGGATGTGGGAGGGTGAAATGCTGCAAAGCAAGAGCAGTTTCAGTGAAGAGCAGCTCAGTGCTTTTGTTCGCAATGCCAACAGACCAGCAAAAAGGAAAGGCACAGCTTTCACTGGAGAGCAGCCACAAAGCGGTTGTGAAAGTTTTTTCCAATTTACCTGGAGGAATTTTGTTGCATGTCTCCAGGAGACTTTTACGTTGCCTTTGGAAAATAGGCTGCAATCACCCGGAGAAATGGTGTGTGAAAAGGCTAGGGCGGGAATCACCCGTGAGATGAACATCCGATGTGAGCCACAGACTATATGAGCATGTTTAAAGATGTGAACATTTTGTTCTGCTGTGCTAAAGCTTGTATCTATAAAGTATCAAGGGTTTCTCATTAAAGAAAACAACCCCCTGTAGCTCAGATGGTGCACAAGGTCAAAATACACTGAGGTTCATCTCAGGTTCTGCCTTTTCCTTGCATACAAGCATTACTCCTACAAAGCAGAACTATCGTTTTCTGCAGTAGAAAAAACTAAATTCCTCTGACTCAAAAAGTTGTCCTGGAATGACAAAACTAATCAGGCAGGGTTGTTTAGTAGCTTATAGCAAGTCTTAAAAGCTGAGCCAAGCTTATAGTAATTCAGCTAAGTAGATTAACACGTATGAATCTTCGAAGCTGTCAATCCTTTGCAGAGAATTTGTATTAGGCGCTTTTGGACATATCTGGTGGGTCATTCCCAGCTGATATTACTTGCTTACCACCAGATTCACTGAGCATGCAAACTTTTCTTTTCTTCTTGTGGTTTCGTATTTCAGTCTGTTTCCCTGAGAAGGGGGAAAGGAAACCCATTTGCGTATTGCCATGGTTGCAAAATCTGGCATTCCAAAGGCAAATCAGCTCCCTTTGTATGTTATTGGGTCAGCAGTGATGAAATGAGGGGCAAAGAATGTGTCCCAGCCCTTCAGCTTTTGACTGTTCAATGAGAGAAACATTTAAAGGGCATAGCCAGGAGGTCTGCTGCGATCTTGCTGAGGCAGCCGCAGAAACCATCTCCACTTGACGCTTGCTACAACCCCTCAGCTGATGATAACCGCTGTCACAGCCAAAGTTGACAAAAACTACGTCAGGGCTACTATTTCTGCACAAAATCAGCTGGCTTATTTTAATAACCTTCATTGGTCCAATTAGTGAGTGATACCCCGTGAGCTGAGCTAGCACGGCGGGCAGGGGAGGGTGCTGGCCGCGTCCGCGTCTCCCCGTGCCAGCAAACAGCCCAGGCTGGGGTGGAAGGAGGGGATACAAGTAACTTCTTAAACTCCTCCAGGAAAGTCTCCTGTGGAGAAGTCTGACAAAACGCGGGTGCTTTTAAGGGCGTTTGGGCCGTCGTTTAAAAGCGGCACACTACTGCAGTGCCTGAAGAGAGCGGTACGTGCTGCTGTTTGGGGAGTAGATGGCAGCCGACTCCTGTGAGCTTTGCTCAGCAGGCAGCATAGGGAAGAGTTTCTGGTAGGGCTGCTAAAAGATCTTTTGCATGAGGTTACATGACAGTTGGGAAAAATAGGAAATGCTGCTGAGACTGCTTGTGGCACTTCTCAAAGGGTCTTGCCTTGCTGTGTTGGTTCCAAAAGGAGTATTTGCTGGTTTTCTCTTCCAGTGCTGATATTATGCCTTAGTGCTGCCATGTACGTGATTTTTATCAACAACCCCTCCAATGGATGCTGTTGATGCTCTGCCCCAGACAGTAGATGGTAGCTAGAAAAACACACTCCTGCGGGGCCCTGCTCCAGAAAAAGACCTCACAGGGCTGTGCGAGTCCCCAAGGTCAGCAGTGGAGGGGCTGTCCTCTGCACTGGCGGTCTTCAGCGTTCAATGAGGTTGGAAGAAAATGGCTCAGGCTGCGAGTACAGCTGGGATCGTTCCTCCCAGGTATCCATCTCTAATCACCCTCACATTCTGCAGTGAGAAGTCACTATTGTTGAAACCTACCTGCCTGGAAAGGAGCTTTTTCTGAGCAGCCTAATGCTCTGCATCCTAGGTGAATTATTATAAATGTGTTATAATTATTTACCTAAATGCAAGTGCCCTCACAAAGGATTTTGCTAGCACTTAACGGGACTAAAGTAACATCTGAAGCTATAGTAACGAAAATACAATGCAACATGATAGCATGATAACAACACCAAAAAGGCTGATCTGAGTGGGATTAGTGTCTCAAGATGCCAACCGTAGGTGGGTAGTTAGGATAGAAAGGAGCTTACGCTGCAGGGCACTGCTCTAAAGAGTGAGAAGGGGTACAGGGGGAAGGAAGATCACAGGGACATTGTAGAAAAGAGGAGAACGCAGGGTACCAGGAGATAAGGACCCTTTTTTAGAAGCACGGTCAGGCTAGGGGTCGTGGGGACTGTCAGAAAGAAACCACAAGTGGGTATTTGTTTTCACTGGACAGGTTTTCCATATTCTTTTTTTTTTCCTGACAGGTGCTCTGAATAAGACATCCTGGGTTTGTCTTTTTCTTCTACAATGATGTGAGAATTGCAGAGTTAGTTCTGAATAAAGACAGTTTCAGTCTAGAATATAGAGTCCCTAGAGGGGAGTTCCATGGAGAAGGTATAGAGGAATAGGTATGCAGCATCACTACTGCAAAGCAAAGCCCTTTGCAGATGCCCATCCACAGCAGGTAAGGCAGGAAGGAGGCTGTCCTCTGCGGGATGAGTTCAGAGGGACGGTGGAAGGTGCAGAGGTGACGTTAACCAGGCAACAAGGACACTTGGCCTCTGGCTGAGAGGACTTTTGTTTATAAACTCAGCATCCACTTCCCAGGAAAATATTTTTGATGTTGACTTCAGACATCCTCTCTCCGAGAACGGCCCAGCCTCCTGGCTTGCCCAAGAGACAATAGAAGGAAAACAAGCACAATAGGTGCATGTGCTAAACACTTTAATGAGCACTTCCACACCATTCTCCTGTATTTCCCCACATCCCCATGAGTCAATAAGCACCTCATGCAGCTTTCTAGATAGTGTGTAATAAACTGATACAGCTGTGGTCTAGCCCAAACATTAGCTCTCATTCACTGAATAACTGATAGAAATGTGAACTTAGTTTGTTCCATGTATATTGTCTCAATACACTATTCCTAGTAATTTCTTTGCCTGTGTAGGTTTTCTACAATGAGATACGCTTAAAATATTTTAGACACAGTTATACAAGTTGTGCAAAAGACACTGTGACAAATGTTCACGTGCACAAATAGATAGTTGATTTATCTGCACCTGCAAACAGAAAAAGGCCTAGGAATTTGTTGCCCTGTGGCTCCGGAGGATGCGTAACTCTCGGTTGTCTCCGGTTCATTTTGAATAGCAAGTTAATGACAGTACGCAAATCGCCAGCAATTATGCTTCGGGTTCCATTGTCAGCCAACATAATGTCCCCCTCTGGCAGCACTTTGCGATGTGGGTCTGTGATGCTCGGAGCATTCAATAAGAAGTGCCGTTAGTTCTGTATTGGAAATTCAGCCTTTATAGTAGTTTCTTGGGACAATTTTATCTCCTGGAGACAGGGCTTTTAAATTGTGACTATTGATTTGTATTGTATTTGGGAGTCTTTCATCTCCGGCTCTCTCTCAGACACATAGTCCAGATAGACTTATATTATTCCCAAACCCCTCAGCCTTTCTCTTCCAATTCATGCAAGAGAAATTTTTATGATTTGTGTAAATGGGAAATTATCGCGCTTCAGAAAATATATTTATTTTTTAATATTGTTTACACATAACCAGTAAGAGGAACTGGAGCAAGGGATGTGGATCACAAAGCCTTGCAAAGAGAAAAGAGATGTGAGTAAGGAGGACTTAAGTCCCACTCTTTTAGACATTAATAAATAAGAAATGTGCTGTTTTGGGATGAAATTCTGCCTCTGTGTCCAATGATGTAAATCTGCTGAGGCCAGCTCTTTCAATAAAGTTGGTCTGACTTTGAGCTCTATGATGGTTGCACCAGCTCAGGAACTGTTCTGATCATTTCTGCCCCTCTGCTGACTCTGACAGCTTATCAACAGCTTTGCAATTATCTGAGCCTGTGAAAAGCTCATATAAGAATCAGATTTCACTTAGTATTTTTCCATCATGCTCTAGGTGATACTAAATGCTCATTATCTTTGCATGTTTTGGAAGTGTGTCACTTCAAATATAATTTAGTGTGAGAATTCAGAATTAGGGATTGTTGGGAATTTTTCAACAAAATAGCTTTGCTGAAGAAAAATTTTCTCAAACCGGGAGTGCACCACTAAAAGCAACATTTCTACTGGGAAAGGTGATTGCTCAAGGTGTGGGAGGCTGGGATACATTTTTCATGCTGCCTTTTCCTCCCTCCAGTGAACACCGTAACACTGCTTTTGCTATCAGGGGTTAGTTTCTCACTCAGCTGAACCTGTTGGAACAACTTTCTTGTTGAAGCAGGGATTTGAGCCTGAATCTCTCGGTCTATGACCATGCTAACAAAATCAGCAATGCTTCCCAGCTCCTGGCTCCGGGCATCCCACCTCAGCAATGTCCTTTCTCCTCCCCTCTGGGTATTGGTTTTCTTGCAAAGGCAACCCAAGACTGTGAGGCAAGAGCTGTGACAGCATTTTTCTGATCTTGGTGAGCGCTGTGATGTATCTGGTGCACTTCTAAGCCATGTCCCACAGCCTGCTGGCCTGGCCCTGCTGCTCCCGAGGCAGGGCCCTTCCTTTCATTTCTGTTTGGGAAAAAGGAAAAACATTTTTAGGAAGTTCTTCACTTCATCCCTCTGCCAAATCAGACTTTTCTGAGTGTTTTTTATGGTCAGAAGATTTCGGCAGAATGGGACTACTCCTCATTGCCCTTTATAGCTTTAGTCATAGTGTTCCCTGTTGTTTGCATGATGAACTCCAAACAGTAGCTTGGTTGGCAGCTCAGTATCTCTTTAAATCACTCTGGTTTCTCCTATGTCATTAATATTTTATTTATGTTTTATTACATTTCGCATCAGTCTCCATGCCAACAGTTCATGCCAGGAGCAACGTCTGATAGAAAAGCTTAAATCCTCAGAGATACGAGCGCTTTCTTTTTGGATAGTGTCATTAAGTCAGATTCATTTTGTCCTTTGTTTTGCAGTGTCAGAGAGCCAAGGCTGGAGCCAAGACATGTTCCTCCTCTGCCCCATGCCTGCAGTGGCATCCAACGAGGACACCTCTTCCCGTGGCAACAGTTGAGGATTAACACTCGCTTAAGTCAGCATCAGGTGTCGTCCACGACTGACACCAAATCCGTAGGGAAAGGCAGGACCTTTCACTAGACCAGATGGTAATTCTGGGAAAATGCAAAGTTTTGAGTGGAGAGCCCCTTCCTCTGGACATTTACAAACTCTTGCTTGTGGAGTTGCACCACCCCAGCTATGCCACCGTTACTGCTCTCATTCCACTGTAAGTGCAATCCATGTAAAGATTTTATTGTTTCCCTGTTTATGTTGTTGTATATCTGAACTGTAGGTTCCCATCTGGTTCTGCTACTGTCAGGCAAATCCCTCTGGCACTAGACTGGAGAAGAAGCCACTGGGAGGGAAGATAGAGGTAAGCTTAGCTCCCTCTTAACCACATACAGAATGCTCACAATTCTGATTTATGCTGCAGATTTGGTAGGATCCATGTAACATGCCTTCCAGGAGATTTATCCAACATCTGCTGCTCAATGACCATTTCTTCTTGGAAGTTGTCTTCCTTTCCTTTTAGGGAAGTAATAGTAAGTTAAGGTAATAGTCAGTTCTCAGCACATGAAGTCCTGCAGAATACAGAGAGCAAAATGATTTCTGCAAGCAATATTCTAAGCCTGTGCTCATTGCACTCCTCCGGTTTCCAGAGAAAGGTGGGATACTCCTTGCTGTAGAGCACACGGTGGGACAGGGCGAGCTGATGGGTGCCTGGCTCTTGACTGAGCTGCACTGGGACCTGTAGGACTCGGCATTCTCTGTCCACGTCTCCTACCAGCTTCACTCCTCCAGCTGCTTTTTGAATGTGTGTGTGACACATCGGCATGTTTGAGGGTCACATTTGTTATATCAGCCTTTAATAGATGCCCAATAAAGAGCAAGGAATGATACTCAACCCCTCAGGTCTTGCAAGAGTAGCCCACTCTGCTGGGACTGCATGACTTCTGTCCTGCCCTCTCTGGGATGCTCACACCAGCACCAGAAAATTGCAAAGACCAGAAAGAAATAAGTGAAAAAGTGAGTAGAAATAAAAGAGAAAAATAAACTATTTACATTTAAATAAGAGAAAAATAAGCAGGAGGGTACAGCCAAAAAAGAATCCAGTGTCAAGGGAAAGAGCAGCAAAAAACATGAGTGTATTTCTACATGTTTAAGAAAAAAAATGGATACAAGGGACCCCCTAAAGGATTGTTGCTTGAAATGCAAAGTCTGGATAAAATAATGTATCAGTGAGGATAATCTAGTGCCACACAGGAAAGATGCGGCACTCAAAATACTTTTGAGTCCTGGGGCCTGACAAATTCAAGTTTTCTCCCACCATATTCTTAAAATCCTAAGTCTGCAAGGCTCAGGGAATGGTGTTAATCACAGGTGTAGCCAAAGGCAGAGAGCTGGGAATCACAACTGCCTTCATAAGCCTCTGCTCCAGAGGGGATTAAAGTAAATGAGTTTACTGGAGGAAATGTGGAGTTAGCACATATCATCCCAAGAAGCAATTTGTCCATATACAACACCTCTATGCAAGTGAAGGGGAAGGAAAAGAAAGAGCTAGGCACCAGCCTCAGCATATACACATGGCTGCATTGATTTTCCATGCTGATTAATGCCGGCTAAGAATACATCCCTGGAGACCACAGAGCACGTACTATAGGCAAAATTGCTTTGCTTGAGATTGCAGACACCTTTGTAGACTCATGGTATCAGCCCTCCTTATTTGCTTCTGTTTCTTTTATTAAAAATCCACAGTGGGAAAGAAGCTGGTGCATCTTCCTGACGCTTGCAATGTAGTTGAGGGAATATCTGTCTGTTTCAGCATGCCAAATCTATCCTCTAGCTTGTTTTTTTGTTTGTTTTCTTTTGGTCTTTGTGAAATATAATGGATGGCCTTGCTTATTTTTCCCAGCTAGCGATTCCTTTACAGATCAAATTGCAAGCCCAAACTTTCTGACGAGGCAGGATTATGAAAGACCTGCAGGAGTGTCATGCAGTCTCTGCTGTGAAATCTGATAATTTAGGAGGTTCCATCCTGGTCCTGACAGTGATGATTTTTGATGCCCTTTTAAAATGCAATTCTTTTTCTGCTCTGACAGGTATTGTAGAAATAAATGAAATGTGCGATCCTTTGTGCAGATGGGAGGGCATTAGATGATTCACTGCCTTTGAGGGTGCTAACAGCCATCCTTTACACGTCTTGTGTTGGTTTAATGAGTAGTTTGCAGCTGTGGGATCATTGCTATATTTTGTAGTTTTGTTCTATTATTAGCTATTAAAGGAATATGAGCCCACAGATAGCGTTGTATTAAACTACCCGTTCCTGTATTTATTGGCACCACCTCGGGATTAAAGCAGATGCTGTCACTCTGCAGAGTTACCTTCAAAGCAGGGGAGATATAATGAATAGGTGATCAAAGCACCCTCGCTTCATCCCACTGTGCAGTAATTACCGATGGCAATGCTTTCTAAACAGTTGGCTGGGAGAAGCGAGCAGCGCAGAGGCTTTGCCCCACGTATCAGTGGTTCCGAGGTGGGAAATACTCCACAGTCACGACAGCTCCTTCCAAGGAGAAAACCACTGCAGGACAGTCCAGCAGTACCCTCTGGGGCTTGTAAATACCCTGTGCTTACCCTCTGGGCATGTAAATACTCTGCGGCTAGCAAGACGGCTGCTTATTCACAGGGACCAGAACCATGTTTATAATATAAACTCTCTCAGTGACCTTTTGTGATAATTTCAGCTCATTCTGCTATGGCTGCTGGGCATGTTCCTGCTTCTCCAGAGGTTGATTGGGACCTTTTCACCCAGGGAGGCCTCTGCACCCAAGTAAAAATGTATTTACCTTGAAAATAGCCTGGTGATCTGCCCTTTGGAGGAAAACTGGAAGAAACCGTTGGAGCTAGGATGATGTATGAAGACTGTGGCAGAACCACTAGCTCAGGTTCCTTGCATGTGTGGGCAAAAGGGACACCATAAATAATGCAGCAGATGCTCAGTACTCATTTAGGTACTTGGCTGGGATACAGAAGAACCCCTCCTAAACGTACAGTGCCTCTCCTTTTTTGCACTGCAGGGGGTCTGCAGCCTCTCAGACCTATGTCGATGGCATCCTGAGCCTGCCATGGCCACGTACGGCTCCAGCCGCGGCAAGTGGTACGCTGCAAGGCAACCCTTCCAGAAAAGGTCTGGGTGAGTCATTTGAACATTAATTAGCATTAATGGTAAGCGTAGTTCTGTTATCTGGCCCCAGCCCGGTGCAGGTTGACATGTGCTGGTGGCGTGGAAGTGGCAACTATCAGTCGGCGGGCTTATGGTGAATCATGTCTGGAGCCAGGTGGCCTTTTTGGTGCTGCTGTTCAATGTCTGATGGTAAGAGCGTGTTGTGGTTAATGATAAATGTTATCTTCCTCCTTCAAAAAATGTGGGAACTTCTAAGGTAAAGCTGAAGCTGGAGGCTGATGAGAGAAAGGTAAGGCGCGTCCAGTAGCTGGATGCCTGCAGCCCTCGTGTTCTCACGGAGCCCTCATAATAATTATGAATAAACCACTGTTCTTCCAAGTCCCTTTCTAAAATAAACCATCCAGATGGCTGTAAGCAAAGACCTAGTCATCAAGCTGAGTAACACTTATTTTGAGTACATTAACCAGGAAATGTGTACAATTGTGCTGCATTATGCACAAGGCAACTCAAACAGATGTGCACACAGAAGCAGGAATATCACAAGTGTCAGACAGTGGTGGTTCACGCTGTCATTTTGGTCCTGGTCTGCGGGACGGTCCTGAGAGCTATTTAAGGATGTCTAACATGTAATACGTAGAGAGGAAGAATGTCTTTTTTTCTCCTACAGCTTTATAGTTACTGGAATAACTCAGAAATATGTAACAGGAGATACTCAGTGCTAAGTGGAGATAAATGTTCTCTCTTTTCTGTTTGAGTGGAGGTGGAGAGGACAGACAGATTTTCTTTCACTCTGTGAGAATAAGGTTATTTGGCTTCTCAGCCAATACTGACGTTCTTTCCCCTCCTTTCCACCAAGATGTCCAATTCAAACTTGGAAAAAATTGAATTTATAAAGCAACGCTACCAGAGGAAGGCAAATCCCAGGTGTTGTGCTAGGGCTGCCTATGTCCATAGTGTAATAGAGTAAAATATAAATTCACAGAGATGTTTCTAGCCCGCTCTGCCCAAACTAATGCACTTGTTTAGTACTTTTACTGAAATGCCTGGTAAGCGCAGAGGGGTGTGCTTGATTGCTTTTAATGGGCACACTCAGTGGGATGGCTTTCAGCAGCATTTACTGCCTGAGTCGTGAGGAATTGTCACAAGGTCTGTCCAGCTGAGGAATACTGGGAGGCTCTTGATGGCTCCTGCCACTGCTTTGTGTTCCCTGACTTTACTCCTCAAACCTCAAGCAAAAAGCTTTCCGCAGGGAACACCTCCCATCGCGTTATGGGGGGCATATCGCAGAAGCTTCGGCTGAGAAAAATACCACCTGAAACTTGGTTTGTCCACTGTGCACCCATTTACATAACTAAACTTTGTGCTAAAATACAGCCTGTGTAAATAGCAATTGCTTTTTTTTTTTCTTTCCTGAATGTAATTTTTATTAGCTGTGAAATCAAGGTCTTTCCCTAGCTGGAGGTAGGTGAGCAAACTTCATGTATAGGAAGACTGTAGTGGTATAGCAGAAAAAGAAAAGTATTAGAAACTCTTGGGGCATAAATTCAAACCCTCATTAATCTCTGTGGGCTGCATCTTAAATCTGAATTTTTATAGAACGTGGGTGGTATTTTCAAAGCGAGTTGCTGGAATTGGTTGGCTTAGAGGACTGAACTTAGATGATAACAATATGTTTCTGAACCGCAGTCCTCTGCCTGAGCAAGATACAGGCTGTGGTTTATGCTGTGTACGTCACTGATACACGGTTGTGCCCGTGGTGTGGGGGTGGCTCCGGGTCCCTGCAATTCTAGTGCCGGTGAGCAGAAGGGCTGTGGGGAGCACGTGAAGCCGTGGGAGTGACACGCAGAGCTGTTGATAGACTAGGTTTGATTTTTTCCGATATTCACTAATTCAGTGATGGCATGATTTTTATGTGTCTTTGCTTTATTCTTTTTTTCAAGAAACAGTTGAACTTCGTTATCTGGGACAGCTCACCTTTTTTGCTGTGAAACCCCAATTAAAATTGAAGAGTGTGGTGGATGTGTCATCCCAATAATTCTGTATCACTCCTGTCTTTCACCCAGCCCTCAGAGGAGTCCTTTACTACTGACAGTGCATCTTGGTATCACCGGAGACCTAAATGTCAGGAACAAGGTTACACTGGCTTCGGCTCAGGAGAGACAAACTTGACTCTCGAGCTTTTGCCTGTCTCTTAATTGCACCTGGGAGCATCGAGTTTGTTGGTTTAAGCTGTCATAGCGTGAAGGTTTCTGACTCAGCGCGGCCAGAAGAATAGCAAGAAATAAGCTACTGTACTTATGGATGTTTAGGTTGTGACCGAAGTGTTGTCTTTAATCAAGGACAGACTTTGTGCCTGGAAAGAGTAAAGGCTAAATTCCAACTCCAAGAAGGATGCATGCTGGAGGGATTCCCTATTAGAATTTGAAAAGAGCTGTCACTCACTTTGCTATCACAAGTGTCTTGGTACCTCAGATCTAGGAATTTTCCACATTTTGTTAGCAAAGCTACTAAAGTTTGAGGGACGGACAAAGAAAATCCTGCTTATTATGTGAGATGATAGCAGAAACATGATATTGTTTCCAAGTTTATGGCAGTTTGGATTTGGCTTAGGTAGGTCTGGATCAGAGGAGAACCTAATCTTCCTATTTTTTAAATAAATATATATAGCTGACTCTTCACTTTGAGGAAGCAGCACGTGGTGATTTGGCCACGGTGGGTCCTAAACACAAAATTCAGCTGAAGGGAAAAATTTGCTTATGGAGCTTTTTATCTTTACTTTGCGCAGGTGCGAATGAGTGCAAGATACTGAAAGATGTGGTCCCCTGGGAGCAAGGTAGACATTTACCAGAAAAAAGTGTAAGCCAGCACAAAGAAGAAAACCTATCCAAGTGAATCAAAGTCAGCTGAAGAAATATTGTCTTTCCTTCTAACAAGAAAGCAGCAGCTCAACATTTCTTTGGTGTAATAATACGGTTTAATAAGAGCCAGATCCTTGTGGCTTTATGCGTTGTTAAAGCATGTAGGCAGGTTGCTATAACGAGCTGAAGAAAAACCCTGCAGAAAGAGGATTTTTTTTTTTTTCCTTCCTGTAGCTTTGGTTTTACTTCAGACCATCAGAGAGGCAGAGCTGTGCATTAGTTGTTCGTGAGCACAGCCTGCCGGCTCCCACCGCAACCCGCAGCGACCAGTCCTCCTCCACCCCCCCCCCCCCAAATTTGTGTTTGAGTTTGGGAATACTTTGGGCTGTGTTTTCCCCTTGGGAATGGACATGCCCACTGAAATCCCTATGAGATACCCACAGCCTTTACTCTGAAGCATGGAAAATATATAGGGAAACACCTTGCAGCTCTCTGCAGGGACAAGAGGTTTGAACTTTGATGGTTAAAAGCCAGAAAAAAACCTCCTGAAACAATAGAAAAGAAATAGTTTCTTTCTCTCCTCTCAGACTGCCAGGCTACTTGGGGGTCTTGGGATTGTGGGGTTATGGCAAGCTGTGGCATCACTCGACATTACCAGGCACAATTATTCCTATTACCTTATGATGCTCTCTCTGAGCTATGCCCAGCAGTTAGGTTCAGGGCTGGCTTTTAGCAGACTCTATAGGTATCTGTGCCCTATTTAAACCCCTGAGTTAGGTCTGAGCTAGCTAACGTGTCTACACAGCTTGGGGCAAAAGGTGTTCAGAGACAGCAGTTCATGCTGTGTGGCTGTAACTCCAGTTGAGGAAGGGCTATTATTTGAATTTACACCTGCTGACATCTATCTGTAACACTTCTTCCCTTCATGTCATTGTACTTCAAATTGCACCTTTCCCTCCTCCTCATTTTCCCCTTAGGAAGGCTGCAGAACATGAACCCCACAAATATTTTTTTTAAAAGTTAAAAAAAAAAATTAAATCCCAGAGTGTACCCACTATAATTTAGGCAAAAGGCTGATCAGGCACAGCCAGGTGATGTACACCACAGTCTCCATGCTACAGCTCAGCTGTAGTGGGTGCAAATCTCCTGCTCTCATTCCCCTGGCTTTCCTGCCTGCAGACTCCTGCTCCCACACTGTTCTGCTCTGGAAGCAAAACCTGCTGGAGGTTTGTGGTGCGGATCCATAACATCATCTCTTCCACCCTCCCCTTTATGAGAGCCGTGTCTGGTTTGCTCCAGGACCCCGTTCCTCTCTCTCTGCAGCTCGTGTGCCGGCGATGGGCTACTTCTGCTGGCACGCACCGCGCTGGATTTCCCACAACACCTACTGCAGCAGAAACGGTGACTGTGGAGCATCACGAAAAATGTGGTTCTGGTGCGATGCCTAGATGGTGGCAAGGACTGAGTCAGGTGTTATTAGGTTCACATCATTTGGTTTAGAGTGTTTAATAAGTACAAAAGTCTCCCTCAAGTTGTGTCTTTTTACTCTGTGGTGAATATTGCTTCTGATGAGGTACCTCTTAATTCGCTCATTCTCGTACTTTGATCTCAATAATATTGCTTTGCAGAAATCCGATACTGCCAGAAAGCCATGAGCTGGAGTACTGCTCTTAGATGTGCCTCGAATGAAATCCGTGGCATCTCTTTAGCTAAAGGCTTGCCTAAGTGTTACTTCTACAGGCTTCAGGTTTGATGGCCCTGAGAGCTGTGGCATGGGTATGGTGTCACTGTGGATTTGGGGGGAAAAAAGACCAAAATAAAAATAACTAAGCTGTGAGCTCACTTGCCTGGCTGCAAATGCAGAGCAGGGAAGATGAGTGTGGTCTTCTGAGTAGTTTGCTGAAGCACTGTCTGTTTGTCCTGGCTGGCTGCAGGAATGACTGATAAGATCAGTCAGTGCTGTTTCTAAACGCATGTGCCCAATAACCTTCTTTACAGGGTGACTGCTCTTCTGTTATTTGTATTTGGGAATCATCATGCAGATTTGGCCCGAAGCATGTTATTGCACAGAAAATACTTTCGCATAAAATCAGCTTTTTAATTTGATGGAGGCTTTCATCTTCAGATGAAAACCTAGGAGTGAGTTATCACAATCCCGGCTCCACAGTCCTTGCAGAATCCATCAGAAGTGGTGCTGGGTACCAGTATAACAATACTGGGGGATCTGCTCCGAGGGGAGAGCACGGCTGCGGTGCGCGATGCTGTCAGCCGCTGGGGCACAGGAAGAGGTTTCCTTTCGGGATTCATTTGCTTGTTTTCAAAAGCAACTCCCTATGGAGTCTGTGTGCCACCCGTTTGGATGTACAAGAGAACAACCTTCATCCTAAGGAAGATGTCAGCCGTCAGTCTCCCGGTTCCTCGGCGCGCTGTAATACCCAAAGCTGTGCCCACCGCAGGGGTAGGTGCCAAAGGAGAGCCTGGAATTGGGGCCGGCGACTGCCGCATGGAAACTCAGCTCAGCATCAGATCCCCCCCCTCCTGCTGTGTAAGCCCTAATTAAACCCTTGCAGCAGAATAATTAATCATTAGTAAGGGAATTAAATATTAGTCTGTATTATAGTAAACATTAGTTATATATTAACAAGCTCGTTAGCTATTCATTAACCTTTTAAGCCCTTCCAAACCCCATTTATCACACTGCAGGTTTTGTGTTAAATATCTCTCAAATGACCTTAAGCGAGGGCCCTTTTGCTTGCTATTAAAGGCATTACAAATTCCAGAACCAGTTTAGTTATTTTGCCCCTTTGATTATTATCTCCCTTTCTATTTGGCTTTATTTAAGTGCAGCTATAGTGAAGACTTATCTCATTCTTGATACAGAGCCATTAAAACCTCCCAGAGATTGAAGGAATCACTTCCCAAAATGCTATACGGTAGCTGAGGAACTGATGCTTTTTTCCTATTGTTGCTTTTGTGCCGCTTGTTTCGGGCACTGCCAGATCTTATCCCTCACGCTGGAGTATGTGCCCTTCAAAGATGCAGAACAGGGACCAAGAGAGGGCGAAGCTAATGGGTATATATAGTCCCAAATAAGATTAGAGCCACAGTCCCATTTTTGGCCCCTGACTTCCAGCTCGTTAAGGCTAATCCCTGAATTTCTCTGTACCTCCCTTCCCTCACTGGAAGCAAGGGCTATTTCTCCTGTGCCCTCTCTTATCCTTTTTTGCTAAAAATGTAAGTTCCTGAAGGCCGTAGTTTGTGCAGACTGGTGTCCAGCATCAGGTCTCCCACCTGCAGGGTTTACAGCCCAGTCCCTGGCAAGGTGAAACGGTGGGCATGAGCCAAGTGAGTGAAGAAAGGGAGCAATGGGACCTGCTGGCTGTAGCATCTAACTCTGTAGTGGTGAGAGATCTGTGGCCAAAGCAAGGGCAGAGCTGCTTTTAGGCATCAGGTTGGGTCACAAGGCAGGTATTTATGATGTCTGGATAGAGGAAACACCTATCTGAAAGCCGTCTCGCAGGACACTCCTGGCAGCCTTGGCTGTGAAGCTGTGCCTTTCCCTCCCCTACCTGTTGGTGACTCAGGGAAGCAAAAGCAAGCCAAATCGGGAATGACAAGACCTGTTCGCCAGGTCCCTGCTTGTGGCGTGGGAGGTTCTCTGTGACATGATGTGCCTCCTCCATCCTCACCTTCAGCCCCGACCCGGCCATGGCGTGGGCAGAGACCTGCTGCCGGCTGGAGATGTGTTTGAAACCCTTGTCCGTGCTGCTCGGGTCTCCTGTCTTCGTGGTGATGGACGGTGCCCTGGCTTGTCCTTGCTGAGTGATCCTTAATCTCTTCCATCTTTTAATTAGGGCAATTTCTTTTGGCCTGCTGGTAATGCTTTTCTGATGAAGATTAATTAAAAATAAAGCCTAGCTCTGACAATTTAATGTGCTGTGAGCTCTCGTCAGGATGCAGGTAGTATTCTAAGCCATTATTCATGGCACGCTTCTTGCTTCTTACTTACTTTTAAACCATGTTTTGTGGGAACTGGGGACAGAAGTCCTTAGTCGTTCTCTGTAAAGTTACAGGCAGAATCAGTCCAGCTGTGAGAGCAAAGCCGTGTATGAAGCATCACCTCCACCCTGTGGGCTGCAAAGCCCATCCCATGCTGCTGAAAGCAGCGGCCAGGTGCCCTGGGGCAGCCCCTTTGTTGCAGGATTTGCACCTTTGGTCAGCAGGGGTTCCTGCCCTAACACCTGGCAGGTCAGCTATTTTGAGTTGCCTTAATGCTTTCTGCTGTTTGCTCCCTTTCTGTTAGCAGCAGCAGACTGGTTTGGTCTTTGCAAGGTGTGAAACAATTGTCTGAAGACTTGGGCGGTCAGTAAGTCAATATTGGCTCGTTAATGGCTTTGTTCTGATCTTCCTCGGGGGCTATTTAAGTTCCAGTTTGATGGGCCTGTGGGATTTGCTGAATTAGGACGATCTTTGGAGAATATTCACCCTTGTGAAGGATGACTTCTTCAGGTTAGTTTCATCTTTGCCTCACCCCTCTCTAACATATTTCTCATAAAAAGTAATAATTCTGTATCTACAAAGAGTTTGGGCAAAGATCCATTCCTTCACAGGATGGATTTGTCCAAGCAATATTAAATCCTATACTTCAAAACCAAAATTAAGAGCTGTTGCAGACCGGATCCGATCTAACTCAGGAGGCGGGTTGGTGTGACACTGGCCTGCCGGGAGGTCCCACGGGTGACGGGTGATGGGAGAGGGCACCCGCACGTCTCGGGTGTCATCCAGTCTGGGACCCCTCCACTTGGATTTTTCCTCTTCAAACTCTCTAAGGGATCTTTTAGTAAGGCTTCTTAGTTTTAATCTCTTATAAACAGAGCTTGGAGAATAAACTGTGAATTTAACATAGTTTCTGCTGATAGCACATTAATACACGGTGTGCAGCTTCCTTGGGTGTGTTCCTGGGACCAGATGAGAAAAACGCTCCGATGAAGTGGGATTTTGCTTGTCATGAATATTTATATAAGAAGTCTCCGTGCCTTGATAGTTCCTGGAATGTAAATGCAAAAGGGGAGGAAGCAGATTTTTAAAAAAAGTACTTTTTATACATCTTTTAGTCTACTTTCAGAGTCCCAGAAAATATTATGCTCTTACATAGCAAATTCCCGAATGCAGAGCAGCATGCTAACTAGCTGATTTGATGCCAAGTAGTTGATTTGATTTAACTGTGGCAGGACTGCAGTGCTTCCCTTATACAGATGCTCTAAGGGCAGCAGGCAGTAGCTGACAGGGCACAACTACACCTGGGCCCACGTAATTCAGCAAAACTGTTCACAGAACGGTGTTATTTGTGCTGACTGACTGGAAGATGTATTGACTGCAATATTCAGCAGCAGGAGGACATCTCTGTTGGCATTGCTGGACGCTAGGACAGGCCTGTTGCTGAGCTGCGTTTAAATGTACAAAATGTAAGTGCATCATAGCGTTTCCACTTAACTTTCTTGTGCGACTTGGCATGCAATATCACAAGAAATGGAAATTATGCTGGTTATTGTACGCTGTACCTAGAATAATTCTGCTTAAATTCCTCAGGGATGCTAAAACACTGAATGGGAAGGGTAAAGCAACGCTTTGATCAGGAGCCAGGTGTAGAGCTGTAATGAAATAAATTATTAAGGCAGTGCTTGTGGCAACAGAGCTGGGTTTCCAAATTGAAAAAAGTTTTACACGGTGGCTGCAAAGCAGGGGGTGGGGGGGAGGGGGAAGCAGTATTACCATGAAAGATATTCTTCCTTTTTATGGCGAAAACTGAATATTTTAAATCAGCAGCATTTTCTGGTTTCAGTAGTGGAAGAGAGCCCAAAATGATGAGTTATCATTCTTGCAAATATCATTACCTGCCATGCCTGTCTTCTCACCCGAGCATTTCATACTCTCTGCTGAACGTGGACATTTAAGTGTCCATAAGCTTCAGTGTTACTCATTTGACTTTTGATTGCTCACTCAGTACCAGCACTATACTTGTCGGAGGCCAGCCAAGCTGAATTTCTGTTCTTAGAAGGTAATTTTACAAACATGATAAGGATACAATAATTTCAAAGTAAGCACCACAAATAAGGAGTCACTTTTGCAGACTATAGTTGCTCACAGAACTTTTAATTTCTTAGTTTTATTCCCTTTAAATGTATTTTAGTTTAAGTTTTCTTTTTTGACTCTTTCAGGCTTCAGAATTCCTATGGCAAAATTGCTTCATATAATGTTTTCATTGTTCATGTATCGCAGAAAACCAAAAAAATGTCCATGTATTGGATAGTCAAAAGATCAGGCAAATATTTCACTCAGTGTACAACAAAATATTATGAGGTAATTTTATTTTTTTTCCCCATTTTTAGGTAAAAATATTACAGTATACAAGATGATCTTATTAAAGGTAAAAATACAGTATTTTGCATTTTCTCTAAACAGATCTACGTACAGTACACTTTTTTATTTTGTTTTCTTTTTTTTTTTTTTTTGTACAAATATAACTGTTATTCTGTTAGGATATCTGTATTCTCATCTGGCACTTAAGAACTGATCACAGGTCACCTTCTGGTTCTGCTTGTTTTTCTCAGCTGATACCTAAATGTGATGTTCATCTTATAGATGTCTCTTGTAAACAAACAGTACAGTTCAGTGGTTCCCAAGTAGCAAGGTGTGCTTTAAGTAGTTGAAATCACGTAGCTAATGTAAAAACCCAAGCAATCCAAGTTTGCAGTTGTGTTGCACAGACTCTTCTCTTTCCAGTCAGAAAAGTGCAATCCAAGTACTTGTATTACTGCAGCCTTTAAAGCAGTTTTAATCCCTTCCTGGTCCTCTGTAAGAGCCAAATACATAAACCAATAATTTCTACAATGATTTTTCCTTTTCTTTGTCAGAATGTTCTCAGTGGAATTGAAGCCTTTTCGTATTGATTTAAAGGTTTGAAACTACTGGGCTATGGTCTTTGTGATTTATCTCGCTCTACTGCTTGCTGTTTGACCTCTGGATTCCAAAAGCTGAGCTCAGTTGCATCGCTGTCACTGGATTAATGTTATTCCTTGAACTGAACACATTAGCACAATATATGTTATTTCTGGGTATTCCTGGGAAGCGAGTTTTACATCACTATGAACATTTCAGTACATGGTTGTTGAAGCTGGGATCACCTAAGGATAAAAGAGACCTTAGGTGTGTACAAAGAGACCGTGTCCATGAGTGGACTAGCTAATATAGCTGGAAAAGTTGGAGAGGAGGTTTTGGCTGGGAATCCCTTTGTCAGGTTGTAGCAGAGGGGTAAAAGGATGCTTTACCCAACAAGCTTGGTCCATTTTTTCCAACGCTGTCAGCCAGTCTAAAAGGGAGATGACCTCTACCTGCCATACTTTGCCTTGGTAATTTCAGCAGATGATTTCTCATTTGTTTATTGACTCATTAGCCACAGTGCTCTTCAAAGTTGTCTTCATGGATGCCTGTGTAAACATAAAAGGAGAGTACACACCCAAGGATAGGAATGTGTAAAATTTTTCAGGGAATATGCTTGGCACATTTTTTTTTCTTCAGACTTCACCCAATTCTGATCAGTACAGTCTCAGCCGGTATAAATGAGCACAGTTGCATTGTCTTCACTAGAGTCAGATGGATGAAGATCTGGCTTTTTACCTTTAACTACAGGTGCCTTCCCTATGGTGCATCTATTTCTCATGTTAAAGGGCATGTAGTTTTACCAGTAAGTCACTTTTGTATCAAAAAGTTTTAACTGGTAACTCACCAAGCACAGGAGTAATGCAAAGTGCTCCTACCGATACTTGCAAGTTAGCAAAAGTTGAGTGTGCGGTACCCATCTTTTGCGTGGTTTTTGCACTCCTAAGATGCTGGTTGAGACTGAATGATGTTTAGAAAACCAGTTGCCTTTCTCCATGTTTGCCATCAAATGTCCTTATTTAAGTTCTTCCCAAATTTGTCGCTCAGCTGCTGTATTAGTCTTGCCAGCTCACCAGTAGCTTGTGACTTTTCCTCTAAGAGTTCATAGCGGAGACTAGAAATATCTTGCTTAATCTCTTTAAGTTCCCCTAAAAGGCGGAAAATGTTCTTGTTAGCAATATTGAACCAAATAATTAATCTCTATGGTTTTAAGACCTGCGAAAGTGTTAATTTTAATGACCTTGGTCATGAATGTGTGTGGAGCTCCATATGATATCCCTGCATTTATGCACTTAATATTTGACTTATAGGAAATAACCTGTACTTGCAGTAGTGGTACTGACAGTAATAGCAAGTGTGTATGGAAAGCTCATCTTTTTTTCTCAAGTCTGTTATCTCTCCACATACTGATCTCCACCTACACAGGGCATTTGCAAGAGGGTGGCAGCTAAGAGGTGTTAGAGAGAGGTTCTTTTCCATCTGCATATAGATCCTACATGACACCATGGCTGTACAAATCCTTATCCAGTTCAAAAAAAGTCCTTGGGGCAGGAATGGGCAGTACAGTAGGAAATTGCTTTACTTAGACCCCAAGACAAGGTTAGGTGTTGGCGGTATCGTGGGTGTCTAAAGCAAGGAGAGGTAGAACTATAGGGCAAAGCAGGATTATGTAAAGACAGATCCCATGATATATGTGTTCTCCTAAGGAAAAGTAAAGACCCAGAATTTAAAGAGCATAGAAGTGGCTCGGAGTTACCACTGCTCACCTTATTGCGAGCATGAGCATGCTTCCTCTCTCCAGAGGATGTTATCTAAGCTCAACCCTCTCACTGGCCATATCAATAGCAATAACATTACATGCTCTAATTTGTGTCAATTATAAAAATCCACTTGCCTTCATTAACCTCATCATTTTCTCGGTCAACCTGAGCCTTCAGTACATACCGCTTAATCAGACGTTTCATTATTTTCTGAAAAGAGAACAGAAACACTTATCTTATCATGAGCTTATCCACATTGCCTTAATTCTAGACTCATTATGAGCAATTCAAACACCTGATTTCACTATAGATAAAACCTGGCTTCAGATGATGCAAAGAGAACTTTTTTATTGACTTCCCATTTGTTTTATACTTCATGTTATGAAATTTGTACTAGAATAGTTGATTGACAGCCATTCCATAATGAGCCCACATACGAGGCACTTTGGGGTATTTTGTGGGATGCACATGAATGCAGAGTATGTCCCACAGACAGAAAGAAAACACAGATGAACCAATAGCAAGCTAAGAAATGGGATCCGGAGCCTTCCTTTAGCATGTTGCTGTTTAATATATCAATAAAAGATACTTCACAGGAGGAAATAAATGGTTAATTAATGATAGCAACCTCACTCATGATGATGAACTAAACATCTGACCCGAAGTTAATAGAAAGACTCTGTTTGCCTTGCAGTTGGGGTTTTAGGAGAGAAAATAAATTTAGTGAAGGACAGAGAAAAGACAGTTTGAACAGAAGTGGAGAACTTGGTTTAAGGGAGAGAAGTTTCTTAGGGAAATGGCAGGTTTTAAGGGACATGCACAGGGGAAAAAAGAGAGCCATGTAGACTTATAAAATGGGAGATGATTGTTCGTAAGGAACCGTGTATATGGAAATAGAAGATGGCGGCTATGGGTAGGAGCTTGCAATGTGATATTGTTGCAAAAACGCATAAGTTACATTTATCTAGAAGGAAAGTAAACTTTGCAGTCTTGGGCTACGTGCTGGGTTACATCTGAAGGCCTGTGTCATTGCCAGTTCTTCACTACAGAGAAGACACTCATCAATGAGGAAAAAAAATCTCAACTATGATAAACATAAAAAGGGTTGATCTGTCAGAGGCAATGATCTAGGTGCATCCTCTGCAAGCAGAGGAGAGCTCAGTGAGCATCCAAGAACAGATACACAAATGTCTTTCATCGACCAGATGGCCACTGTTAAGGGAAAAGCCTCTCCCAGCATGGGCTCACTTATTCACAGAGCCATCACATCTCTCTGCTTTGAACATCACTGAAAAATGCTGTCAGAGTGTGAAATATGAATTAAGAAATCAGTACACCTGCTCTTTTTTCTTAGTAGCCAAAAATGGATTATAGTAGCGCAAAAGGCATGTGAACATCAAAGAAGGATCCAGTCATTTGTGTATGTCATGCAGTCATGGAATATGGGATGTCTAAGACTGTCCTTGTATCAAAGAGGCATCTGGCTAACCGGGCGAGTCATTAAGGCAACAGAGATGAGGCACAGCGCACGTACGGTGTGTTGAAGATGGCCAAGGTAGCAGAATCCAGAGGGAGGTAGGGTTGTCACCTGAGAAAACATAAATGAAGTAATGTTTGGGGAAAGTAGGGAAATCCTGGATCCAAAAAGATATTATTTTTTCAGAACAGACGACTGAGGAAATTTAGACTAAAACAAGGAATCAGCACACAGTGAATGCTCTTATTACCTGGAAAAATATGATAACATAACACTATCTCCTCCAGTTCCCCTAGAGCTTGTATTTTTGAGGGATGCTACTCAAATGCTATCCTGTATTAACCACTATGTGTGATGGAAGTCACAAGTTTAAGGCTGCCTAGTCTATCAGATACATGTTGTAGTCAGATTTGTACACAGAAACTAAATACTGAAAATGTGACCACTTTTTAACAAGAGTCTACTTAGCCACTTAGTAGATATTTCTGCCAATAGCGTTAGGAAAGTAATTAATTTTTGCCTCAGTATTGCACTGTGGCTTCTAAGCCGTCTTCTCCCCTTCTCCCCAGTACTGCTCCTTTTAGCTACAGCGGCTGAAATAGCCTCTTGGCAAAATAATCCTGGTTCCTGCAGGGAAATGCTGAACAAAACCTACAGAAGTCTCGTGGTAATGAATGCTAAACCCTAAACAATTCAAATATGTCTGATTTCTGTAAAATACTGCCCCCCCATTCTCTAAAAGTTAATTGAAATTCTTCAGGTCTTAGAATCTTTTATACTACGCGACACTCAACTATTGAGGGTTGGTCTTAAAATGATCTTAAAAGAATAGGTTCTAGGGACAGCTCAGGCATTTGTAAATGATAACTCTGCACTGAATTAAATCTTTTCTTATGCATTTATTGGCACAACCTCCAAGCTCTGCGTTTTCCATCAGCTATCTGAATACCTTCTATACCTTCTAGAACAGAGGGAAACGAGAAGAAAAGGACAGATTGCTGGCCAAGGCACTGAAATTGGACTCGTGAGATGTGGGGCTCGATTTCTGGTTCAACCATAGGCTTTGGGGTCTGTTAAGTCCTGCTGGACCTCAGTTGCTTGTCTTTAATGTGGAGGCCGTGATGTCTTCCCACTTCACTGTTTATAGTGTTTTATCCTGGACTTCACTTACATGCACCGTTGAAGATCACATTGTTCCAGACCTTAATATCGCTATTCAATTCATAGGTTTCTTCTTGATGCTGTGTTTGTGGGCACTGCAGATGTCATTTGACGTGAGTGTGGGAGGTCCCAGGGCAGCACTAATGGGAGCAAATGCTTTGTACCTTCATGTCCCCGGTCAAAACCAGATGCAAGTCAACAGTGATCAGAGGGGACAGCTACTCACTGGGGCATCAGATCTCAAACGTGGCGATCTTAAATACACACGTTATCAGTTAGGCAGCAGAAGAGCTCGAGGGTGAAGCGAGCAAAGGAATTTCCTCGTTTCTCTCCTCTGCTATTTTGTTTCTCCAAACAGCAAAGAAATATACTGTTTAGGCTTTAAAAGTAAAAACTATTCCTTCTATTTTTTTTTTCCCTGACAAATCCTTTCATGAGTTGTTGATAGCATGGCAGACTGCAGTGCTGAAGGTGGGAAAAACTTGTGAGCTTAGCATAGCATTTTAGCAATGATCCATCTCAAAGTCTCAGCTCAAGAGGGTTTGACAGAGGTATCATTTTGCCTGGACTAGTTTATTCCCAGATCACAGCAGCTGTGTGTTGACTTGTTCTCCCTCCTTTCCAATTTAGTGCATGTTTAGATTCTGTGTATTGTTATCCCTCAAGAGCACTGTCTGTATGTAGTCCGAGTACACACACCGCAGAAAAGCTACTGCTTCAAAGATTTTCCCAGTAGTAGAAGAAAGCTTGCTGGCCAGATTATCAAACTGTTTGTTCTTTATATTTAGGTAATCAAGACTATTACACTCTCCTTACATTATCTGGGCAATTTCTTCCTGCAGCAACTGAAACTTTCTAAGATCATTTGAAGACAAACCTAGTAAGAGCATTATTAAAGCAAAATAACAGGTAGTTATCTTTTTCTATCTATTTTTCACAGCTGCCTTTAGCTTTTTCATCCTTGGAAATAAGGGTCTAATTTACCACAAACATTAGGCGGTCTCATTTAGAATTAATAGCTACAGGAGGAGAATGAGTCCAGCAGAGGCTGACACATCTTTCCATTACCTGTGGGTTTGAACGGACATTCAGGGAAATGCTGAAATGCCGTTTTGAGTAGGACACAATCACCTCTTCCCTTTGCCTCTGATGGTATCAAGCCAGCTAACTCCAGATGCCAGAGTGAATGTATCCCGTTTCTAACTTAGAGTTTTAGATACTCCTCCTATCCCGGCACAAAAGCCTGAACAACTTTTAAAACCAGCAGAAATTTTACTGGTCTGCTGTACAGCCTAGGAGCCCATTGTGCTGGATGCTGACCAACACAAGACAAATTACTTCTAGATTTGCCATTGCACACATTTTATCCAACTTAACTATTACTTTCCTCAACTCTCTTTAATGTTGGTTCCTTCAGACATATCGCTTGCTCTCAGATTCCTTTTCACTTTATGATAAAAAATAAGGAAAAAATCCCGTGGGGCACATTTTGCTTATTGTGTTACCCTACTGCAAGCGTTTGCACAAGAAATAATACATCTGCTGGCACGAACACTCCAGCCGAGACAGACAGTTGTGTTAGTTCCTGCGATGGCTGGGGTGCCCCGTGCCACCGCTGCAGCCACAGGTATTTTTGAACCATACCACATTGCAGGTTTAGCTCGGTAGGACAAGTCACTGCCAGAGAAAGCACATGCAAATGTTAATGCAAAGGCTGGAGAGATGACACTATGTCATGACAAAAGAAATGCTGTCAATGCAAGACTGGCGGATCAAAGCTTGAATGATATTTCTTGTATTAAATTAAATACCCTTGAGTGGAATTAATTAGCTTGACAAATGCTAACACCATGTGTATTTCCAGGGGCGATAGGCTGTGTTTGTCTCTGAAGTGCCCCAGCCCAGTCCTGTGCCCGTGCCTGGCGCGTCACAGGGTGGCATCGACTGGAAGAAAGCGAACACGAGCCTTGCAGGTAAGAGCTGTTCACTGACAGATCTCTTCCCTGGCTCTTGCTTTCATGCTGTGATTACCTGATATCTTGTGGGCTTGTTATAAGCATTCTTCCCAGAAAAAAATTCTGTATTTCGAGCGCTAGAGTGAAAACGAACTTTCTGAAATTACAAAACATCATCATATAATTAAATCAGTGATAGCTTCTCATACCCAGACAGCCCCAAACTAAACAGAGCTTTATAAAAACAGTAGGAAATGGTTTAATGTATGAGCAGAATAAAACCCAGCACATTCAGGTTTAAAAAAGTAAACTTTTGAAAGACAGAAAAGGGTCAAAACCCACAAGTTACTGGGGGAACAAAAAAAGGGACTTTAAATTGTCTAGACAAAAATGGTATTCTCACACAAGTTTTAGACAAGAAGGTGTTAAGAGGCACAAAACATGTTAATCTAAAATAGATTGGTGATTATCAATTTAGAACATAATTTAAGGAAGGAAGAAGAAGAAATGCTTATGTTTAGAGAGAACAAATCCATGTGGTACAAACCCAAATTTTGAAACAGAATTGATCTTCATTGGTCCTTTTCAAGCAGCAGTACAATATGCTACTTTTTCAGCTCAACAAAAATACACTCTTTTTTTTTTAGATAGGGCAGTATTTTTTATCAGAGGACATCACAGCTACTAATTTTGTGCTCTAGAAGCTTCCAAGGAGACTTTTCTGAAGAGTACACACAGTATTTTTAACAGATCTCTTCGACTCTGTTATCCACCTCTGAACATTTTGGTTCAAGTGCTAATGAAAAAAAATCACTTGTTCAAAGGAATTAATTCATGTCATAGACCCAAAGGAGCCAATACATATCATAGGCCTCTGAACCTCTGTGCAAGTGTATGTACAGGGAAAACCCTGGTTAAGGGTTTTTCTTCCCTGACTGGACCAGAGATCCTGAGAAATAGGTGATTTTTTTAAAAAAATTATTAATTATTTTAAAATTGGGCTGCTGATAATGATTGGACTAAAAGTCTGATGTAATCATGTAATTATTTTTTTTTTTTATTTCTTGCTCATCTGGTGTGGTGTGGTTTTACAGAGACTGTTTTGAAGATCATCTGTGAACAAAATCAACAGGCAAGCAAGAAGTGACTGATACTCTTAATTGTTTATGTCAAAGCCATGGTTACTGTGAATTTTGTATGAGTTCCATGAAAAAGGGCAAGCCAGACACTTTCACTCACGTGGCTTGGGGAATGAGGGGCTTGGAGAAAATTTTATTATTTTGGTTTATGCTTTGAAGCAGAAATTAAATTGCAAACAAAGCAAGCTTTGTGTGGTTAGATTCAAATAATGTTTAAATTTTTTTTTTTAATTGCTCTTTGAGATAGTTAAAGGACAAACATTTCTTTTATTTCATGACTCCACTGTTCTAGTGGGTCTTTCAGCAATCAATAGTAGTGTTAAATGAATTTATAGAGTAAAATGCCCCCAAATGCTTGTCAGTCTTGGGAATGCTCGCTGTGTTGGGTAGTTAAATTAATTGCTAGCATGGAGTAGACCCCATGGATATACCCCTCCTTTCAATTTAGGCTCTGGCAGAGACTGAATGAACATAAGACCTGAGCAGTTCTCTTAAATTCATGGGAACATGATCTCTTCCAAAGCCACGGGTTTTGCCTGGAGCCAGATGGTTTGCCATGGGTTGTGTTGCTCAGCTGTTTGCTCCTTCAAAGAGAGCCAAGAGATCCAGACAAAGCCCCAAAGCAGGCTGCAGATTACAAAGGCAAACTCTGTAAAGCCTCCTCCCACCTCCCTTTACTTCTCCTCCGTCTCTCTTATGACACCTCTTCCCTTTTGCAGGCTTAAAACTGGGGGTTGGCTGCCCAGTCTCAGTTGGAGAGCCCCAATGTCACCCCCTTCTTCCCTCTCCTGTGCAGTGCCACACAGCTGGGCTTTTAAAACCTGGATGGATGAGGCTGAGAGGAGGCTGAGGGAACAGCAACGTGTCCCAGAAAGGCTGACCAGCCTGCCAAGGAGCCACACTGGCCTTTCACATGCAGTGACCGTAAGAAATAAGAGACAACACATTTCAGAGGACTTTTCCTTTCCCCCAGGAATGGGTTCCCAGTGTTGTTCTCTTGTTTCAAACCCAGCTTGAGCTGAGAAAATTAAATAAAGGCCAGGATGTTTTTAAGCAAAGCTGCCTCCTCACATCTGTGAATCCACTGAATTTGATGACGGCAACCGAGCGCCTGTGGCTGAGCTCCTGTGAATGTTTTGGGTGTTTTCTTCTCCAGTGTAAAACAGGTGAAACTACCCTGTGAGTGGGATTATGTTTGTGATAGATTTATGTGCTAGGAACGCTTCATCCCAGTGACGCTCAGCACCATGTTGTAGATGATAATTTCCACAGGCAACATCATTTTCTCTAATTTCTTTGGCATTTTGCCATGGAGGAGCAAAGCTAATTCTGTTGGGATGGGACTGGAGGCTAAGCGTATTCTTGCATCTCTCTTGCTTTGTCACGCGGACACTCACTAGTGCTGAGGAAAGCGTACCACTGTGTAGCCAGTATTTCCAAAGCAAATTTCTATTTCAGATGACCAAAGGGGTGGTGGCTGAGGCAGGATCTACCCGTTAGTGGCTACACAGCACTAGGCGGATGTAAGTAGAGAGGTTGTTAATTATAGCTTTAGGTATCTAGGAGGTGTTATTAAGCACTGCTTGGAGACTCGTTCCCAAACCTGGAATGGCAGTACGTGTAATGATAGTAAAATTAATTCGGAAATCACTTAAAGGGAGGCGGATGTTTTGAAAAGGCACAAGGCCTGCTGGGTAGATGAGGAGTCAGACAAGCTGGGATCCTGTTTGCGCCTCTGCTTCTGCCCTTCGTCTTTGACCTTGCTTATTTGACCTTGGGAAACTCCCTTATAAAAGTGCCTGCTTTTATAAAATCTGCTTTTTTTTCCTGGTGTCCAGACAGTGCCTAGTATAATGAGGCCACAAGTCTGGGAGGACCCTCTAGGTGCAATGTGATACAAGTGACATGCAATGATGAGGCTGAGTAAGAGTCTCGGATCTACTAGCGTACCATGCAACCCCCTCCAGAAGGTTCCTGGCATGCATCCTTTCTACAAAGAAGGTAAAAAGTGAAGATACAACATACCCGTTGTTTGGAATTCAGCATCCCCATCTCAAGATCATTTTCACAGTTTTTGGCCTTAGATTTGCAGAGTTTTATGAGGCACATTTTTATTCTCAGTATGAGATAATAAAATGATTTAGGGCTTGGCACTAGATTAAAAGGAGCAGGTAAAGTCCTTCCTTCGTCAAAGTAGGATAGCCAGAGCTTGGCACGTGCAAACTTCCACTCCACATCTGCATCCTCCTTGGGAAGGGAAGAGAAAAAAAAAAAACCAACGCCACCCAAATGCATAATTAGTAAATGGGAAGGAATTTTCCTGTGAGAAGGACAAACATACGGGTAGGATTTAACTAGAATCAGATTTCTGTTTTCCAAACAAAGACCTTTGTGCACAAAGTGTCTTTGTAGGCTTCTTTGTGATAACCTCAAAATAAGGAAAATTTGAACAAAGCAGTGGATAAACAGAGTGTAAGTAAGTCCTCCAAATGCTAGACTATTTCCTGTTTCCTTGCATGTGAAAGGGGTTGTCGTTCAGTAGCAATCTGGTGTTCGTGCTATGCTGATAAAAGAATATGTCAGATCATACACAGAGTCATGGAAACCAGAAGAAACTTAGGTGCACAACAGCAGCAAAGACTGTCCCTGATTAAGTGCAATGTTATCTGCCTGCCAGCTAACTGTTACCACTGCATTTGTCAGGAATGCCCCACAGAAAAGGCTAGGTTGCTGATTTCTTCTATCATTAGCTGATTTCCTTATGAATCCTGTTTCCATTCACCATCACATATCCCTAGATCACTACACCTTAATTCTCCTACTATTCACCTCAGTGGATGAAGGTGGAGAAAAAGGCCATCACTCAGTGCCTGTGATCCCCCTTTATGAACCGCCAAGGTGGGCCAGGATCATTCCGTGTACGAGGTCAAGGTTAGTGCATGCTTTATGGATCTTCTTGGCATGTGTATAGGAGGATGGTCAGGGCCGTGTGTCAGGACCATTTATCAGGCAAAAGAAAGGATGAGATACAGCTGCTCTACAGCTGTTTGCATTGTGGTTTATTCGGAGGCCAGCAGCATCAATAGAAGCGTGGGTCTGCCAACACCCCGCACTCATGTACATCTGTGTTCTGCTGAAGTTAATAACCTCTGATTAGCCCGTACCTCTGACACCCAGTCAAAAACTGGCATAACACAATTGAGATTAATTCTGTCACAGTTACAGCAATATGTCTTTGCCAATGCAGCAGCATTCACTTCTTCTGTCTGGTCTTATTGTTTGGGGTTACACCTCACAGAAGCCTTAAGCTGAATTACAGTAGAAATCACTTGTGAACAGATTTAATGCTTTCCTATTAAGCAGGTAAGAAGCTACTGATGGACGTAGTTTTGGTTTCTGGATGGAAAAAGGATTTTTTCTTTCCATAAACACAAAGTTGGAAGGAAGCACTAATACTTGAGGCATAAACAGAAGAAAAACAGAAGTAGCTCAGGAGGGATGTCCAATGGAAAGCATGAGAATATGGTCTTGGCACTCCAGCTAACAGTAAAACGTGCTCCCAGTGACCATAATGGAAATTAATTCCTATGTAATGATCATCCTGTGTCATTATTGACATTGCTGTCATCAGATCAACACATTGCCAAAAGGGACTTGCTCTGCAGTCAGTAGGATGACTCTGTCTTTAATGTCCCTGCTCCCAAGGATTGAAAGGAACTGGTATGAGATTTATGAGTTTTTCTCAGTCCTCAAATAAGAGGATCTGAGCCAAATAGCTCACACTTGTTTTGCTTGCTGCTAGTTACAAGTAGTCTTTAACAAAGTTTTGAAAATTTCCATGCAATCAAGAAGGATGATAAAGCATATTTCCAGGAAAATGGTCATCACAAAGTTTAGACTAGAAGGTTAATATAGGCCACTTACTTATTCAGGTATTTTTAGAGATTTTTCTTCTGAAACTTTCAAGAGTATCTCTACCTACTACAATAAACTAGAAAATGCAGTAAGAGGCTGAGACCCCTTCGGAAGTAAATCTTGTTTTAGTAGAAGAGGATTCGGGAAGATGCTTGATCTGAAGTGATTAGAAACCTTTGGGGAAATGACTCTGCCTTCTGCATGCAGGAAAGCTTCTGGGGCAGAGAACATATGTAAGGTCTCTCTGACATTTAGATTTAGTTACAGCATGCACAAGTTAGAGTTATATTTGCACTACGGTACATGGATGAACCAGACCTTACAGCGAGAAAATATTTTCAGCTCTGGCCTTTTGCAATGTCGGCTTCTGAGGGGAGATTACAACAAATAATTAATACAAACCCAGCTACAGAAACTTGACATTTAACGAATCAGAAAAAAGATGTGACTCAGCATATACATTATCCAAATAAATGTTTTTCTGCTTTTATATATATATATTAGCAGGGAGTTGTTTATGTCCAAAGCATTTAGCAAATCCAGTCTGCTAATAGCAATACTACTGAACAAGGTTGGGTAAACCCTGCAAACACCTTTCTGCAGAAACATATTCATATTCATTCCTTGAGGGCTATGTTCATGTCCTTTAAAAACTGCAGTTATGTTTTGCAGACCTATACACTCCTCAAAAAAATCTATATCAAGGTTGTATGCCTGGTATTTGGAAAATATGGATTTTTTGAAATATGCATACATGAGTTTCAGACTTAGATGGGCTTAGGGGTTTAACCAGTAGAGAACAGGGCAAAAAGTCAGATGAAATATTAGTCAATCTGTCATAAGCAAACAATGCAGCTAAGGTAACACACATGGATAAACGATCATAACTGACAAAGGTCACAAAAAATATCACAAACTGCTTTCATTAAATACACGTAAAGGAAATTGGGTTTACTCACAGATGGTCATTAAAAACAAGGAAGTTGAAGTTGTTCTAGAAATGATTCGTTGTTAATTATTAATTCAATCCTAATTTGGGGAGGACAGACACAGCCTTAAGTCTTACAATGTGTAAGATCTGAGTTTCTACAGCACTCTAACCTTGCACATGGAATAAGCTACAGCTTCCTTGTTTTTTTAAACATTTTCATTATCAGTGATAATTAAGTACATTAGATTTGTGATCTAATTTCTTATCTTACCTCAATTTCCTGATAGGAGTTGTTGATCATGGCTATTAGCATATTAAGCAGCACCACCACCATAGTCACGTTATATACTCCATAGAGTACATATCCAATATTCTCGATGAATTTATGATCGTACTTCAGCACCACAGATATCACTTCAGATAAGCCAAATATTGACCAGAATAAGGTTTTAAAACTTTCTTCTACCCTAAAAACAAAGCAAACGATCACTTTATAGTGTTGACAGAAGGTTAGCCGGGCCAAATGCTAATAACGAAAGTGGCAATCCACCAACATAAATATGATGCCTTGGCACAGTTATTGTAAGCCATTATCCAGCACCCAGGGACGCAGCAAATCATATTTCCTGATTTGATAAAGAAATATGATATCTGATAAATACTATCAAGTTAGAGTGAGCCCTCATTTGCTCCATCTGTTCTTCTCAGATGCATTATTTGTCACTTGGATTTTGTGCCCCTATTAAGGACTTCATGGACAACTCGCAGTTTGAAACTTTTTGCGTAGGCTTTTTACTTCTACTTACGCTTTTCTCATCCAGAGAAGACAGGCAGATATTATCTGGGAAAGGGAAGAAGGAACCCGCTTTGACCTCCTTATATGTCATTTCCAGGGCAGAAGAGAAGCACTACTTTTTACCCAGGAAGAGTGACTGAAAAGTTCTGATTAGTGGCATTAATATAACAAGCACACAGGGCAGATATAGTCAGCCCATAGCCTGATTTTCTTCCCATCCTGCTTTGGGACTGCAAAAAGTCAGACGCCCAAGCACTTGTAGCAAAAATCTGAAATTAAGGAGTGGTAGAAGATGTTGCAGAGAGGCATTTTGATATGATTATTACCCTTGCTTGAAAGTAGAAAGGAGCCAGAGGAAAGGGAAAAGGTTGGAAATGGGGGAAAAAAAGAGGAGAATAAGCCAATGACAGGGAGAAGTGTGGCTGGAAAGGATGCGGCTGGACTGACAGGCCAAAAAGAGAGTCTGATGCAGAGGAGTCAAAGCTGTAACAGGCAGAAGGGGAGCAGCTACAGCTGAAAAGGAAGGAAGGAAGGAGAGGAGGGATGCTGGTACATTTTGGAAACAGTTTGCTTAATTGTTAATTTAGAAACAGTTTTGCCTTCACTGAACAATCCTTAGCATGGTAACAGTTACTTACCCCCCTCTCCCCCTGCCTGCCAGGAGGTAAACGCCTTCTAAGAAAACAATGCCATTTACAAATTACTATGATGAAATTTTTTTTTTACCAGGGTGGCAGCCTAATCCTGCTAAATCTCTGCCTAAAACCAGATCATAGACACAAACTACAACATATCCTAAGGGAACAATAAGCTTTACATCAACCCCACTATCGATGACACCATGCATAAAAGCAAAAGAAATTAGTTTCAATCCTTTGAAAGGCTAGTGCAGACCGCTGGGCAATTCCTTTCTGCCACAGCAAATTGGTATTTATCTCCCATCATAATTTACTGTATTCCACATTCCATTTACAAGTAGTAGTAAGACTGCAGTAAATATTTAGGTTTTCTTCTCAGTCAATATCACTGCATTGACTTGTGGGGAGTAACCCTGAGCGGTGTTTCACATAGATGTTGCATAACAATTTAAAATGTGGGTTTCTATCAGGTCTCCATGATACACAGAGTCGCTGATACCATGTTCACTCCCCTCTGCTGCTTTGCCTGAGGCTGGGACACCATGCAAAGATCCACTCGTGGGATGAGCTATGACTGCGCTGCAAACAAGTACCATCACTTTTCCACTTGCTGGGCATTTCCTCTCCTGTAATGCTCTGCTTTTGTCTCCTGTCCTCATCTGCAGCCAAGGGTTGCTGACATTAATGTGTCAGATACCCTTTGCTTTTATGATAGCAATCTGGCCAGTGCTTATTCTATAAAGTTGTACTTTCCAGTTAAAGAACACATGCAACAGCAAAAATCTCTGGCTTTGAAACCCACCACCTAAGTCACTTATCAAACTAATAAAAACCATAACTCCCAGCCTTGATCCCAGTGGCACCCTGCTATTAACCTTCCTTTTTTAATTTGGAAACTTTCCTTTAGTTTTCCACCCTCCCAGCAGATTTTAATACAACCTGTCAACTCTGCGCCTTTTCCACAGCTTAAGCATTAACCTTTGTTCTGGCATCCTGTCAGATTCTCCTTCAAAAGTTAATTAAGGACTGCGAGTGGCCCCAACCTCCCTGGGCACTGCAGAGGAGGCAGGCAATTGCTCCAGTGCAAATGTCCATAGTCCTTATTCCCAGGGTCGGGGAGGGACCAGCACGCGAGGTGGTGGGACTGGAAAGGTGGTGTGAGAGGTGGATCTCACCTGTAGCTCCCCCAAACGGTGCGTAGCAATGCCCCCCGGCAGATGCAGGTCTCCCTCTTGTAGAAGAAACATTTCTAAGGAAATTTTGTGCTAGTCCATCCCTACTCTCCAAAAAGGCTGGATGGCTCTTTCCTTCTCCCTTTTAGATTACTGCCCAATTGCATGGGATTTGGCACAGGTCACAGGGAGCATCACTTGGCTGGGTTTGGGGTTTTTTTTTGAGAACATCTCACTAAAACACGAGATGAGGACGTTTGGAGCCAAGTTTCAAAGATTCCAAGATGTTGATGTGCCTCGTCGTTGCCAGCTAAGCAATTTACCCCCTTCCTGCAAGGTCAGCGGGTGTTTTATCCTTCTGAAAGGCAGACAAATGAAGGAATGGAGGAAGGCAGGAGTTCTGCCCAAACTGACAGCTCCTGGCAGCAGGGGGATCTGGCAGTGGCAGATTGACTGATGCTCCTTGTGGAGATGGGTACCTGCACTCTCCCTCTACCGTGGGTAGAGCCAACAGTTGCAGTGAGGAGAGAGCAGAGAGATTTTTTGTTTCTATACACTCAGTCTTGTAAAAGTTAAACAAAGATTTTGCATCAAGGAAGAAAACAGACCATAAGCAATCATTTAGTTGCAGATTTGCCTCGCTTTTGTAAACAGCAGTGTGCTGTTCATCAAAAAAGATCATGGCAAGGCTATGATTTCATGCCATTCTTGTGGCCTCCTCTTTAAGAAAGCTTAAGGCGTCCTTTCTGACCGAGTTATTTGCTTGAACTGATTGGTTGAGATGTAACGCTGCCAAAAAAGCAATGCAGTCAATATAATCTACAAAAAGATTGTATTTTGACAAAGTAAAATGAGAAGAAAAAAGCCTTCAAGCCTCAAAGAAGTAACATTGGCACTGAAGAGTGAGTCACATTTCTCTTTGGGGAAAGTGAGACAGAAAACCTCGCGTGGTAGCCTTCAGCCTGATTTGTGATGCAGAAAGCAAGATGAACGCAATCAGTCTTGCCTCCATTTCGATTTTGTTTGCATAGCATGTTCTTAATTACAGGCTGTTTCAAGAGCTGTGTTCTGTACACAGCATACAATAAACAGATAAACATAGCTGGGGTCGGTTGCAACTGTCGTGGAAACGGTCTGCTTTTCAGCACTGAAGACCTTCAAAAAATTTTTGAAAGTATGGCATGGTTAGCTAAATAATCTCCGTATATAACGGTGTGAAACAAAGTCCACTGCATCTTTATTTCCTTTGCATCCAGAACATTAGAATGGAAGAAATGACAGAAACTTTGCACGGTAACTCATTTCAGAGGCCACGGGGGTGCTATGTGCTTGCTCTGTAGGTAGCAACACAGGCAAAACTGAGCGCAGGATTTCAAAAGTGCAATAGCAAGGGAAGGAGAAAGCTAAGTTGCACCAAACATTCACTGATTATTACCATTAGAACTGAGCAAGCAGTTCTCTCTGAGTGTTGTCTGGACAAATGTATGCTCTTTTTTTCTGCCTATGCACTGGCTTGGGAAGCTGCGGTTTTCTTAAATATGTAATTCAAAGTTATTCCAGTGAGTAGCTCTTTGTCTGTGAGGTTTCTCACTGAGGCTATCCAGTGAGCTGTCAATTCATTGCCCATTGAAACAGGCCACAATTACTGCACAAATCCACAAATGGGTCTTCTTCTGTCATGACTAGCCAAGTGATCTCTGAGGATCAGGTCCCATAGTCGAATAGTCATATTTTTTGAGTATAAAACTTGCTTACTGTAAAATTTCACCCACCCTCATTAGAACTCACAAACATGCCCACCAGGAAATGCATGCAGTGAAGTCACTGAAGGCACAGAACAGTTATAAGGACACCAAAGTAAGCATTATTTTTCTTTGCCCCAGTGAATTTTCACAACAGCCGAGCTACTTACGCAGCTCTACTATTGAAATTTTCCTTCCTTTCATGAATAAGTTAATGGCAGCAGGAGCCCACCATGTTCAGCAAGGCCCACAGGCAGCACACGAAAAATAGAGAAGGAAACATTGCTAGAATTGGTAGCTGCCCATCTGCCAATATAACTTTGTCTCTAACTTATTAAAATTGTTTGAGACTGTATACCTCAGGGTTTCTAGCTTGTTGAGTGCAATGTCTGAGAAAGATTTTTGGGATGAATGTTAATCTATTCTCTTTGTTTCATATGATGAAAGGGCTCATTTTCACTGATCATCATTTGACACTCCCATGTGTTTAAATAATCAGAAGAAATTAAGTCCATTTTCAATCTCTTCCAAATTCTTAAAAGGAAAATTTATGCTCATGGAGAATTTGCTTCATAACAACATGAAGTCCCCCCAGGATAAGTAGTCACCATGCTGAAGTTAAGGAGGAAGAGCACTGCCTTTTGACAAGACTCCCAAATCCAGACATCCCTTGGGCATTTAAGCCATCTTTACTCCAGTGAGCAGTCATCATTTTAGTCAGTGTTTGCTCATTATTTCCATCAAAAGATAGTAACTACTGGAAGATCCACTTAGGTAATGAGTGCTAATGAGAGAGTTACTGCACGGCATTGCATCCGAGACTGGAATTCTTCAGTGACCTGCTCTAGCAACATGCCTGGGGGATACCGTAACTGAAGGTTACTGTGCCACCAGACAATCAAGGATGACATCAACTCAGCTTCTCATTAAGTCTTGAGCTTCAAGGGCATTTCCTTCTCTTCAAATAAGAAGCAAGTCACATCCCACACACTCAATTTTCTTCTACCTTACTACCAAGCACAGATAAATGCAGTTGCATCTGGCCTCATAAATCCTCCCATTAAAATGTATCCTGAGATCAGAGGAGAGGTCTAGAAGGCGTATTTGGCTCAGTTAGAGAAAGTAAACATTGTGTTACAGGATACATGTCACACAAGAGGGTGGCGTGGTAAAACTGGCTCCTGTGCATTTGGAAGGAAACAGCCACTCGCAGGACAGAAATGGTGCTGAAAAGGTCATTTCTCCTAGAGAAGCTACGAGCTAAGCCACCAGCTCACCATGTGACACATTAGAGAAATGACACCTCAGATGCTGGCCGCTGTCTGCTCTGCATCTGGTAAACACTGTGGGCTCACGCATTACAAGCGTGCCATGGTTGCCTGGAAGTCAGACCACAGCAAGGGGAAAACATTATGCCAGGCTTTCCTTTTCCTTCACAGACAGGTGTGTGAGAAGGAGAGTCCCCACCGTGTCCCTAAGGCAAGTCATGGTGGGTTTGTAAGACACTAAGCTGGCTGCCACGGTGCTATGCTGGTGCCGCATCCCAGTGCAAGGGAGGAGGGTTTCCTGTGGATGCTTGGGATGTGTCCCTCAGAGGATGCCTGGGACACATCCCTCAGGCACAGTAAGGCACCAGGCTCTCCCCTCCTCTAAAAGCTCCTTCAGGACCCCAGATGTTCCTCCACCACCAGGATTGGGGCTTGGGTTCCCAGGGTGCCAGAAAATCAAGATTGCATTTATCCTACCTTTGAGCTGTAGGCTTTCCCCTTTCAAAAGCAGCCTCAGTCTGAACCTCATTCCAGAAGCATTTGCCAACCTCTTTCTCTTCCCAACATCCCTGACAAGCTGGAGGCAGGACATCGGCACAGCCACCACCGTAGGGCTCTGCAGCCACCCAGCAAGCGCTGGCAGGTCAGCATGACCCAGGCAGTCCCACTGCCCTGCATGGCCAGTAACCTGCCTTGATGCTCTGTGCAGCGTTCACATGGGTTCTGCCGAAAAGGTCCCAGTCGGGATTTACAAAACACAGCCTAGGCATCCTGGTTTGTTTTGCTTTTTTGAGCATCAAGACTAGCAGCTGGCTCTGCAGGTGTGCACCTAATAATCACAGCTGCGCTCAGGTGGTGTCCTAAAACACACCCCAGGTAAGCAAAATCGTCCCTTATTTTACATACACTTTGGCTTACAGCTTTAAGAACAATAATCTTAGGTCTAACCTCTTCTCCACTGCTTTTACGGACTCATTAAGCTGAACATCTCACAAAACATTTTCCTGATTTTTTATTTTGATTTCCAGAAATAGCTATTTCTGAGCTACATGACTCCCTATGCTCAGGTCTGGAGCTGGCTACCAGGTCTGGAGGCTGTGCTACAATTTTCCCAGGCAAAGTCTGGGTGTGACTTCCCCATGCGACTGGAGTAGAATCTATCTGAGCAAGTCTTGCAGCAGCAACAGACCAGAAGGGATCGAGACCTGCAAGAGCAGCCACTTTTCCATAGGTACTCACGTTGTAAACGCAGGGTTGTATTTTGCACCAAGGTAGTAAGAGTAAAGGTTGAACATTCCGATCATGAAGGCCAGGAACACCATGATGAAGATGACCATGAACTTGAAGATATCCTTCACAGTCCTCCCCAAAGAGATCTGCAGGGGGCCGAAGCTTTCGTTGGCTGGAAGAATGTAAGCAATGCGGGAGAAGCTGAGTACCACAGCTATTGCATACAGTCCTTCTGAAATGATCTGAGGATCCGAGGGAAGCCACTTGTTCCTGGCTAAAACAATACATGTACACTAGGTATTAGTAACAGAAAGTGTTAGATGGAAGTTATGACGATAAATGACCCCTTTTCAAGACTGAACCCGGGGGTTGGCTGGGAGTTAAAGAAAAAAAAAAAAAGGTTTGGAACAACTGGTCACTGAAGTCCACAGCATGCTGTACAAGTATGAGTGAGAAGAATTGTATTTTTCATACGGTAAAGATGAGAAATGAGCAAGTCACTGGGATTTACCAAAGTCACCCAGCAAATAAATAGCATGGCTTTAAACAGATTTGATATTTCCCTTTTCCTAGTCAAGCATCAACTGTGCTGTGCTTCTTCCATCTGAAGTCCTTGAGATGGAGCACCAAAACCACGACCCAGTGGAGTTCGGCTATAGATTTGGATACATGGCGCTGTGTCAATATTTGGAAAGGAAGCATGAGGGAGACTGAGAACTCTATCCCTACCATTAGATAAGAAAGTTAGGATTTGTTCAGATAAAGCAGATATAACCATCAAGTGTTTCATATTCATGTCATCTGAAAATTAAAACCAGTTCTTGTGGTGTAGTCACTCTAATATTTTTACTTTAAAAAGCTTCTTGATACCAGATACGCATAATTTATTTAATCTACTGAAAATTTGAACTTTTTTATTAATATAGCTTATAAGTGTCCTTGCATCAGCTGAACTTCTGATGGAAAGATTGTGACTCAGAGCTAAAACATGTGACATCTTTAAGGACACAGCAGTAAACTTAGGCATTATTTTCAGTAATCTGAACCAAAGGAAGAGCAGCAGATGGAGGAATTCGCAGGATCTGGTTGTGACATTCTGTTCCAGACCCTCTGCACCTTTGTATTATGAACTCACTTTAAATGGGTCAGCGGCAAACCACAACATCACCTCAGAGGCTCTTGCTTGCCTGGGCGTGGAGAAGGAAGCTCATCTTCAGATGGGACACACCACGCAAGAGCTTGAGCTGGTGTGACCAGCTCACGGACCCACCAGTGAACCTGTGGCCGTGCACCCTGGTGTGGGCTCAGGGCACGTGTCTCTGGTGCTGCATGCTGCACATCTACAGTGGATGAAGTCTGCTGCCCCAGATCTTCCTCTCCAGCCCAAGCCCATTGCTAGAATAACTACCTCACGTCCCTAGGGAGCAAACGACACTCTTCTGTGCCCAGGTCTCTAGCTGCTGCAGCCGCTCCGTGAGCCAAAATCCCTGTAGATTTTGCTCAGGATTAAATCTAAAGCTTGCAGAGACATGTAATGAATCCAGTCCCCACAATGGGGTGCAAAGCTCTATTCACTTGTGAATATCAAAGAAAAACCATTTCAGCCATCAAAAATAATGTTGTCAAGGCTATGCTACTGCTTGCGTTTCCGAATGTTAGCACTTATAGATGGTATAGGCTTTCTGAGAATAAAGTTTTCCTCTTGGAGGAGCAGCATCTTAGGGGTGTAATTGGTGTTTGTATTTCCATTATACAGGTGTTGGATGTAACAAAGATGCGGTGCACCAACAGTGAGAAATGCAGCTCCAGATCCTATGTTTGTTCACACATCTCTCTCCTCTCACATTTGGAAAATGAAGCAGGTTCATTTGTCTGTAATTTAAATTATATTCTGCTCACTCCCAGTTCCTGATTATTTGTTGCTCAAGCTATTTTGTCAGCATGAGATTGACCTGAATGTAGCCTTAGCACAAGATCAGAGACTGAATGAGGCTCAGATCTCAATTGCTTTCTGACGGCTTAGGAAGATGGCTGGAATGGGTAGATCTGAGAAGAATAATTTGGATTAATTAGAAAAAAACCCTACATAAATATCACAAAAAGAAAGCTACTTTCAGCACTGCCACACATTAGCCTAAAAGAACAGGAAGCATTAGATAGCAAAAAGCATCTTACCATAAGTAAAGTAAGCAACTTCAGGGGGAAGGGTGACATTATTGAGGTCATCATCTTGAACGTACTGATCTACGTACTGTTGTGCTTCAGTTGCTTTGAGAAAAGCCATGAACCTGGCGGTGAACGATGCCACGAAGATGGACAGCATCCCGAAGTCCAGCAGGTTCCAGAGATGCACCACGTATTCGCGTGGACCCTCTTCCCAGATCTCCTTGCACTCTGACCATATCATGCCTGCGGAAAGGCCAGAGCACGTTTAACCGGCAAACACAGAGGGTGCTCTTGTATTCCGACAGACATGTTGCCTGGCTAACAGTGGCTTCTAAGACAGAAGCAAGTAACTCTTCAATTAAACTGAATTTCTTAAGAATGGCTCATGTCATCTTTTCTTAAAAATTATTAAAACTTTAAGCTTAGATGTCCTTTTGTGCATATGAGGTAGAAACTTCCAAATTTTACTATATGAGTCAACGGTAAAGTACATTTCTGGTGATGTCAGAGAAAGCACAGTTCAGAAATACTGAAGACATTAGAAAATCCTACTGCTGACCTGTTTGGAAAAAATGTAGATTTCCTCTCTTGTCCCCCAAATCTCCTTGCTAAACTGCCATTGCTTGCTTTGCTCATGTTTTCCTCCTTCCCTAAAGTAATGGGTGGGTCCATTTTGAGAATGGAAACTGATCTTTGCGGGAGAAAACTGAATCCAGGAGTAAACACAGTATGATTAGAGAAAAGGGAAGGCAGAAGTTCTGCCCTTGAAGTTTTATATATTAAATAATAATGATTTCCATACATTAAAATCTGATCTACCACTTTGAAAACACTGAGTTTAGCCTGAATTTAGGATCTTTCTGCCAATGGACTTACAGATAAACCTAAATGCCAAACTCAGAAGATTCAAACGTTTTGACATTCATGTTCTACTGGGGAGTGCTGGGGAGGACAGGTGAGTCCAGTGGGCAAACTGGAGCTAAGAGCTCAGGTCAAATTCACCGACTTGGCCAGCTTTCAGTCACAGCAGGGCTCCAGGGCCAAAATCTTGCTTTTGAATAGCTAAAATATTGGAATATTTAACCCACTGATAAATATTTCCTGTACTTTACCCAATTCTGTTTCCATAGCAGCAGCAAAATTCACGTTTAATCAAGCGGGAGCAGTGCCTGCCAATTTCCATGTGGCCTCCTGCAACTTTGTCCTTTTTGTGAACTCTTCTCCATCCTCTTTGCTGGAAGCTCTCGTGGTATGGCATGTAAATGCATTTGCCTGGCTACTTCAGAGACTCCTGGAAGCACATGGTGTCCCAAGAGGTGCAGTTGAAGGCTGGGTTATAGGGAAGGAAACAAGTCAGTGTGAATCTAGCCGGAGGGTGGGGGAATGAAGAACTGCCGCTGTCGGTCCTTGTGCACAGGGAAGGATTTGAGAAAAGAAGGAAAGCTAAGCTATGGATACCAAGGCACAGCTAGCCTGCGACGTCCAGAGCCCTGGAATCTCCAGGCAGGTCCTTGGAGATGTACCCCGATATAGGTTATGCCCTGTGTAGTCTGTTTTGGGAGAGAGCCCGAGGTCTGCTGAGCGCCGGGCAGAGCCAGAGGGAGGGCAGGAGAGGACCCTCCCAGCTTTTCTCCTCGAGTCCGTGGGTGCTCGGCAGAGTAAAAGCAGGAACTTCATTCTAAGCCGTCATTCACCCTGAGTAACATTTAATAATAAATAGCCTAAGGGAGAAGGTGGAAGAATTGGTTTCTCAGGAACTGTCCCAGAGCAAGGATGAAATATTAAAGAAACATTTCTAGCTTCAAAAAAAAAAGTATCCCAGAAGTGATAGAGAGGAGGCATTAGTGCTACGCATTATGTATGCGTGTCGAATAAAAGTACGAAAGCACTTCAGGAACTACCACATGCGTTATAACACTGCCTACTAAAGCCCTTGTTCACTGATGCCCAGAAATGTCTTTTCTGGTTTAAATATTAACTCTCCCATCCAAATTTTTGTCTGATCTTGGTCACTTAATATACCTAAGTCACAGATTAATGAAGTAAGAGATGTCTAGAAGTGAGTAGACTGACTAAAATTAGAATCACTACTTGAAAGTATCACACTATTGGACTATAACTCAAGTCATTCTTTTTGCCAACTGTGTGACAATCATTTTTTATCCATGCATATAGAAAAATGTCTATTCAGGACAAATAGAAAAGTTACAGTAATTATTCAGTCAGTACTGCTGGGTATATACATTATGAGAGAGTAATTCAAAGCTTCTCCTTAAGTAAAGATACCGAGAAGAGAAAAAGCAGCTAAAATTCAGGGGCTGGGACATAAGATGGGATGTAAGAAATAAGGGAAGGCAACTAGGCAAAGCAGATTTGCCAGGATGTGATGACATTTCAATGTAGTGTTTCTGAGGCCCCAAAGGCTCTGGGAGAGGTTTCCCTGAGTTTGATGGGCAGAGAGGTGGGATATGAGCAGCTTCTGCTCTCTAGCTTCTACATGTCTCTTTTGCCTGTTCTCCCACAGCAGGGATAATCAGAAATGTCACCTTGACGGGCATTTCTGGCTTCAGCAGGGGAAGGAGAGTCAAGCTACAGGCACAGCCTGTCTGGAAGAAAAATGGAAGTGTGCAACAAGTGCTGTTCACCAGCTGTGCACAAAAAGGAACAGTTTGTCAGATTTTTATATCCACTGGTTTGGTACATAAATCACGAGCAGCTGATGTTGCAGAGCTGCCTTTGAGCCTTCCTAGATCTGCCAAATGTTGATGGATTAAGAGACAGAGTTGGGCTCAGATTGTGTCGATTCAGAGCTTAAGTGCTGCCTCAGCTGCTTTTGCAGTGGGGATTTTGTATCTCTCAATTAAGCCTCCCTGCTTCCAATGCATGCTTTTGTCCCTATTGCTCACAGGGAAAATCCCAGCCTTCCTCACTTGAAGGCAAAAGGTGGGAAGACCTGGCCACAGCAGGAGAGGCAGCCAAGGCATACAATGAGCTGAAATTGCCGTGCCCCATGTACAAAGGAGCAAGTTCTCCTCTCAGAGCATCGTGGTATTTCTCTGCACTACAGGTTCTTAATCTGCAGCCCTTGGATGTTCATTCATAACAAAGAGGAGTGAAACCAAAAAGGCATTCTCCCACCTAAAATGCTATCTGGCTGCTCATGGTGATGTTAAATGGGCCACTAACACTACCTAGCTGATCCAACGATGCTCTACAGCCATTTCAGAGGTGCAGGCTAATGGAAAGTAAAGCCTCTGATATGGATTTTTGGAGCAGGATGAAGCGCTTGCCCGGCTGAAAGTCATTGCCTCTGCGTGGGTTTACTCCATTACTTGCCTGCATCACAAATAGCTGGGAGCAGGAGATGGCAGTTGTATCTTTTTGCATAATTCCAGCCTGAAATTCTCCTTCTGGTACTTTTCTCTTAAAATATATATACATGGATCGATTTTCATATCTCCAGCAAGATTAACTGCAGGGACAGCTATCAGAGGTTGTGCTCACTCGTGGCCATACTATGCTGTGCTAATGTATCACATTATCCTCAAATAATGCTATTCTGAACATGCGTCATAATTTTATGGTTGAGAGCCAGAAAACTCAGCCAATTTTATCTCCAAAAAAGAACCAGGATCAGGGACCTGTAAACTAATTTAACAAAAATGGTCTGCTATGGTTGGAACAAGTAGTCACCAGCATTCATCACTGCTGCTACAGTATGAAGGAGAAAAGAGAACAGAAAGAGAAGGAAAGGATTTACAAGCTGAGAATAAATAAAATTACACTTTTTGATTTTACTACAAATTGAAATGTAGGTAGCACACCTACACTGTTGAGTCTGAATACAGCAACTTCAGGTATTGCCAAGTAGTTTTAAATATAGCTATGTATATTTAGTGCACAAGAGTGAGATTCGTTATACTTTAACATGCACTTACCATCTACTTTCATTTGCCTCTTTGGAAAAGCATGCCTTGGCAACTTAACCTGTGATATTTATCTGTAGCATTTACTTTCATTTAATTATATTTCTACTTACATATAGATATTATACGATTTTTGCACCAAAAGGCTGGGCAGTCCACCACCCTTAGTGCTTTCACAGTCCTTAAAGTTCAGGGTCGCATATAGGGCTCAGCAAGTGCCCAAGCCCTCGTGCCAGCTGTCTGCAGGCCACGTGCACCAGCCTTGCACCTTAGTATTGCTGAAATATTATTTGAAGCTTTATGTAGGCAGACAGGTAAAATGGCCAGAGAAGATTGTCAGTGCTGATGTAGGCAGTCATTAGAAAATCTCATTATATTCAGAAATCTGTACAATGAATCACCTTTCTTCTCCCAGAAAAGTGAAAACCTTAGCTTTAAATGAAATGTTTTCTTCTTCATCTCTCAGGAACTCACTGGGCAGACAGATACCTACTGCTTGTAAAGAAAGAATACCTAGTCTAAAATCTAATCATCTTGTTCAACTGCTTTAATATAATTTTAAAAATATATCTTACAGACTTACTCTATCCAGTCTGGCATCTATTCCGTATTTTCTAGCCTAATATCCTGTATGGGATTCTGATTATTGTGGGGACAGGGAACAAAGAAATAGTGGCCAGGAAGTCATCAGATAGAGCAGACCTATCCTATCTTTCAGGGGGGTTTAATGCCATCAGTACTTATGGAACAGTGGATTTATTTGCTGCAAGAAAAGAATAAAAATCATGGTGGTGAGTAAAAATAGATACAGAAGAGGTAGACAAAGACTCTGCAGAGTTGATAAGCTCAGTTTCCCAATAAATCCTTCTGAGCTTGTTTAGATCCAAGGTAGATGACCTACCAGGAATGAACTATACGTTTAAGAAAAGTAATACATCTGAATTTGCCTACAACTCCCTGGAAGTTTAACTTGTGCACGTGACATGCTTTTGCACTTGAAGCATTCATCCATGTGAACTGCTACTTTATAATTGTTGGATAACTTAATTTCTTTTAAAAGATCTGAGAGCTGTGCTGTCCTCTCACCAGTAACTATTTCCTACTATGAATTTCATAAAATCCAACTCTTCTTTACCTAGCAGTTTTTATCACTAGATCTCAGAGTGCATTAGGAAAAAGTAAATAACAATATACCAGTTTTGCAGATGAAGAAACTGAGGTTCAGTGAATTATGACGGGATCTCATGGTAGGGTAGTAAAACTGGCTGGTAGTCACCCATGTCCCAGTGGGGCCACTTCTTTCTGCTCACTTTAGATAGAGCAATGTCCTATAGTGAAGCTGTAAGTTTCTATGACTATACTACCTTCTTGAGATGCAATGATTAAATCAATAGAGGCAGACGGACAACATCTCTAGCATTCACCATGGGAAGTGGAAAATCAAGAGAGTGAGAACTTACTAAGCACCATTCAATATTTTCAAAAGCAGTGACCAAGATCAAAGCTTTCTTTGATCCTGTTTTAATCAAAATGCTCCCATCAACTGCTAATTTAGCCTCAAGATGGGTTGGTTTGTTTGTTTGGGGGTGGGGGTGGAGTGGAGGGAGTGTTTGGTTTGGGTTTTTTTTCATCTTGTCACTGTCTATCACGCTATTCCTAGTCATGTTGAATTTCCCTGGAGGACTTGTAGATATTTTAGTTTTGCTTACCCAATACCCACTTCATGATCAGCAGTTCTGTCCATGAGAACTGAGTTGTTTTCACTCTAAATATTTGTTTTGGATGATCCGTGATCGTCTCGTTGGGGAGATTTTTTACTCCTTCAAACCGATCTGAAGCATTCACTACTAACAGTCCGAGGAAGATTGTGAAAGAAACTGCGTGTGCCACAAACTTCATGAAAGGACTTCGGAGGGTCCGCCCCAACTGCAATGAAACATACACAAGACATAAGATTTTTTTTCCCTTATCCACCTCCTGGAAGTTTTTTTTCCTATAAAAGTTTGAACCATTTGCCCAAGGTAAAAAGGATTCGGAAATGAATTCTAGGTCATGAACTAAATGGGGTTTAGATTTGTTCAAGTTGTTCTTTGCTATTGCTAGACCTTATGCATTGCAGTTCAAATTATGCCCTTTGGATAATTTTATACGCATGGCAGTATCTCATGTTGCTCCTTTATACCCACATATAGTATCTAATTGTCCTGGCCATATGGCAAGTGGAAAATGAGGAGACAGGACATTTATATGAGACATGTTTGTGTGTATACGTGTTACATGAATGTACTTGTCAATATAAATCCTAATGATAGGCCCACTTCTTGTCTTTACATCATTGTTATATATTAGAATCTTTTATTAATGCTGAATTCCTGGTTCATTAATGATGTGTAGGAAATAGGCCTTTCATTTAAAGATACTTTAGTAATGCTTTTAATATGCTTTGGCATGATGGTCTTCCCTCATAATTACGACAAAAGCTGGAGATTCACCCCCCAGAACACAAGGATTTATTTCAAGCATTAAGCCAACAATCAGAGCAGCAGATCTCTTCGCTACAGATAATATTTGTTCTGTTCTTCTTGAAAAGCTTTCTTTGTTAATTTAAATAATGCCCTTTTCATTTTACATTTTCTGTGATATAAGACAACATTACTCCAGAACAATGTCAGAGTAAAAGCATTTTTAGGAGTGCAAGGACCGATGCCTGTGGTGTTGGACACAATGGACAGCAAGGGAAGTGACATCCTGTATGTGCCCTTTCCAAAACCCACTCAAAGCAAATGGGATTTTTTTTGCAGTATATTACTCATTAATTCATTTCCCTTGATGACAAGGTATCCTCAAAATTTTCCTAGTATCTACTGACTTGACCATAAAACTTCATAGGAAATATGAAAAAGGACTGAAAAAGGAAATTCCTTGTTTTCTTACTTATTTCCAATAGAAGCTTTGTTCAAAGGAGCCCAGGTCTCTCATCATTGCAGAGCAGGAAATATTTTAAAAACAGGGCTCTTTAGCTTTAGCAGAAATTTAAAGGAAGCCTTATGATTCTGGTTCTTATTTCTTTTTCTTTTCTGAATTCTTAAAATGTCAAATAAATCTTTTATGAATTTGACAAAATAGTAAATCCTATTGGAAAATTTGCATGTTTCTAAATGCCAGAAAGACTTTCCAATAAAGAAAATGGAAAAAAAATCTGCTCTATCTCCGAGCCCTTACTAACATGCTTACTTTTTTCTGAGGTCGATAAGGATATGTTTAAGTGGGTAGAGATTGCACTGAATCAAACCCCAAGTTTCTTTAATCTTGCCTAGGAATATTATGGCAGATGTAGCAGTAAATGAAGTGTGTTAAAACCAGTCCCAACACTTGTGATGCTGGTTCACTCCTCTGCTGTAAACCTTGGTGTAGTGTTAGTTCTCAATGGCTTTTTATGACTGGTGTTGGGTAGATTTATGCTTTGTAGCAGAATTTATATTTCCAGTACAGAGCTGATGGGGTGATGGGATATGTTTGAAAAATGTTCCATACAGTAATAATCTCTGATGTTTTCCTCGTATGACCTGTCTGAGAGAGCTCAAATTGCAAGAGTAAAGTGGAACAACTATGGGCATATGGGGCCTTACTAACAAAGGTTTTTAAAAGTGCATTTGCAATCTGTACAAGACTCATGTATACCCTGAATTCACTAAAAGAGAAAAAACACCGTCTATTGAACCCTGAATTGTCTGCAAATAATTAGACTTTTTCTGCTGTCTATAGAAACTTAAAAGAGACCTGAGATTAAAGTAGCACAGCCTCAGTTATCAGAGAAATAATCCCATGTATTACAGAACCAAATTAATGCTGTGGGTAATTTCACTTAGTTCTCTACTGATTTAACAAAAGTCTGCATTTAGTCAGAGTTACATCAGCATTTTATCACCTCTATTACCGCAGAAAGCTTGAGATTCTTTTTCTTGAGCTGATGCTTTTCATATCTTCTCAGAAATCTGATTTTTAGCTCTTCTCAGAAATCTGATTTTTAGCTAAGAGCTATAGGAGGTGAAAATGTTGACTAGAATATTCTGTAAAAGATCAATGAAACATTAATTTCTTCAGCCAGCCTAATGTTTTGTGACAGTATGATCTATTTTTCTAGCAACATGGTACAGTTAAACTCAAGGTGTGTAACTACTTGGATGTATCAATTTCTCAATTGCTTTTTAAAATCAAAATATCATCTTTCATCAAATCAGGATTGCAAGGAGGTTCCTGGCTTTCACTATCAAGACAGAAACACTGAAAGTGTGGGGATACAAAGTTTCATTCTTAAGAGAATAGCTCATTTCATTACTTAGTATCCTATCTGTATTATAGGAAAATAATGAAACATGCAGACATGTCAAAAGTAAAACATAAACCGGGGTATTGAAACAAAGTTCTCCAAATGCAAATTAATCTCTACTCTATGAGACAGGAACAAATAAAGATAGAAACACCATGAAGAAAAAAAGCCATTACTACTTTCAGTACTATGCTCGTAGCAGAAGCATTAAGAATATTGTAGAAATTTTGTGTAGCTTAACAGGGGAGGAAAAGACCCAGATTAAAAAGGTACAGGTACAGCTTTAGGTGGAGTGAACTGTTAAAGTTCCAGTGCTTAAACAGATACTGAGTCTGTCTCAGTGGGAGCTACAGTCTATAAATCCCCAGCATGGCTACATGAAAGCCAGAGAACAACCCAGGCCATGAGAGCTGTGTATAAATGACCTCTGTTAGTGTTGTAATATCTGAACGTGCACTTCAACCGACCAGAGAAGGAAGAAAATACCTCTTGAAGTTCTGCAGGCAGCCCAAACAGTCCCACTTGCTCTTGTCATTATACTTTTGGACAGCAGACTGTGCAAATTTTTCCATTCTATCTCTTATCTTCTCTTTTGATCACCAGTGAAATAAGTTTTGGACACCAACATATAAAGCTACGGTTCATTTCAGAGTCGTGGCATGGCCTCCATGAGATGGATGAGTCAACACAGATATTTCAGGATAGGATGGGCTTACACTCTGGGTTTTGTCAACAGCTTGTGCATCCAGAGATAAATGAACAACTCACACTGAAATTGGTTTTAATAAAGACAGCTCTGTGCAACTGAACACAAAAGAAGACTTAAGAGTTCAGCTGCAAACTCCAGTTGATATACTATTCACCAAATTTTCAAGGGTGGTATTTGGCACAGTATACTCTAACCCCACAGAGCTTTATTAAAGAAAATCTTTTGTTAGGGAGTAAAGGCTTGAAAACATATTCCTTGCCAAGATACATCAGTGAAAGAATTATTCTGAGATATGAATCACTTTATTACCCTATGTGAAACTGCAGAATTTGACCAATACATCCTAAGAATGTGGTACACAGTAGTATTGGTCAGGACAGCTTCTATAAGCAATATGCCACACCACAGAGATTTCCCTCATTTTTCTCACTGTCTTAGTCCAGAAATGAGTCTCTGACTCATGCCTGGGTATCCATGTGGCTTTTAAGACAGGCCTGATTTGATTCAAATTAAATATCTTAGCTGATTGTTACTATGGAAAAATTATTTCATTACCCAGTTGTGTAACATCAAGATTGTTTCCATGACTTAAAACCAAACAAAACACTTGTAAAATTGACCAGGACAAAACCGGACTGCTTGGAGCATCACACGCAAATTGTCTGTTAACATCCCCATCCTTTCAGCGGATATGCTGCCTCTCTAGAATTGCCTGCAATGACACTGTGAGAGGACACACGGCTCCTGTATCAACCCTCAGGCTTTGAACCGAATAATGACGATTTTGGGTGAGGTACCAATTCAGGGGGGGGAAATGCATTCATTATTCAGTTATTTCTATCACAGGCCCCAATCAAAAATCAAGACTACATTGTTCTGATCAACGCAAACCTGTGCATTTAAAGAAATTCCTGCCTGAAAGAACTTCCAATTTGGCGTTATGATAGAGGGCTACATATGGTTTTTCATACTCTAAAGTGGGGTGAGAAGAAAGGGACATTGAAAAATGAGAATGCAGCAAAGGTTTAGTGTAATGAAATCACAGCCAATGAAAAGGTAAGTCCCCCTCCCTCCAATTTTTTCTGATTTTAATACACCTACCTCAAGAAATTAAAACCAAATAACATTCTCAATCATTTCTTATTTCTGCTGTAAAACTGATTTATTTTGATTTATTTTGCCTCAGTTTTTCCCCCTTAGTTTTTATGCTTTTCATTTAAATTCTCCACTTGTTTCTAGTCTTATTGTTCTCCCCATCTATTGCTATATTCAAATGCAACCTCTGTAATCCTGAGAATACACCACAAATGTTGCTGTTGGCTGGTGTGCCAACTCCCAGCACATTCAACAGAGGTGAAGGAAATTAAACGGCTTCATAAATTTCTGCTGGACTGAGGTCTGACATAACAGAATCAACATGGAAATTCTAGACATGAATTCCCTCTACAACCTAACCAAAACCACCCACAAGACAGCCCGGCTTTCTCACGCACTTCTCTGTGTGAAACTCCTGAGACCTGTCCAGTATTCACAAAAGCTGTGGGGATTTGTGTTGGTACAAACATTGAGAAAATGAAGTAACATTCTTAATTACTCTAAGAGAAAGTACTTTTCTTGGAGGTATTTTGGAGGACACCAAGCCTTAAACTTGTTTTATTGCCTCAGATGTTCTGGAAGACTGTTTGCAAAAGGTTTGTCTGATCTCACTAACATAAATCTTTTCAAATTATAGTCTTTCCTTAGTACCCATTCATGGATCTATATATAATTTCTTGGGCTTGACAAATTTAGAAAGGATTCCTCACTGGCTTTTAAAGGAAATGGGAGAAGATGCTTTCAAGACTGAATACACTACCAGCGCCAAGGGTCATTTTGATCAGATTTAATTACCTCTGGTAAGCCTCCTGCTGAAGACCTCTACCTTATAATGGATGATGTTGTTGGCTGTTGCTGAATGTGAAATGATCTTCTCCCCTGCCATCCCTTTCTTCTGTGGCAAGAGTAGTGAAAAAACTATTTATTGCTCAGCCACACACCCATTTATCTCCACTTGTTTGAGCAGACCCTTTCAGGATGGAGACCTCCCTACAGATTTCATACCACAGACAACTCAAGCTTTTACCCAAGCTAATGGTTGGCTCTGGTCCTTTGACCTCTAGGTCTTGGCAAAACTCTCTTGCTCCGTCTGATGCTGTGAGACACAGCTGTATTTAGGTACGCGGCAGTTTTCCAATTTTATCGTCTTTTCCCTCAAAACTGTAAAGGTTGTATGATTAAGACTAGTCTTCTGTGCAGCCCTAAGCAGTCCCCTGGGGCTTGCAGAGTTTCAGGCACCTGTGCCATAATAATGCTCCACTAACTAAAAATACAAGATCAGAAAGAAGGAAAGGGAAGAAAGGAGCCCTGAAGAAGGGAGGAACCTGCAATAAAGAGTACATAAAAGGAACGAGAGTTTAAACATCAGAGTTAGCTAAAAGGGCAACAAAGATCTGCTGGTTTAGTTATTTCCCATTTTGTAGCTTTTTCTATTCTTTCTTCCCCTGCCCCAACCCAGCCCCCCATTGTTATCTCCTGTCCATTTCTTGTCCCTATTCTTTTCTTGTCACCCCCTGTCTCAGCCTCTTCTGGACAACCCCACCTTTTTTACCTGGAAAGATGATCCATGAAACCATGCCTAATAGCTCCATTTGTGTATATTAAGCAACACCTCAAGCTTGCTCTCCTTTGGGGCAATCTTAGCGGGCAGGATGAATCACTTCCCAACAGCATTACAGAAAAAATACAGGACTTCAATCCAGGCCCTGGATAGAAATGACCATAAAAACCATGCACCTTACTGAGTTTGTACCTTGCTGCAGGGAGCAATCCAGTAGGCTATGGCAAGGAAGGGCAGGCCAATGGAGACCCCAAAGACAGCCAAGAACTTCACAGCTATAGATTGCTGCCGTAAGCCTGAGAGGTTTTCATACCACATGGTAAGCAATTGCTGCTGGCAGTTGGGGTGAGCAACAAACTGTAAGAGAAACAGAAATAAAAGTATCAGTAGCATTGTCTGAAGAGGATGAGGTTTCAGTGGATAACCTGCTGAACTTGCCAGGGGAACAAGACAGGGCACGTCTCTGTTGTCCAATGTAGCTTACGGTGTCACAAACAGAAAACTGCAAACCAGGCACCCAAAATCCCCAGGTACTGGCAAAATGTGTTTCACTGCTGCTTCTTGTCTTCTCCAGGTAAAAGTTTTGCTAGAGAGCAGACCGTCTAGGTCAAAACCCAACATCCACCAATGGCCAGCGCTGACAAAGTGCCTCTGTGGGCAAGTTACTTTTTGTGGTAAGATGGTCTACACTGAGATTCAGAAAAGAAAGAGAGGCACTTTGATGTTGAGCTGAAAAACCCCCCTCTGATAACTTGCTAAAGACATAGGCCATTGAAACAGTAGCTCAACACAGCACTGCATACAGACCTGAAGAGAACCATTCTGCGTGGTTCTCCTTCTCCTGTTAACTATAAGAGGTCTGGCTGGTATTTTGCTACTTTAAACGCTTTATCTCAGAGAACCTTTCAAAAAAATGACAGCTCGTTCTTCACTGATCAGACAAAAAAGGCAAATTTAAAAGCAGAAGGAAAAGCTGTGGTGCTCTGGTACAGAAAGTACATGTTTTGTATCTGTAACCGAGACTCTTCTTCAGTTTATTGTTCAGAGGAAAAAGAAAAGGCGAGCAGCAGACAACTGAAAAGGGCAGTTTCTTAATGGTAGGATTACAGCACCGCTGGATCCCACAGAAGAGTTTTATAATAAAAGATTAAACTTCTTTATTTCATATTGTTCTTCAGGGTGATTGAATTTAGAATGTGACTGCCTTTAATCACAAAGGAAGATAATTAAAAGGCAAAATAACTGAAAGAAAAGATGAAAAATAAATATGTTGCTAATGTAGCTGATTGCATTAGCAAACCTGAGTGTTTCATTTATGAGTTTTGTGGTTGAATAAATGTTCTTAGGAGGGAAATGTAAACCCCTGCGCTATTTCAAAAAGCAGAACTTTCTGGAGGTGAGGGGGGGATGAAGGGGGAGAGAGAGAGCGAAAGCGAGGAGGAAAGCAGAGGTTCCCAGGGGACTTGGTGGCCGCTGGTGCCCCTGCCTGGGGGGGGGCACAGACCACGTCTGGGAGCTGCCCCATTGCCCTGCTACAGCCCTTAAAGCTGCAACCAGCTGGGGGGATTTCAGCTGTAGTCTGTAGTTTTATTGGGACTGAAAAGTAGAGGAAATTCTAGCCATGCTTTCATCTTCACTATCTATGAAAAGATGATCAAATCCAGACTTTAATGGACTCTTTTCTAGATGTTTGCATAATAACAAAACCGTTACTATGGGTTTAAATGATTGGTTCATTGCTAGTGCAGAATGAAATACAGTTGCACAGTAATTAGGATTGCCATGGAATAGCGCATTTCCTTCTTTAACAGCACATTAGCAGCTATTTAAAATGTGCTTCTTCAGCTGAATTGGGCTCTGGGGCCTGCATTTCTCAAAAAGAAAAAAAAAGAAAATAAGACTTTACCCCTTCCTCTGAATAAATCAGAGTGAAGAAATTCGATAGGTACTTTTAACCTCTTCTGTCTGTAGAATTTTTTCCTGGAAATAGTAACATTTTAATATGCTTACTTTTAAGCTGCTTTCAAAAAAAAGAAAGCTTTCAAAGAAGACAATCTATAAATCATCAGTCCTAGTCATTCTGAGCATTTAAAGTTTAAGGTTAAGGTGATGACAGCAGTGTTGCAAGGAGGCATTTCCTAATGCCCAGTGTTTATGCTTGCCCTAATGCCGCTAGGGCTTATTATCTTTCTGGTAAATGGAGAGAAAGATGAAGTGGAAGGAAGCTAGAGAGAGAATTGATTCCCTTTGTAAATTTTATTTTCTGATATGATGAATTCAACAGCAATCGTAGCAACTCATGGAAAGGAAAATTACAGTGGTGGATGTGCAGACTTCTGAGATGAGGGGCCAAAGGAAGAGCCAGGCTTCCTCCTGCTCTTGGAATTGTTCACCACATTACGAGAATTGATTCAGATAAAGAAATTCAGTTGTCCTTGGCAATGAGACAGTCAGAGACTTTTGCTGGTTGGCATTTCAGAGAATTCATCAGACATTTTAATCTGTTCATTTCTTCACTCTGTCTGGAACAGCTACAATGAAAATACAAATATGGGAAAATTGAGAAGGAATTGCCATAAAACCCAGTCCATTGGAACAATTTATTTTGTACAAAGCAATAAAGATGGGCAGCATGCCACAGAGCCTTGATGGTGTTCATCTTACTCTGATTATTACAAAAATGAGGGAAAAATAAGATCAGGACAAGAAAGATCAGAGCATGAATGAGTTTTGATCTGTTATTTGCTTACAGCAAGCAGCAAAGTTTTCATTATGTTTGCTCTATCAGATATAAATGAAATATGCAGTCACCCTTGGACAATGCCAACCCTCTGTCTATCAAAATTTCAGAAGTTGATCTTAGATCTCATCAGAGACTTTACAGTCCGAGTTAACTTTCTCCCTTCTCTGGGAATGGGCACTGACACCAAGTTAAAGATCACACTAATGCTTTGCTTAGTGTCATAGGCACAGAAAAGAACAGAGTTTGAGACAAAAGCTTCAAGGCAGAACGCTTCAAAGTGTAATGAAAAGTGGTGTTATAGTAAATTGAATTTCAGAGGCTTAAATGCTGCAATGCTTTTTCAAAGTCCCCATTAAATGCTATTTCCCTTTCTTCAGTACTGGAAAATGAGGCTAGGAGGCTTTTAGGAGCAAACAGTGGCTGCTCCTGTGCTGCATCCCAGAAGAAGAGAAAGGCAGAAAGCGTTGCAACAAGACCAGCGTGGCTGGGGTTGTGCAGAAGGGCAAGATATCGCTGATTGAAATGGAAGCACTGGCAGTGAAGGGGATTTAGATGGTCCAAAAAAAAGCTATTTAAAAGCATTAAGTGCTTTATCTTATGGCCAGAGTGAGTCCCCTCCAAGCTGATAAAGGTAATGCATCAGGATCTGGGAGTTCAAGCAAAATCTTTTCCAATGCTTCTGCATTCAGAAACTGCAGTGGGAGCTTTTCTGGTCCCATGGCACAGGGACCCCAGTAGATGGTGGTGGTTTTTCCTTGTACCATGCATACCTCTCTGATTTAGGAAGAAAATTGTACTTCCCTCCAGCCTAACAGTTACACATTTTTTTAAGTTTAAAAATGGCTAAAAAAAATAATTAATAAAATCACACACGGATCCGAAGAGCCAGCTCAAGCTGCCAAAGTGGCATTTTTGAGAGCCACTGAAAGACACAGGAAAGCACTGACACCTCCAAAAGCCACTGTTCGGTGCTACAGGGGATTAAATGGGCGAGATGAGTATTTGTCTAGAATATGGAAAAAATTTTTCAAAGCTTTCAGTGGGAATTGAAAGGACCCAAAGGAACTCTTTTACACATAGAAATAAAGAGGATGTTTTAGAGACACTGTGGATACCGCATTGAAAGATAACTTTTCCACATTGCTGTCTAATTTGATGTATGACAGCTCTTTCTCGTAGCTTATCATGTATATGCATTGTGGGAAAGCACTTTACAGCTCTCATGACAGAGGGAGATTTTCTCCCTCAGCATACTTGTTTAAAAATGCATGAGTTTCACCAGGCAGACAATAAAGAACCTTTATATCTCTATAACTGTATAGGAAGTTACTTCCGATAGAAAACACTGTAACAGAGAGACTTTCATTTTTTATTTTCTATTATACTGGACACAAAAAGGGTCTGTGATGAGGATCCTGGTCACTTCTGCTGTTCAGTATTAGAACTGCAGTTGCCTAAGCTGTCAGTGGTTCCGCGCTGTTTAAACCCACCCCCCCTACCCAAAACACCCCCTGGTCCCTACCTGAAGGGCATCTCTCTTATCCTGTGACACATAACAGGGAAGCTACAGCCAGGCAACAAAACCTCAGGAAATTCTTGAGTGTCAGACAATGCTCACACATCAAACAGGGGAAAAAAAAAAAAAAGGAAAAAAAAAAGATTTTTTTCTCTCTTGGACAGAAAAATGCTGTCAGCAGAAATAAGGAAGCTTATGGCAAGACAGGTAGAAGGTAGAGGTCAGCCTGAGATGATTGGAATTAATAGTGCGGAGAAAAAACAGTATCTCTTTTATTACTGAAATAATTCTAATTCCCTTACGTGTACAGAAATCTACCACTGAGGCAAAAGAATTAACTACTCAGACAGGATCGTCTTGATTTGCTAAAGCACCCCATGCTAAAGAGCCAGGGGCTGAGGTAGGAAGGAAAAACTCATCAGTGAAAGAGTGAAAACACTTTAAAAACCTGCATGTCAGAACTATCCATGTAATCTTGTGACTTTAACACCCTGCTTTCCCAGAGATACTCCTCTCGTGGCCTCTCCAGCTCCCCCCTTCACTATAAGCCGTATGACAAACAGCGGCAAACCTCGGCAAACAAAAGCTGCAGTTCAGGTGAGCAGAGGTGTGTTTGATCAGCGAGTGAGAGCTCGAAAAGGAGCTGCATAAATAGATTTTCAGGAGAACATCGGTAATGTCAAGAGACACTGGCAGGGGCAGGGATGAGCCATTTTTCTTTCCATCATGTAACTGTGTTCATGTCCTTCCAACAACCTTTCCCAGTTCATTATTAAACATTTGTCTTTTGATGTAGCTCATCGCTTCTGCAAGCCTACATTGATTAACACATTTTAGGCTGCAGCACCTGCTCGCAGGAACCCCTGGTCGGGTGCGTAATGCTTGAAATGCCAGAGATCCTAGCAAAAATGCCGAAACCGTTTTGATGACTCATTTGAGTCAATCGTCACCCCGTTCCTCTGAATTACAAGGGAAAATGAGGGGAGCGTCAAGGGGATTCTATACATGGCTTTTCCCATTTTGCCAGGGCTGTCACCAGGGAGCAGAGGAGCAGTGCTGCTACAGGGATCCACACCTTGGAAAATCCAGGTGGGATCTAAACCACACACATTGTGTGCTCTGAAGAGATGAAAGAAGGTAAGTCTTATGAAGAAGACTTCATGGCACACCTCAACGACAAACACAAGCTGAGCTGAGCTTGCCGTGCTGGGGTTGCCAGCCCTGGTCTGGAAGGTGAGCTGGCATTTGCTTGAACAAAGCCAGAGGCAGGGAGGGATGGAAAGCTGGACTTGCCCATCTCCACTTCTGGGTAGGAAACGTCATGTTTCTACCAGTGAAACCTTCGTTACAGGAGATAGGAAATCACCCTTTTTCAGTGGGTTGCTGAAGATGCTGTGGGAGTATCAGCAAATATCTGCAGAGGTGGAAGAAACTCAGGGAAAGGTTGGAGCAGGATATTACTGCTCATCCCCTGAAGGGTAAAAAATATACTGCCATTTCACTGAAAAGGATCAGAAGAATTAAAGGGTAAATGTATGCCCATGTGCACATGACAGAAAAAAAAAGGCAGTGAAAATATGCAAACAAAACATAATTTCTTTGCTTTTAAATCACTTCTCACTTTTGAAGATTCCTTTAATATTTTAAGCCTTTTTAAGACTCAAAGCCTAAATAATGAGTCTGGATTTACACTGAATAAAATAGTTTTCTTGAACTGAAACATACTTTTGGGGGAAAAAGACCCTAAACTTGAAAAAAAGTGGAAAATGTGTTGGAACAGTTTTTTGATCCAGGAAAAAACCCCACCTACTTGCAGAGTCATTTCACCCAATGCAGAGCAGGAGATGACAGAGCTCAGTGGAAATTACTGAAGCTTGCTAGGATATACACAGTACAGGAAAAGGCCAAGTTATGCATATGCCTTTTCTTATCTTCACCTTGTACTCTGTTTTGTGAACCTCCAAGTGAACAAAGAGCCCTTGTTCTGAAGAACCTATTCTGAGACACCTTAACAGAAGCAGATGGGATATAATATATTTCATGATCCAGAGTGCAGAAAAAATAATAATCTGCCTTTAGCAAGCGCTTGTGCTATTAAACTATGACAAATGAGGTTGTCAGAGGGTAAATACGGCTGGAACTTGGCTTACTGGTTGCTGTTGTGCCTGATAAGAGGAGCAAGTAAAATTGTAGAAAGTTTAAGAAAGAAATAGAAAACTACTGCCCTATTATTTATGACTTAAAAATAATAAGTGAAGTTCCAATCTAAATACCCATGCTGTAAGACTGTGACCTTTTCACAAGAGACCTGCTCTAATTATAGTTAAATTCTATCCATAGCCACAGGCCCTTTAAAAACACTTTGCACCAAAGTAGCCTTACAAGGGAGAATAAATCAGCAGGTCCAAATTCCTTTATCCAGACAAAAAAGAACTTCATGGAACCCCGTTCGACTTGGATGAAAGGAAATTCAGCTGGTCAAGACTCATTTCAATGGGATCTGACCACTGCATAAAAATAAACACTCCATGAGGAAAGGTCCTCGGAGATATTGCAGTTGCTGCAGACACACATAGAGAACATGAAGCAAGGAAACGTCCCTGCCCTGAGGATTTCTGCAGCTTTCCCTCTGTCCCTGAGCTTCATTTGACTGTCTAATGGCATCACACAAATATTCATGAGGTTCTTGCTCATCCTGTAGATGAGCTTTATGACAGTCTCGGTGAATATTCAGACCTGATATCTGGAGTCTAACATCAGCATTTATAAACCTGGTAGCAAAGGGAAAAGGTTTCTATGGGTAGGCAGAGCCCAGATGAGCTGGAATTATCAGAAAAAAAAACCCAAACCCAATAAACTGTGCAACCTCAGTCTCTGAGTTACTTTTAAGGAATAAACCCAGAAGCATTTATTACGGTTTTAGGAATAAATTACTCCTTTTGTAAACCTTTCACATGGACCTTTCCAAACCAAAATATCTTTTTTATTAGAGCCATTTGGCAGAGGGAAAATATTTTGTTGCATCAAATCCCAAGACACTCACGTATTGCCAAGTTTTACGGAAATCCAGTATCTGGATCCACTTCCTGATTGACATGAGTTATCTAATCCAAAATTCTGTTTCTGAACACTTAAAACCTTAGCACAGCTACAGGTTACAACCACATCTCTTTCCTGCGGCTCAGTCCGCTCTATAGAAGCGAGAGTGTTGTTTGGGATAAATCTTCTGCTCTCTGCTAAATTACTGAGTACATTAACGGGATCGGGATCTCACTTTGCAAAGGTGACAAGAAAACAGAACCAAGGCAGTGAAGTCATCCCAGCATCCCAACGCTTGTGTAATTGCCCCAAACCACCCGTGGGGTGCAGCTCTGTAAAGGAGATGGAGTGGTCCCGTCAGAATGAGCAATGTGGATGGAAATGGGATTTGACCAGCCACCAGATTGTTAAACAGGCACAAAATAAAACCCAATAAAACCAAATTAGTCTAACAGAAAATGAAAATAATGGAGTAAATAAAACTGCCAGGACCATTTCAAATGCAAGTTGCCCATTGACAGAAATGCTCTCCAGTGCTGAGTGAAATCACAAAATTAATGATCCTCTTAGTACGGGAAGGAACGGAGGGGGATTTTTTGTCATTCTGTTACATTTTCAATTCATGCGATACAAGTCTAATATATTTGAGGTGTATAACTAGAAAATGTAGAGTTTACACAAATTCTTCAATTGGTTCAGTTTAAGCCTTGTTCTGCCTAAATTTTCTTTATAATTTCATTTCCCTGAGACAAGGATAGAGGCTCTTTTTTGTGCTAAGCATTCTTGTATAGGGTAGTGAATAAGGTGGCTGGCTCTTGAGAAAACTTCAATTTCATATTCTAGTAGGCTGCATGTTCTCTGAAGAGATTTATTGCTAATGTCTGCATTGTCCTCTTTGTACATGTATGAATAAATCTTATCACTGAATTATTTATCTGAAAACAAGCAAATGAATTGGAAGTCCCAGCCTCTAACATTCCAGGGTTTTCATATCTGTGCAGAATCAAAACCACTTGGAAATCCTTATTATTTAATTATTCATCTGAAAACATGCCACAATAAAAAAGCTACCAAACAACAAGCTCCCTTTGGTGTCTAAAAAAAACCACTACAGTGGGCAGAGAAGGAGAAATTTAAAATGCTAAAGCTTCTCCCTCCCCCAGGAGAGTTGGTAAACTATTTTCCCTTGGCTACGTGGTGAGGAAAGGCTGGGCTGGTGCTCAAACCCAGATGCCTCCAGTGTAGATGGCTTTCCTCCCAGTAGAGCTGATGGAGAGAAAGACTCACTCATAGGGCGAGACTCCTCTCACCATGAGGTACAGAGCCCCAAAACCATACTCATACGTGGACATCTACAGGTGTGTGACAAGAATCTCACGTAGGAGAGCCACACACCCCCTGGGTCAGTACCCACGCAGACACCTGAATCTGAGCACTGCTTTGGAAAATGCCCTCAGTAATTTGAAATACTGAATCTTTTCTTTTTTTCTTTGAGGGGTTGTACTCATCCCCATCTGACTTTCCATTCAAAATGCACATTAACAGGTCTACTGCCTATGGGGAGATAGATGAAGCCAAAATTGGGGGCAACTAAGGTCAGATTTATAACAGACCATATTAATTGCTCTTTTCTAAGAGAATTTTATTATTAATAAAGGTCATTTGAAGTCCTTTCATCTGTGACAGACATCCATGCAATGGGTTTGGTGTGTTCTCTTGCTCTCTTTTCAATGTCTTGATGGACATCTAAGACCCTGTGGCACTTAGCAAATGAAAATAATTAAGTCTGCATATTACAGTGAATTGGGAATATCGCAAACACCACTCAGGATGGAGAAATGATTCATTCAAGTCTTGAGAGGATGGATGTATGGGCAGGAAATAACAAAATGACATTCATCTTGGAAAAGAAAAAAAATTATAACATCTGGGCAAAAGGAAATCATCAGAACCACAGATTTTAGTGGGAGGAAGGAACCTTGCTAATGAAATACTCAGAGACATAGAAACACTTTCTGTGAGGAAGAAAAGTGACTCCTTCCCTTTCCAATCTCTGGCAAAACTTGTGTAATATGCAATTAAAATGTAAAAATTACATGGATAAGCTTAAAAGTGCAGAATGACCACAGTGTTTCTACTGTTCACATAGATATTAAATTACATTTGTACAGTATTGACTGGTTCTCCAGTGATGGAAACAAGACACGCTTTTCTTCCCACCACCACAGTCCAAGCAGTCAATGACTCCACAAGACCTCAGTTAAATATTCCTAAAACTAAAGAGTGGAAAAAAATTAGCCAGGGATTACAGAAAGAGAAGCAAAAAGTCAACTTCCTAAGAGCCTTTTTTCTTGAGGACTTCTCCTCCTTGAGGTTTCACATTTAGATGGCAAAACATAACCCTGTCTTGCTTCAAGTCATATCTGTGCATGTGACAACCATCGGGGTATAGAAAGATCAATGTTCATCCCATGGGAAATTCCTAAACTTAATTTTGTTCCAAAGAAGGACAAACAGCCGCAAGAGATTTTCTGTGACCTACACAGCTCTGAAAGCTGCGGAGCTGAAACATTTCATTGGGGTTACCGAAATGTAGTTTTCCATTTGTGTCAAGGCTAATGCGTGGGCTGCGGGTGAGGCGGTGGGCGGCGTGCCCCGCTGTGCCCTCTCTGCCTTTCCCCTGCAGCGGTCCCTCCCCAGGGCATGGCACTGCAGGAATTTGCAGGATAACGGCAAACTGGGAGGACACAGAGCTCGCAGAGCCATCGCTACCCACCCTGGCACGTGGCACAGATATACTCCTTGATTTCCAAAGGGAGGAGTTGCAGAATTTCTTGCTGTCCCTGGGCTTCTCCTGCCCTCTACTCTCCAGCTTATTTTCTCGTGCGTCTCTTGCGAACACCAAACTTTTCCCGTTAACCTTCCTAAGGACGTGCTAGCTGAGCTCTGCCCCAGCCCCTGTTTGGGGCAGTGTCTGTTACTGCACATTTTGAGGCTCAGGGCTGTCTCCTCAGCAGGAGCAGGACTGGCTCTTTTGCCCATTCAGGGACTAACCTTCTCTAGCTCCCATGTGGGGTGGAAATGCTGCACGTGGGGCCCCATTCAATGGTGGGAAGGACCCTGGAAGGCATTTTGTGCACAAGATATTGGGCAGGGTAAAATCGCATCCTCTGCGCAAATGAATGGGGAACACAGGTTATTGCAGCCGTTGATGAGAGCTGGGACTTCTCATGCCCTTGAGTATCTGAGTCGCGTGACCAATGCAGTGAAAAATTGTAATCTAATGCGGCCATGAGTATTCTGTTTGGAGCATCCTCCATATGTTAATTATTAATAATACCGTTATGAGAAAAGTTCCTGTTCCAGCTCTCTATTAAATAGGATTTACACAGCCATCTGGTGTTCTGTTTAATTCTTATTAATTTTTTTTTTCAAACCCAATTTGTATGTCTTTAATTAAATTAAAACTCGTGAAAGAGAAAGGTGCTCTGGCTCTGTGATCACTATGAACTGAACTGCTGAGAAAGCTGAGGTGGGCACTCAACACTTGCAATTAAAAGAATATAGCAACGATAATTCTGACATTGGGAAAGAAGGAGAATGAATGTCACCTCTTGCAGAGAAGCAACAGCTTTAAACCTAAAGGTAAATGTTGACATGTAAGCCCCTTGGCCAACATTAAAAGATGACAAGAAAGGAGCATAGAAATACAGACAAAAATGAGAACAGAAAATAGGAAGGGCTCTGTAAAGCTGATATACACCAATAAAATGGTTTTATTGTGATACATCACAAACTGCATTCTCTCACTATTGGCCATCCAAGGAAAGACTCCAAGATGGAGTTGTCCCGGCCTCTGTACCTCTCACAGGTAGAAATCATACCCTGGCTTAATTAGAAATGAGTTCACACACAGGGAAAACTTGTGCTACCCTTATATTTCCAGTATCTGATTGAAACCAAAATTGTTTAACTGTTTCAAGAAAAGAAAAAAACCATTATTCTGCAGCACTCAATCAAGAACATGAAGTAAACTCTCACTTAGGTGTTGTAAGCCTGCATGAAGAACAGCTGAGAGTATCCTTGGCTCAAGAAGCTCAAGATCAGTTTTATTTTCTTTCCTTGGGACCAGAACTCCAATTAGCAGCTCAAGCCACTTTTGGCTATAATCCACCAAAAAAACCCTAACCTAAATAATTCCAGTTTCTCCTTAATACTGCTTTTAATTTTGCCATTTCCATGAGTATCTGCTGGACCTGCCACAGTGTTTGTTCTCACACCGTGACAGTTCCTTAGCCCTCTCCTACAAAATCCAAAGAAACCACCTGAACAGCCTGGCTACAGCATCACCAGGGTGCTCTGCTGTGCTTCCTGCGCCCAACCTTTCTCCTCCCTTTGCCTGAAGCCCTGTGCAGCTGGAGAAGAAATCAGTTCGTGACTGGAGCACGCAAGTGTGAAACACTGCATAATATCAAGGGAGACAATAGTACATTTGCAACAATCCCATAACATGGGCTAAAAGTCCATTTCTTGGAAACAATCCAGGGCTCAGTAAATGCTCAAATGTTTGCAAATTGTTTGTTTTACTCTTGACAAACTGTTCCCATTGTAATAATTTTCGAGGAATCATGAATCATTTAAGACGGCTAATTTGAAGGGAGAAATGGCTCTGGAAAACTTGAACAGAGGACATTTGAGTGCAGTTTTCCAAGAATCCTAGGGTACAAAGTGATTATTTAGTTCTTTCCGGAAGGGTAGAGAATTAGAGTAATGCGGTGCTTTTAAAGACCACTTTGTAAACTACTGTAATTTTAGCTTTCTCCTTGCTGTGAAATCCGTACAAGCAGAGTCTCTTAATTCTTCAATGACCTTCTATATAAAGTCCTTCAATTATATTAGAGCCTTAAACTTGCTTTCTTGCCAGCATCTCATATATGCTAGTAGCACACTTTGCAGAAAAAAAAGGGAATAAAAGAGGCAGACAAGTAAAGTCTGGAACTTTTGCTGCTTTCTTGAATGACTTTCCAAGATTCATCTCAAATTTTGTAAATTAGGGAAAAAGGATAATGATCAATGAAACTGTGTCTTTTCAGTTGAACAGAGAACTGCTTTTTTGGAGTAGTGAAGGGATGAGATAACAGGGAATTCTAAGGGGAAGCACAAAGGAGAAAGTGCAGAGACAGATCATTTAGGGCCTGGACAAAACCCTGTTGTAGGGTGCCAGTTGCAGGTTTACTGAGCAGAGGAGGTAAGAAGGCTTCAGTCCCCCTTTTAGCCCTGATGTGCATACAAGGTTTCATTGCACCGACAGTGTGATCAATGTACAGGTCTGTGAACACTCAGCTCAAGGGCAGGTTGGGATCCTGGACTTGGGGATTTTCAAGCAGGGATTTGCCCTTCAAACTTAGAGGCACAAGAAGCACAACATTTTGGGCTAAAAGCTGCCGCAAGGCTGATGGCTGAGCTCCCTGCTGTACAGGCACGCCTTACGCTATACACACAGGGAGGTGAAGCCTCTACCTCCAACAAGTGTGACTTATTGGGGAAGGCAATTGCTGTATTCAGGATCAAGAAGATACTGGGTTGGAACCAAAATTAGGGCTTAAAATTGAAACGGTAATTGAAGCATCAATTGCATCCCTAAAATTTTTGGATGGGCACATATGAAGAAAAAGACAAAAGATGGCAGAGGCGATTTAAATCCATAAAATGCAATGTGATGGCTCTCAGTTTAAAAATCCTGCTATCTCTGCCTCTTCCTGACCTTCGTGGCCATTGGTCTTTGAGGGGGAAGAGAACTCCCGGAGAGCTGGGAGCTGGGCAGGGAATGGGAGAAGCTTGTAGACCAGCTGCTACTACTAAAGAAAAATACCATCGTTAGACACCGTGGCTGTGGTGATTGCTGTGTATGAGGATGATGAAGTAAGAGGAAAATTTAAAAGAACAAGGAAGATTTTTAGAGTTTGTGCAAATGCCTGATGAAAGCCTACAGATGCAATTGCTCTTCTGCCTGATGATGGGAGGCCTTGACATCTTTCCCAGACTCTGGACATAAAAAAAGTGATAAAATGCAGACTGCAGCAGCAGCTGTAGAAGTAAAACCATTGATATTAAATAATAATTTTCACTATAAATTGTTCTCTGAAAATTTTCATCAAAGAAAGCCTACTGTAGGCACTTAGAGTACTAATATGGAAATGTGAATTAAGAAGGTAATGGTAGAAATAGATTTTTTTTTTTTTAAATATCAAATATTTCTTAAGATTTCAGATGGGAATGCCAATATTTAGTCTGGATACTAACTTAATGAAAAAAAACCCATAACAGCTAACTCCTCTTTTATTTTATTTTCTCAGACCATTCTGAAGTCCTTAAAATTGTCTTGTCTAAGATTCTTCTTGCTGTTCACAGGAAAGAACAAATATAAAACACTTCAGGAGCTCTATACTCATTTAAGTAAGAACATCTTTATCTCCCTGGCTCATCTAGAGCTTGCTGAGCTGGAGAATGCAAAACTGACCATCTGAATATTGATGCTAATGATAGAGGTGGGGAGCAGGGGTGGCAGGCACTGCTGTAGTCCCTTCATTAGTCCTACCCTGCCAACTGAACTTCCAGGACAAAAAAAATGGCCAACAGAACTATTTCTGCGTCCTTCCAGTCCCAGAGTGCAGTTAAAGGAGTGGAAAGGTCTCTGTGTCTCTGGGACTGGTTCTGGGTGAGTTACAGCCGCCCACGCCCCAGCACCCAGACGTGGCCTGGGCAGGGAGCACTGTCAGACCAAGGGATGGGGCTTTGGGTGCTGCGGGTGGGAGGTCACTCCTGCGCCTGCCTCGCTCTGCCTTTCACACTTGGGGGGCCACATGTGATCTCACTTACGCCTAGGAGTCACTGCATTAGCTTTGAAAAAGTGGCTTGAAATTAACAGAATCTGTCCAAGAACTGATTTATTAAACATGTATAATAATTCACCCTCCATCTCACCCCTCTCTGTTATAGGATTCTCTTGAAATGAAAATAGATTTCAAAGCACAGGGTTTGTATATATAAGCCTAAATATCTCTCAGCTGGATAAAACCTTGTACCTGAAATGTATTGCCTCTTAAGGAAATCATTACTGTGTTACCATAACACAATCTCTTTGTTCAGCAAGTGTGATAAATATCAGTCTATTATCATAAGCCACTGCCAATAACCAAAGCCATTTATCTGAGTGTGTCTCTGCCTCCCACAAATGGAACTATCTTACTTTTGAGTTAGCAGTTAAATGCTCATTTCACACATAGATATATACTGCCTGCTGAAAGGAATATTCTGAAAAGTGCTAACCTGAGAGGCAATGTGAGGTTGATGAATGCTTATGTTTATGTTCTATAATCAGTTTAACAGTTATTATCAGTGAGCAAACATGTTGCTGTGATCCAGAAGGGATGCTCAGCTTTCCTGGCCCTAAGGAGATATGTATACATAAAAAGACCAACTGTATATGACCTACCACAGATGCTTTAGGTCAGCGTTCACGCATGATGAAAAGGTGCACATGTATACAACATAGGAAATGGAGGCCGTGTTCCTCTGAAACAAGCTAAGCTAGGATGAATGTGCTCAGAGCGCCACAATAAATAACAGCAATTGAGCTCCGGCTAATGGTCTTGTTATCTAAAGGATGACATAAATATTTAGAAGAATGAACAAGCAAAATAGTGCAAAAAACTTCATACATTGAAAAGGCTTGAGCTTCCCACCAACTTCATGATAATTCTCAGACCATAGGTCACTGGGGACTATTCTTTGATGAGGTGCTGTCAGTGTCTTGCAGATGAGTTCACTTTCTGAGACAGCACGAGAGCAAGTTTGGCCTCCTGTTAGCAAAGCAACAGCTTCAAGAACTAAACTTGACCCAGCTTCTTGAAAGGCATCTAAGAGTTGAACCGAGATGTTACACTCCGTTTTGGTGATGGAATGATGCAGAGACACAACATCCTAGGAGGAAATATTTGGCTTCATACTATGTGCTCCTGCATGAAAGCAATTTGTTTCAAATAGGAGTTTTAAGGTTCTCTTTAATTAATGGCTTTCATAACAGGAAAAGACCTTCTCTAGCCAGCACAGCAGTACAGTCAAGAGGCAAACTGAAGCAGGTGGTGGGTTTGGGAGGGGAAAGAGAGAGCAGATGTTAGCTTGAAAAATTGGAACGCTCTTTGAGTCCCGTAGCAGGAGCCCAGTTTCCATCAATGCATATTGTAGGAGCAATTAATTGGGACCACCCAGGCCTAGGATTTGCCAGAATCAAATTTTCTATTGACACAACATACTTCCGTAAAACTGGATGCTTGTTTAAAATACTTCTAAAAGTCATGCAGTCTTCATGTTTTTCCTTAAAATACACATCTTCCTTCTGTTTTGTAGATTTGGGGAAATCTGAAGTCTTAGAACATGGATCTGGAGCTTTCGGAGAGTGGAAGCTGGGAATCTATCACTTTTTATCAATGTTTATCTACTTTCACAAGCTTCCAAAAAAATCAAAATTCCAAGTTAATCAGAAATTGATTGTTGAGGTTGCAATCTAATTCTGATTAAAAATTAGAAAACTTTTTTTTTTTTAAATTTAGATTCCACTTTTCATCAGACTGCAGTAAAGGGTCTTGACAATGACAAAATTGCTACTTTTTGTATATATTCTTTCTGTAACATTACAGAAAAGGAAACATTTTTCATGGTTGCAAGTGGCTTTGGAGACTAAGAGGAGATGTGGATCAGAGCTAAGTGGTCAGGGAGCATTTGAGAGCAGACAGGTGAGACAGGAGATGGTCTGCTGAGTTCAGTCAGGCTGCAGGGGCCAGCCTCAGTCGAAGCAGAAGATCTAGTTTGAAGGAAAGACAGATGGTTTGGGAACGGTGAGGATCTGGACTAAATTATCTTCTCTAATTTATGGCCAAAGATGCCACAGCATCTGCTAGGTTCACCCCTTCACTGGGAATTACATGAAGGTGAGGAAGGAAGACCCTCAGTCTGGTATGGTAACAACTTTTGGTCCCTGCTGAAGTCTTCAGAGATTCGTAGTCGTGACCTGCACAAGAAGCACTGTGCTCTGTGGGTAGTCCCTTGGGATGTCTAGCATTTTAAAATAAATGCCATACCTGCTGTAATATGCCCCTTGCAAATAACCTTCTCCATATTAAAGTATGCCAGAAAATGCAAATCAAGCCATAAACCGCTAAAATTCTGGGGATACTCCTGGTCCCATAGAAATCTATCCTATGTTTATTATTTTTCAGGTGACATCAAGGAAGCATAATTTAGATGTGAAGACATAATCACCAGGGACCCAAAGAAATAGCTTACCTTTTTGACCTCGTATTTAATAGCAAGCTTAATCCTGCTCAGACTTGGCCGGTGGTGCTCGGGGCACAAATGTATGTTCACATCTCCATTCAGAATAGCCTCAACTTCTTCAGTGTCTCTGCACAGGTCCAGCACCCCCACAACAAAGTCCTTGCATTGCATAGATAGCTTTCTATAGTCATTCTAATGGAAAACAGAGAAAAATTAATTATTTAATTGCACACGTGAGAGCATGCCTCAAACAAACAAACAAAAAAAAGCAAGAGAGAGCAATTGTGAGCAAGGTTACTTCTGCAAAACTACTGACTGGAATAGTAAGAAAGCACTCGATTTCACCCAGGGTGTAGCTAGCATTTCACAGATATTCATGGACTCCTCCAGACTTAATTAGCAATGTTTCTATCAGCAGCATAGTTTACATTACAATAGAGCCCGCTTTACAGAACAACAAGTAAATAATTTATAGGGAAATTTTGTTTTTAAGCAGTTGCCTGATCTCTCTTCTCTGGGTGGCATATCATCTAGGAATGTGAAAAGATGGCCAAATAAAGGTCCTGCTAATGGGTCAGAATTTACAGCAAATTTTACAATTTAGTTTCTTTTCTAGTAATTCTTTCTTTAGCAACTTTCAAGGAGCTTCAGGCTGGCACAACAAGCTGGAGCATCACACACAGATGTGTTCAAATGAATTATATACTTGTAATACCGATTTCAGTTTCAAACTTATTACCTACCAATTTGGTTAAACAGTCCCAAAAGAGCATCCAGAGGATCATTTTTGTCATAACACTTCTCCAGGAAATGGGACTTCAGAAACTCAACATGATTTCCTATGAAATAATTTCACCTTGCAAACCCAAATTACACTTATGGGAAAAGAGATAGTATGTAGCTGTCTTGATGGAGGGCTAGAAGAGCAGCTTCACTGCCTCAAATTAAATTGTGATTGATTTTCACATGCTGACACTTAAAAAATGAGGAAAATGCCACCATCTGTGTAAATGCAGTAAATTAGAACACAGTTAAGGCTACCATTAATATCCTAACAAAATGGTGATATTAAAGACTCAATGTAACAAATAGAAATAATAAGCGTAAGACAAGCTCTTACTGACTTGAGAGATCTTTTCAAATTAGGTTTGATGAGTTAATTAAATTCAGCAGCTTATCTAATTAAACCAGCAGCCAAAAAAAGAAGATAGTTAAACCTGGATTTGATGAAATGATGAGAGTAACCTGGCTTTGTACTCCTATATTTTCTGAATTATTAATTCTAACATTTACACATAGCAACCTATTAGCCTTCCTTGTTAGGCAAGGATCTCAAAGCACTGTGCAAACATTCATTAATGAAGTAGAACAGCACTGTTTAAATTACAATGCTATTAGAGGGGGCTAAATTTCTTTGGATAGTTTTTCCCCTTCAGAACTGAGATGCTCTTGATACTTAATATTTTTTAAATAAGTTGGTTTGATGTCTTTGTCATAGGGTTTGAGGTTGCTTCTAATGTGTGTGTCCCAACTTTGCTTACTATGCTGTCTGGTGTGCTGAAGGCTATGAAGGGCTGTTTCACTCGGCACAGGAAAAATTCAGTGGTCACAGGGAAGCAGAAAGCCCTTCGGAGCTGGGATTAGAGCATTCTCACAGAAACAGGGAAGATGCCATTTCTGATAGGTGTTTGGGAGAAGGGGCGGAGGAGCTGAGGGACAGCCTGTATTTTAGTGGTGACACCCTCTGCAAGGTGGAACTTGTAGGTTTACCTCCTCTTATCTATCAAAAAGGTTGAAATCTGGGTTTCCCTTTTCCTCCTTGAGTGCTGTAATCAGACTGCACGTTCTAATTGGAGTGGCCATAAATGGAGATCAGCAGGAACTTCAAATCTTCATTAAAAGGAGACATAACAAGCAGATGTTTATCCCTGGTAGGGCAGGTGCGTGCCCCACTGCAGAAACTGGGGCACTAAGACTTCTATAAATGTACCAATTTAGTGCATTAAGATTTAAGCTGTCCTCAAGCAGAAAATGATTGTACATTTGCATCTAAATCTAGTACCTGTGGGGATAGGGTTTGTAGAGTCAATGTGATCAAATATGGGGTAAAAAGTCTGAAATGTAAATGAAAGACAGATTGTGTACTATAGTATCAAAGTGCTCCTCTCTAATCAATTTTATGCTTTAATCTTCACCATACTAAGATGAATTTAAATAAATAGAAAGCTTGTCTGTTCACTGAGAGAGTAGATGTCCAAACAGAAATATCCTGGAAGTAACTACAGGAATTGTGAAGGACAACAAATATAGATAGACCTGAAAATAGATGTAGGCTGGGAATGAAATACCTACCTGCCACAGGTAATGGAGACATGTAATTAGCCCAGCAGGTTTAAAAAATACAAGGGTGAGAACTCTGCTAAGCTTTAATACCATTCTCTATGTACATGTTACAAAGTTTACAAGCTTATCTGTTAGCTGGCACATTTCAGGTAATTCTCATCACCATTTCCACATCATCTGAACAACTAGTATGTATTAGCTCAGATTATTTTTCCTCTTCTGCTTTCTTTAAGGAAAGCAGTTTAGTTAACAACTAGGAAAGTGCTTCTAAAGCAACTGTAAATGGCAGGCTCCCAGCTGGCAAACTCCATCAAGACCCAACTTTATTCACATCTCCAAGGCTTACGTTTTTGCTTGTTCTGTACATTTGCAGGGACTACAAATGATTTTTCTGTTCAGAGTTATTTACTCCATTTTTTAAGAGACACAAGCAGCAACACAATCTACCCAAGATACAGGCTGTATGAAGAATAAAATAAAATAAAATAAAATAAAATAAAATAAAATAAAATAAAATAAAATAAAATAAAATAAAAAAACAAACCAAAAGTGCCTTCTAGCCAATCTGCAGCCAGGCAGGAGAGCAGTTTACTGCTCTCATGAGACTTTGCTCACATGTTAAAACAAGCCTCAATGATCACTGAATTTGTTGTGTCTTCTGACGATCCCTTTTACAAAAGCATTTGTCATCTTTGTTGTGGCTTCCCTAATGCTCACAATCAGCACAGACAATCCAGTTCAGTCTGATGGTAAGAACACAGTGGCACAGTGACTCTCATGTCGGTGTCTTTCTCTTTGCAAGCACAGGTTATTGGCTGTAACTGCACTGAAGACTGAGATTAGCAGGAGACTGACAGCCAAGCTTCGCCTAACCCTGGTTTGCATAGTGTAGCTTTGATGACGCAAGTGGAAATGACCTACCTGCATATAAAATACTGAATTGTAAGTCATGATGCGTGCTAAAAAAACTCAAGGAAACCAAGAGGATTTACAAGCAGCACACAAGCTATAGTGGTGGGTGTGCCAGTGCTGTATAAGTTGCCTGTATTTCACACATTTGGAAGCATCTGAGATCCCGCATGGCGGGCACAAAGGAGTGCCCTGGCCGTGGTGGGGCTCGCTTTTGCCTGGGACAGAAGGCTGCAGCCCCAGGGCAAGGGTTAGGGAGGGGTGGAAGCGTCGGGAGGCAGAAGGGAAGGAGAACCAGGATGCATTTCCAGTTACTTTTTGTGACACCAAGGTTTTTTGAAGATCAGAGCCCCGAGGACTGCTGGTGACTTTGCCAGGAGATGGAGGGGCAGATGGCCACTGGGTCTTGGGGTGCAAAGGGCCAGTTCCCCGCTCCCCAGCCTCTGCCAGCTGGGTTTGACCCCCAAACCAGGCACTTCATGGCCCTCCCAGTCTAAATAGGTTTCGGGGGAACCGTTCTGGTTGCAAGCCTGGGCAGGAGGTGGGCTGCAAGCGGAGGTCCTCCTTCCCACCGCAGCAAGGAACTCACGGCTGGAGACACAAAATCCAGCTCGGTCCTCTCGGCAGCGTTGTGAAAACAGGCTCAGCCAACAATAATCCAAGCCTTCCCGAGTACTCCAATAGCTACCACATTATAGAAGTCTGAGGATTACAGGTTTCATAAAACAGATGGATCTTTACTGTAATGAAACCCACAAATCATACGTGAGGGATACTGGGGCCTCATCCTGACAAGCTGAGTGCTGTCAGGCCTCAGGGAGGAAGATGAAGGATACAACTAAGTACACAAGAGGGCCAGTCTGCTTCAAATAACACATGGAACAGTATTTTATTTCCTATAGAGACAGCGAGCAGAGAAGGATCAGGATAATGCTTGAGAATGTTACAATATAATTTTTTAAAAATGAGAACATAATAAAAGGATTCCAAATTAGTCATTTCCTGCTTCTTCTAACACTGTTGTGCATGTGGAGTTAAAAATGTCTAATTTTGCTGTTTTGAAAAGGCTGATGGTACTTGTCATTCACTGCAATTTCTCTGAATACCCTATTATTATCTGTTGATTATGTTCTAAATGAACTCTGTCATGTCTCCACATCTGTTCAAAACCACCCAGATTTCTTCGGAAAAGAGCTGTTTCAGGTCAGAGGCAGGCAGTGTGAGTAAAAAGTTTAGTGATGAGAAAAAGTAAGACCAGCAGCCTATCTTGACTAGTTAATGAAAATGAAACCAAACCAACCCCTGTTTAAAAAGCAATCACAGTCAAGCACTTGAAAAGGAGCTTCCTCCCTGGGAGCCTACCTCCGAAACGCCAGCATTGCAGGTGCATTTTGGATGGCACATAGAAAGGTCTGGCCTCGCTGCAACATACAGTGAGCAGGTCTGAGCTTTGCTGAACCTCTCAGTGCAGATGAGCTTTCACCAGAAACTGGACCGTGGACAATGGTTCAGAAACTAAGAGGATCAAACCACTTTATATGCAATTACAAACTACCTTCCCAGTCCCAGGTTGAGGAATACACTTGAGTTAATGCTTAAGTCCTGCTGATGCTGATGAAATGCTTGCAAGCATGTGTTTCAGCAAAGCACTGAAATAATCTTTTGGGCTTCAGGAATTTTGAAGTGGGATGAGTTTGTCAATTGACCTGCAGGGTTTTTTTTTGGTTGTAATCATTGTAAATTATTCACTGCACAGCTGTTACCTGAAATGGGACCACAGACCCACGGGACGGTGCATGGCACACAAATACAGAACAACCTGCACAGGTGCACTAGTCATGAAAATCACTCCATATGTTACCATTTAGGACCTTCAATTAAATTCACTCTAATAATTGCTTCCAAATAACACCCTTAAAGAGCAGTACAGGAACCATAACCCATCGTAGGTATTCTAAGCAGAGATAATTCTGAGTTTCACAGTTTTTACTGCTATCCTGTATATAACTAATTGTTCTCTTAGTCTATGCTAAAGCTTCAGGGTTGGACTTCTGATCAGAAAAACTTGTATCACTGATGAGTTTCCCTTTGAATATATAACCATATATCTGGCTCAGAATGATTTAATCTACAGACCTTTTTCTAGAAAAAAAAAGCTACCTAATGCTGCTTATCAATACTCCCCCCGCCCCCCCAAATAAAAGGAGGAAAAGGGGAGGAGACACAGGATGATGGCTGTATATTAAAGCCACCATTTCTCTAGGGCTCTGTCCATATCGTCTCTTATAAACCTGCTGCACTGGAATTTGAGGGCTTCCATACAAATCCAGGATTTCTGGAACCGATGGACATGAATGTCCAGCACCTGTGACTGGGGCTATCGTAGCACCAGAAAGTCTCTGCCTGCTCTCAGTACCTTCACAGATTAACTGCACGGCACAGATCTGCTGAATCCAACCTCCTGTCTGTGAGCAATGCAGGAGCTGTGTACTCGGCAGTAAATCTGGCATTTCTGGGTAGCATTAAATTTGCTGTGCAAATGAAAGCTGTAGGCACATTGCACAGAGCCTCTCTTTTTGTTCCCTTGAAGCTCTTGGCTCTTTGTATTTGATCTACATTGCACATACACATATATCACAGGGAGAAATATTGCACTGCTTAGACTAGCACTGTGAGAAGAAGCAGCAGAAATAAAACAGAGAAGTAATTCTGTAAGCATGAACAGAAAACTCCCCCAAATAAAAATGCTTGTAGATAGAAAACAAAGGTGAGAGAAAGGGGGGCAGCAGAAAGCCGGTAATATTACATGCTAGTTTTGAAATGAAGTTTTTAAATAAACCATCATGTCAAATGTACAAAATGCTTATAAATATTTACCAATTAGATATCACGTGAAATATGCACAAGCCAGTCTCGAAGCTGTTGGACAAAATTCCTTCTGGGTATTTACAGTGTCTGTGACTGGCCATATGTTTAGGAATGAAAAAAAGCACAAGGCCTGTGGGAGGGAAGGTGAAGAGAGGCGAGACTAAGAAAGGGACCTGCACTGATCCTGCTCCTGTAACCACGTTATCTTTGGAAGTGCCCTGAGCACCCCTCCCAAAGAGCTCTGTCGACTGTGCACGTAACTGTTGACACGCTTGAATACAGCTGAGTGCATTTCTATTGTTTCTGGACTAAGTGCCTACATGCACAGACTATGCCAAGGCTGTACAGTTAATATTCCAGAAAGCACACCATCAAGTTGGTTTGTGTTCTCATGTTTCTTAAGTGGCAGCTCATCAGTGATTTTCTGGAGCTTTGGGTGTACTGTGTTATGTTCAGTGGGCACGTCTCTGAAAAGAAAGGCAAGTGCTCATTTAAAACACTTCACTACTCAGGTGCATGTTGTGAAGCATGTCTGGAGGTAGCAACAGATGCCATTGGTTTGTTTTTCCAATGATCCAGACCTTAACTTCTTCACCTCCAGTGAGCATAATATAATAAGCAATCTGTTCAAATACAAGAGTTTGACATTTCAAAAGTGTGTGTCTGTTGCTTTCCAAGCAATTTGGACCTTTCTAAATGGAGCCAAGAGAAACACGGCAAGTGTTTGCTCGCTGCGGCGTGCCAGGCTGCAGCATGGTGGAGCAGCGGGGCAGTGCCTCCCAGCAAAGGGTGACTTTAAATCCTGGGAGGGACTCTCAGGGGACACCAAGAGATGTGTCCAATAAATGAGCCCAAGGACAAAGCAGACAGTGCTGTCTGTGTTGACATTACTTTGGGCCAAAGAAGTCCAGAAAACAAGTGTGCTTTGACTGAGGACAGAAATTGTGTGACTTCCAGCGAGCCATGAAAATAACATCCCTTGCATCGTTGCAAGGATTTCAATGGCAGCTGCATCGACTGATTTACCATAAGAAATTTTTTTTGGTGCCTCTTTTTTCTCCTCAATAGGTTAGGCTTTCTAGCTGCAATTCACCTCTTCATATGCATCCCAGAAGCTGATCTCTGAGGCAGCGCACCCCTTCAGCAAGGGCTAGAGCAGTAAGAAATCAATCAAACCACTGAATTTTGATTTCACCTTATACCTCTTGACTGGTAGATATATCAAATCCTTAAAAAAGCTAGCCAGGGTGGTAGTAATGATTTCTGTGGCAGAGTTAAAAAATCCCTTAAAATTTCTTACTGTGCTTTTACAGCATCCTTCACAGGTCCAGGCATATGCATAACCTTCAATAATAACGTTCCAAGAGCTTTAAAGTGGGAACCGTCAAAAGCAGCAGAAAGGATACGTTTGCACCTTCCTGTTTTATTTCTACTCTTTTGCGCTCTAGCTGTTATGTATCTACCAACTCTACTGATAATTGCTTCTGGGAAATTGTACGGTTTTGTCATAAACACAGCTTCTGTGGGACCAAAACCAATGAATAAATTTTGCAAGATCTTTCCATCAATAAAGAAATTGGAAAGTGCAAAATATTTCACTTTGATATCCCCTTAAAACTATTCTTTAAAATGTTTTTTTTTTTCTTTTTTAATCTAAGATTAATGGATGGATTATTTGGGGAAGTAAAGCCAGGAATCCATTCACGTAATTTTAGGAAAAATCTAAGGACTGAGACTGAACACAATTCTTGACTCTCTAGCCAAATTTTTAGATTCCTTAGCATAAGAAATTTCAGAATCAGTCCACTCTCAACTTTTTTTATTACTTATATTGATTTTTTCTATTTGAAACTTAAAATAAATTTCTTGTACATGTGAACTCTCTCTACACTGAAATTAGTGGATCACTTGACTTATTTAAAGCTCTCACCCTGAACAAAGTACCATCATTTTTTATATGCATTTAAGAAGTTGCCATAAGAACTCCTCCATCTCCTCTACTCCTTTCCCACAATGTCACCTTCTTCCTGACAAGTACCATTACTGAGCATCTCCGTAGCACGCATGTGTACAGAAACATCAGTGCTATTCAGTATAGAACTAAAACCCTATTCCAAGTCTCTGAAGAAATTTAAATATACAGAGAACAGAAATTATGTTGGCTGACAATATTTTTTTTGAGTATTTAAAATCTCAAGGTTGGCATAGCAGCTTTTCAGCATAAGATGGCATTTAATGCTTGATGTACTTCTCTTTCATATCATCTCAGCTGGCTTTCAAACCCGTGTCACAAATAAGCCACATGCTTTTGATTCCTCAGCTAATTAAAAGTGGGGTTTTTTTACCTTCTTGCAGATTATCCCAAGCTCATTTGAATGTTTATGCTGAAACACCTGTTTTCAGAAGATAAATTATCAAGTCCCTGGATGTCACAGAAACGGGACAGGCTATACAGAGGTGTTAACTACTTTGGCATGCAAAACGTGGGGAATACATGCATTCACTGAAGGAGAGGGTCTGTCTCCCCGTGTCCTGTCAACAGCTTCTCTTTATGAAATACAAACTACACATTTCAAAATAATACTCTGCTAATTCTCTTGGTGAAGATGACTTTAGGATCTGTTAATGGCAGCAGCAAAATCAAGCTCATGATGATGCAGTGGAAGACTCCAAATCTCTCTCCATTATTTTCAAATATTTGCTTGCTTCTTGTGTGGGAAAGTGACACCGAGAAACTGCTTTTCTTATTTTTAAAAATGCAAATGCCTGTTGTGCCTATATCGCAACCTTACTTTTATCATCATGCAGAAGAATTCCTCTTTTATCCCAGATGCATTTCACAAGGGCAGGAGCCCAATGCAGTGTTTGGTTAACTTTTTTTCTTGCCACCTATTCTGTTTTCAACAGAGCACACGCTTACACACAAGATGACGGGCGGCAAATCTGCTGCTCTGATGTGATAGATGTATCAAAGCACAAAAGTTACCTCTGGGCCAAGCTCCTCATTTCACATGCCATCCATACTTTTTCTCTCTGGCATTTTCCTATGTTTATTACATTCCTGATCTGTCTGTTACAAGCACCACTGGGGAAGATCCACATTTCCTATATTATTTGAGACTGAATAGACAGTTTCCTTGCACTAAATGCATTAGCTGCTCTCCTTCAATTGTGTGGCTCTTTTCAGCTCAACTGCTTGAAACCCCTGCGTTTCCTGAAAACCAGATGGGAAAAAAAGAGAGAAAATAATGGATTTAAATTTAAGGCAATTATTTGCTTATCACAGCTACGTTTATCCCCTAAGCTGAGCTAAATTTGGCACTTTCAGCTTCCTTAAGGAACACACTTACATGTTTAAAGGTGCTATGAGTCCCATTTCTCATGGGAATTTTGGCTACAAGCTGCATCTGCGTATCAGGAGAAAGACTGCTTCTAAATCCAGCCTGCAAGTGAACGCTGGCTTAACTGAGAGCCATGATGTAACTTACATTGAGAACTAAAATAACTGTATGTCTTCCAGATCTCAAACAGACAACTACCACAGTTCCCAACGTCCATCAGCAACAGCTCCTTGGAAAATTAGTCAGAAGCATCAGAGTGAATGAAATTCTGGTCCCCCCAGCACCGAAGCAGCAACCGAGCACTTTGGAAAAATGTGATCCCAGCTGCAGAGTCCTGGCACAGAGCACTCTTGACCATATGGACATCATCCTCTCTCTAAGAAGAGCACATTTAGAAGTGATGCTGCAGCACTATCTTAAACGGAAATACGAATATAGAAAGTGCATAATTACATTTCTTTGTTCTGAAATGAGTCCAGATCCAGGGGGGTTGGTTAGTGACAATGAAATGACACACTTGGCAATGAGGAATTTCCATGCTGCACTGGTGTAAAGTTCACTGCAACAAGTTATATTCCAGGAAATTGCCATTTTTGATCATGTAAATGCCAAAAAACCATAGATACTAAAGTACCTAGCACCATTTTGTGGCAGTGTAAAATTGTTTGTATACCATTCCTGTTTATCCACAATCCAGTGGATAGTCTGCCTAGACGCAGCGCGGATGAGTTCATTATAATTATCTACAATAACAACAATTAACAACACAATGAAAGATAAACTAAATCACTTCCCATCTGCATCCTCTTTAATGTTGGACTTGAGATCCTCCGAATATGTTACTTCGTTTACATTCATTAATACAATATTAATTCCCTACAGTGCCTTAGATAAACGTACCTGACTCTGTTCTCCCATCTGCTGATCTAGTATTATATTCTATTCAGAGTAATAGTCCTAATTACGCTCATTTGTAGTTCCAGTAGATATCCTTGCCCAAAGAGAATAATGAGCAGCAGTCCCTGGAAACCAGTCATCTTGCTCATAATAAACCGCCCGTCTCCTAACTATTCCCTAAAATCCATTGCTGGTTTTTAGCTGAATGCTTGGGCATTTGGTGTTACTAATTAAACACAAAGCTTACCAATATTGCATTGGACTGACACAGCAATAGTGATAGCATCATCTTCCATCTGTTTCCCTTACCAATAACTTGATTTCATCTTTCTGAGAAATGTCTTTGTCTTTGGTGCTCTAGAGCATACCCATCTTGGTATCAGTTTTTGCTGAAGGGGGGAGGAAGGGTAATTGTATTATTATGTAATTTTATATCAGTAAGTGCTCTTAGAAAACTCTCTGAGACAAACGGTGAGTGTGCTAGTAAGGGCAAGCTCAAAGTCATACAAGCTCCGTACCCATTGCAGAGGATCCAGTGATGAGGATGGAGAGGGCCAACATACCTTTCCTTTCAAAACAGCCAGTGCCGGTGGCAGGAGCCCTCTCTGCATTACCATCGAGTAGGTGCACCGGTTTTGGATACCAGGACTCATTTTGTCTTGCATGCTCAGTGGGTAAGAAAGGAAAACACTCTGTCACTGTTAACTAAACACAGGCAACTGGCCAAATCATTCCCCCTATTTATCACAGTGCTACTAGCAGCTGGCTGCAAACCTGGCAGAGAAAGGCGAGCTGCTCCTCTCTGGAGCAGCAGCAAGGGCCGTGGCTGAGCACGGTCCCCGGCGGTTCGGCTCTGCCGCAGCAGAATCCATCTGCCCGCACGAACAGAAAGTCCTCTGGCACCTGGGCTGGGCAGCCCCCAGGAGAGCAAGAGGCGGCACGGGGGAGTTTGTCCCCCCTTTATTGCTTAGGGACTGGAGAGACAAAGGTAAATTTCTGTGGGATAGCCCAGATCATTGGGAAAGGTTGTGGTAGAGCATAAATCCTACCTAGCTGATATAACTGCTGGCCGATTAGTTAGCTGTGATGCTCTCTTAATCCAAGATGCGATCCATTATTCCTCACTTGTATAAAGAGAGGAGTCCGTGAGCAGTGGTCAGCCTCTGATCAGACCCACCAGTTAGTCCACCCGCTTCGTTGTACATATTTCTTTCAATGGGTGAGGATGAAAATATGGGTTCAACAAACCCAAAGATAATACGATGGTCAAATGAGCCATGATTTTGCCAACTACTGGGTCTTTTCTCCCATGTTAAAGTTGTTATAAAATACAAAATGTGAAATTAATAACAATGTGGTCAGCTGAAGCTTTTATGTTTAATTAAATTTTGAAAGTATTTCTAAACTATTTGTTGCCCGTCTGCTGGGTTTGTGACAGTCATTATGTCTGTTAGATTCATCCTTCTAAGCATCTGTACTCAAAAAGCTGTTGTAGAACAGTGCTTGCACACAGAAGTCTAACACAATGCAAGCAAATCATCTTCATTCCTAAAATCAGTCATCTCTAAACCCAAACAATTTTCTTAGCTCCTTGTCTCTGAGAAGCAGAAACAGGCTGAGGAATGAGTATCACAGCCTCACTTTTGCTAAAAGAGCTCCCAAAAGCCAGTTAAATATCACTTAAATCTTCACACCAGCTACCTACTGTCCTTGACTCAGCTATATGTAGTGTATATGACTCCACAACACACATGGGCACTATATTCATTTAATTTAACCTTATTTCACTTGCTTTTCTATCAAAGTAACTTTAACTTAATATAACTCTGTATTTAACCTTGCCTTCATACAGATCCCCTCCACACACACAGCAAATTATTGCAAAATGTCAGTTGTTTTTTTCCTTCTACTTAGTCTAAACACTTATATTCCTCATTAACATGTTACAAGCTTTATTATGCTTCACACAGACTACAAAATATTCAGAGATTGCTTATATCAAAGATAAATGACTCTCTCCTTGTATTCACTATCAAAAGTTCAGGTTCAAGAAGGATGAAAAGGAGATCTCTCAACACTAAACCCCTTTCTTCTAAATATATTCAATGTGCTCCAAGTTACTCTATGTAAGAGCATATTCCAAACACATATATTTCCTGAAAATCATGGCTCAGTAAAATTAGTTGCCACTAGGCCTTGGCATTTCCGAATGATTTATAAAACTCACCTTACATAACAAAAATTAATTTCTAAATTCCTCATCATACCCAGGGTTTAAGAACTATATGCAAAATCTGGACTTAATATTATCACTACAGCTGGTTACGAGAGGAAGAAAAATAAAGTCACCAGCCATTTATGCAGAGAGAAAGCACATTGACAGCCCCGGTGCCACCCATTTACTGGAGTGTAGTAGCTTCAGATGAAGAAATTTAGTATCAGATGTTTCTGGCAGGGGAGGAACAAGCGCATTAATATTGCTGGGTTTTTCTCCTCTTTTCCTACAGATACCTCCCAGGATTATTTATGTGTAAGGGAGTTAACTCTGCTTACCACCCTTATCAACTGCTTCCGTTAGGGTCCCTTAAAAACTTGTCCATTAATAGGGATTTTTCCAACTTGATAGAAAAATGCACTCTTGATGGAGGATGGGCTGCCTATTTGTAAGGAAACACTGAAATCCCAGGAGCAAAATTACTTAAAGCAACTGAAATACACTCAATTCCATCTGGTTCCAGATTTCACACTTGTCTCTCTACCGGGCTAAAATGTAGCATTATTTGGCTTAAAACTTATTATCCATGTGAAACTCCTTCTGAAATGCCTGATGATGGCAGGGCAGCTGCTGTGCTGCTTCATTATGTGAACCTTTTCCATTGCTCTCCCCTTCCCACCCTGCTTATGAATCCACCTGTTGCCTTCTATTAATGATTATTGATAATAATTAGTATAACAATTATAATTTTTTATTATTATTGCCCCATGCTATTTTATATTTTTATCATTATGTCTGTTGCTCACCCAAACTGGAATTCTGCTCTAGTATTAGGGCTGTTATGTGCAATCAAACTGGAAAGAGTAAGCTGTAAGTGCCACAGTTGCAAGGCTGTCCATCCTTAACTGAGTAGACTAGAAATTACTTCCTGAGGATCTGTAAAGGGTAATAAACATTGCACTGATGGTGTGCAAACGGGCATTGCCAAAAGTCTCGCTTGCAGTAGCCTCACGGGAAACAAAAGTACCCCAGCTGTACTCTCTGGGATATTCAAATATTTCCAGGGTTGCTTCTGTCTTGCCATTTCCAAATACCAAAAGTTTTCTCCAAACAATTTTTTGAGGGGAGCAAAATCCTTAAAGGAATTAACTAAAATATTAGATTTTCTTACACTGATGCATTGTCTCCAATTTGATGTGTTGACAGAATCTTTTTTTCCCCTCCGCTGTTTCAAAGTGGAGACGTGGGCTTTTTCTTCTGGGAAAGTGAAGAGAACATTTTCCTGCAGAATGTGTTTTGGCAACTTTTAAAGAGGTTTTCTTCTTTTTTGAGCAAAGTTAGCTGGGAGATTTTAACACCACTGTCACTCTATCATCCACAAAGTAGGTTAAATGACCTTGTAGGCAGTGGCCAGGATCCAATTTTATGTGACTGCTCAGTGGCTAATACTGTCACTAGAGTTACAAGTTTCATGAATAATGGTCTTCTTTTTTCCAGGTGCAGGTGTGGGTTGTAGGTGGCTGAGTTATCCCCTTCACTATGAACCACAACATCTACTACTTTGCTCTACTGTGAATAGACATAGACAGATGCTAACATACCTTCACATTCACAGATACAAATACATTTTTTCCAAGACAGCTCCAGGCATCACAGCTTTGGCATCGGTTCTAAACCACTCTGAAAAGCTTTGGAGATTTTCTTCTCATGCAACATTTTAAAACCATTTTGCTTGGGCAGTGTGCCAGGCAGAAAATGATTTAATCACAGAACAGGCATAGAAAGAGCACTTACAAAAACAGCTCTCAAAATATAGAGGATATTTCTTAATTTATAAATATTTAACGAGAACAATACAAGAGTCACAAATTTTGTGTTTTTTTAAGATCAGAAGGGTTCGCTACATCCATTTTCCACAGTCCCTGCCATACATCCATGCAAAACATATCTGCAATTAATTAATTAATTTAGCTATCAAGACAAGCTTGATGTAATATCTATTATTGGTGGATTTGTCTCTGAAAAAGAACTACACGGAGAATGAGTTCCTCACATACAGAGTGAACCCCACTCAGTGAGCCAAACAGAAATTTTGTTACAAGGCTTCAATATATTCTCCTTCTCCCAGGCTATTTCTGTGATAATTTTTAATTTCCTCTCTTACTTTAATACCTAATTTGTTCCAACAATAAGTTAAAATTTTAATAATAGGAAATTTGTTTTCCTGCTTTACTGGGACTTGATTCTTTCCTGTATTATGAGTTGGGTAATTGGTTGAACCTGCTTATGCATTTGCTTTGCACAAGTGAAAATTGAAAAAAAGAATCGTAGCTGCTTAATGCACATGTTTTCAAGGCAGTAGAGAAAATTGGCTTTTAGGTGAAAGGGGGGAAAAAAGAACAAAAAGTTATTTTTTAAGGCTAAAAACCACCAAACTACATCCCTGACCCCCTCTCTAAGAAAAAACAACATTCTTGTTAAAGACTGACCTGGAAAAGTTCATATCCAAAAAACCTGAGAAAAAAATAAATTATAGATTATTAGCATATCTTTACAAAGAGCAGTTTTCATCATTTCTACAGAAGTGCTCAACTCTTTTGACTGTGTACTAGCAGCTTAAATGCATTTGGCAATGTATAGATTTTTGTTCTTTCTCAGGTATCATGCATATTTAGGTAAAAAACAATCAAAAAAGTGAGTCACCCTTTTGACTTTGAGTACCAAGACAGGTTCAAAGGCAGCAGGGATCTCCCTGCGAGAAGCCGAGGGTACAGAAGTAGCGTAGAGCCAACAGAAGAAGCAGAAAATAAGCTGATTAGGACATAAACTGCAACACAAAAAGGGTCTGAAAGGGATGTTCTGGAGCAGCCCCATCAAAACCCAGTGTCATCAGCATTAATTTAGGAAAAACCTGAATGACCCATGGGCCTGCTCTCTCAATCAGAAATTTAGCGATGAGAGTGAGAAGAGGTAGGAGAGGAAAGGCGTGCAGTGGGAAGAGGTGGGTTTCACTCCCAGGCAGCTGGTTTTGGGGGTGGTTGTCAGAAAACTCACAGGAGGAGAAATAAGAGTTGCTTCACAGCTGTGTACAGGAGCTGGTGCGAGAGCCAGTCACCTGGGAATAGTGGCCATTCATATACCCAAAAGTATTTATAATGGTGATACCTAATTTTCAAAGTGGGAATGAGGTAAGATTGATGATACTTCTGCAGGAGAACATAAAAACAGTAGTTAAAGGGAGTCAATATATTCTGCCTACCAGGCCAGATTTCTGAAGTTTCCTTCTGCCTTCTCTTCCTGAAAGCCAGCAAAGTGAAACAGCAGAAAAAAAAGGAAGTTGCACAAGTTAAAAGACATCTCTTTAAAAAATGCAAGTCCTGTCTGGAAGAAAAAAATAGAAAATCTGGAAAATTAAATGAAAACCTAAAGAAAGGCCAGATAAAAACGCTAAAGCCTCAAAGAGCACCTTGCTGAAATAATAAACATGAGTCTTAAAAGATGTTCCCAAATATATCAGAAGCAAGATACCTGCCAGAGAGTATGTTGAGACAATGATTATGAAGGGATAAAAGAATGACTCAAGGAAAAATGGGTCAGAGTGGAAAAATTAAGTGATTGATTTGTAAGAGTGTTCATGAGGCTAATTAGGGAGGTTCCCACAGCAATCTCTTTTTTTAATGGGAGATGAGTTTCAGGGGCTATCTGCAATCTGTCACTCCTGAGAGCAAACAAGTCAGAGTTTGTTCAGTTTAAGTAGGAAGCAGAGGTTCTAAGTGCAGCCTTACTGGTTTACAGCTTGATGGTTGTCAAGAAAGTTTCCAAGTCCACTGCTATCCTCCATTCTCACAACATATTTCCCCTTCCTACTATTTTACTTCCCAATGTTTTCTGCCCTTTCCTAGTTTTTTATCATTCATTTAAAAAAGCAATAGTCTAATAATGATATTTTTAACTCCATACAGCATGTATTTTTCATGCTGAAATGTTTCCCAGTCGGGGCTGCAAAGTTCAACTTTTGCAGTCAGCTCTTCTTTCCAAGTTTCCTTAGGCCTTCACATAATTTTTATATCTTATTTTCTCTATATTTATTACCATCTCCTCTTATTTTCTTATAAATTTAAAAATACACCACCACCACCACCTCCCATTTATTTTGTATTTGAAGAGTTAGACTTCTTTCATTAAGTCATATTTCACCAAGTCTGGCAATCAAGACGGGGAAAGGAAGCAGTTTACAATCTCTGGTGCATTTATCCTCAGTAATGCCCATGACTGATCTGCAGATGGCCTGAGAAATTATGAGGTTAGGAGGTCTTCTTCAATGCTGCAGAGCCACGAACACTAAAAAGCTGCAGCTTCTCAGCAGGATATAACCAGATATGTCAGTGCTTATTACTTTGCAGCAGCAGTACAGTGTCTTCCCCGAAGTGCAGGATCTGGTCCCAGTTTCTCATTTGCAGAAATAAAGACAGAAATACTGGGAGAATTTACAAGGTCATTTCTCCTAAGAAGTTGAGGCAAAGCACATGCTGTGAAGTTAACAATTTATATGTAGGTTAGAAAAAAGGTGGGGCTGACTTGCTGGAGCAAGAGTTGTGCTGCAGGAATAACACATTATCCCTAAAGGATACAAGTCACTGACTTTCCAGGGTTGTTTTGCCACTCTTTCAGCATCATGAGAATTTAGGGATTCGAGCCTCAACTGTTTTACATCGCTGTAGCCCCAGTGAAACAACAAGCGGTTCCTAGCAGGCACATCTCTGTTGGCATCTACACACTTGACTTGCTGCCACACAAGCCATCACGCCCCACAAACACACAAACAGCATAGCAGCCAGTTGCAGTCCACCAGCCAGCTGAGCCTGGGCATGATGCTCACCTGCACACAAGAGCAGGCTCACAGCTGGGGTCTGCTTTTGGATCCCAACATTTTTGGGGGAAAGGACAGCAGTTAAAAGAAAAGGGACAGCAAGAGGCATATAACTTCTTAGAAACAAACCATGTTACGCTGTAGTAAATGAACTGATAATGTTGGTAGGATTGGTAAACAAAGACCACGCACCATATGTGTTCCAGGTGGTGGGTTTGATCATGACTTCAGTAACATTTTAATCAGCAGGAGCTGAGATCTTATTTTCCACTTATGGTTGGTGAGATCTTTTCATAGCTTCCTTTGCGATTCTGTAACTTACTTTGACGGGATTGGTGAATGGAATGAATTGGCTGATTGTCTTCATTACAAGGACATTTCCTGACGTACACAAGCATGTAGTCTAACTTGAGAGTCTGCAAGGCTGTAAAACAGACCTGGGTGTAGGGTGGGATCTCACCAGGAACAGGAGTGCACAGTCACAGCTTTAAAAAAACAGTAAAGAGAGCTATTATTCTATGATTCTCTCACTGCTTCCAGGATGCGGATAGTAATATTAAGCCTAATACTGTTGTTAAAGACAGTTGCAAGCGCATTTCCTGCAGACTCTTTGCTAGAAATGTAATCTCCTAAGGAGTTTGATGGACGTATAAAAATGATTCTGTTGATTCTGCTTTTTAATATTCCAGTCTTAGAACCAAGTCACCTGGCTGTGGACAGCTGGTAGCTGTGAAGACACCTGCACATGGTTTCATGCCAGGGTGACACGGGGAAGATTGGTTTCTCTGGACCAAAGAGGACAGCAATTCTCATCAGCCTGGCTCATGGGTGATGACTTGTTCATATGGAAACTGGCTATGTTATTCATACTGGAAGTGACATCAAGCTTACTTACATGAGCAAATCAAACAGAATACACTGGTATATGAGAGAAGAATTGTTTGGTTTATGACTCAGGCCCAGTGTCTGCCAACTTTGAAAGAGATGGGAGTTTACATGCATTTTTTCAATTTGAGTAAAAGAGAGAGAAAGAGAGGGGAGCCTTCCTCCCTGGGTGGACTAGAGGGGTCCTAGCTCTGCTAGGCTAACAACATATGTTTTCTCCCTCGGAAGAACTTCATATTTTAATCACTGGCCTAATGGCTGTTTTCCGTGCTTTATGGAAAACTATGAAGCACATTAACTTTGTCCTTTATTTCTGTTTTAATTTTACTTTTGACTTTAATTGAAATAAACCCCTCAGTTTCCCACCCAGTTGTGCCTACAGTCTGCAGAAGCTTGATCGCTAGGAGCCCTCTAGTCCATGCCAGGAGGAAGGCTCCCCTCTCTTTCTCTCTCTTTCCAAGGGCAATACAGACCAAGGGCCTAATCCAGTGGAATAAGTGAGGCCCCAGATCTGTATTGCCCTTGCTCCTGTGGATGTCGATTTATTATTTTTAAACACAAAATGAAAACTGGGAAGAATGAGAAAGTCATGAACTGGTTCTCAATTTTGTGCTTTCAAATGGGATATACAAAAATGGCAAAGGACTGAATTAAGGTTGTTTTCTCAACTTGGGCTGCCTCCACTATGGAAGGGTATCATTGCATAGAGACCTGCAAACATACACGGTGACTCTGACATTTGCTTCTCTCTTTTCTGAAATTTCAAGAATCCACCTCTGAGGGGTTTCCTACCCACCCCATTTCTAGGCTAGTTGCTAGGATATTTAATGCAAGCACATTGCTAGTATTTTCAGTAGAATCGACCAGTTCACTATTTTCCATCTTATTTTGGGGAATGGGGATTATTTATTTCTAGACTCATGGACTACATCTTTCAAAGCAATTTGTTTTCTCCCATTAATAAGAAAACTTTTTTGCAAGATTTTGGCATTGGAGAATTTAAGGGAAAAAATGAAATTACTTCTATGTGAATGCAACATTATTTCACTTTTTTTTCCCCCTCCTCTTCAATAAGTATTGCAAAAGCTGACATTTGCTTGAAATAATGGCACACCAACATTGATCCAAACATTTGTTCTAAATACTGGGACAAATCCTGATCTCCTGTGGCCTCATCTAAGCTTCAGTGAAAAACCCACTGATTCACCCCAATAGAATATCTGCTCCAGTAAAACCATTGGCATTGATTGACTCTGACAACTTCCCTGTGTCTTCCAGCTCCAAGTCTCCACTGTTATTATTCTTTTCAGCATGTGGGAAACCACATAGTAGCTGACCGTCTTGACCTTGTTTTTGAGCCAAAATCAACACATCAGGAAAGGAGTTCAATAGGGCAGTATATCCACTCCAGACTGCTAGCCAGAACATCTACTCTTGCTATTAAAGACCTATTGATCAGTCAACAGAAAGGCTGCTAAAAGCCAGCAGTGTGATCTAGCATATGCCCAGACTCCCATTTTCACCTTAACAACCACTCCCATAGTGATGTGCGATGCTTAGGCAAAGACATTTCATAAGAACTGCAGTATATGACTGAATCGTAGCAATTTAGGGTGAGAACAATCTATTCAGCTTCCACCACTGTAAAAAAGTAAGGATAAAATTATTTTCACCTAGTAATCTTCATTGGAGTCTCTCTCAAACTGTGGCCAGCCACAGCTAATGCAACTTTTCTCCTGGAAATGGTTCATGTGACTGTTTTGTTTCACCTTTCGCATCTGTACAAAGAGGCAGCTCAGCTAAAAAATTTCATGTTCTCTAAAAACATAGTGCACATACTGGCTCCTCAGTCTCATGTGCTGAATGGTGCTATTACATAAGAGGTTTAGGGCAGCAAGCAGCAGGTGAGAGGCACTGCATTTATATTTTAATTAGCTCATGCTAGGAGTTTCTTCAGAGGTTACTTAATTACTATTTGTCCACCTACATTATTAAAATCTTACTTCTGTCCTTCCATTTCAAAGACCTTTTGTACCTCCTGAAAACTGTATTGCTAAGATTGCATATAAATAACTATTCTGAAATAATTCCAAGTGATAATTTTATAAATCTGCTGAGAACCAATTGCAATTACAGAACTTTAGCAATAAAAACTAAAAATTCAAGGACAGTATTATTTTAGGCACAAAAAAGGTCCTCACAAACTTGTCTGATGCCATAGATTTTTATAATATGTGGTCTTCTTAAATACATTTTCAGCAATTGTGTTCTTTTCTAGAAATGAATTCTCAAAATGTCACATTCTGTGGAAAAAACCCTACTGTTTCATTAATACCCGATTCCACAGCACACTGATTATGTTAATAAGAATAAACAGTTTTGTGTAAATACATACCTCTGATTTTTTTCTACAGTAAGAATACATTAAAATTTCCAAACTTTTCTTATTTCTGGAAGTGTTAATATACTAAAGGAATGGGACAACTTTGAAGTAAACTAGTGGTATGGGTACTTCTGAGGTACTTTGCTAACACACATACTTGTGTGTTGCAGAGACCCTTCCAATAAGGCACTGAAATTGGAAAGCCTTCCTGGAAATACAGTAATTTGGCAAAGGGTTTCTAATGTTTTTTCCGGTGTTGATTTATTCGCACTTATTGGCCAATGCTGGGGAGATGTAACCACCGTGAGACTATTTAACATTTGATTGCTTTTTTGCTCCCGGAGGATTCATGTACCTGCCAATGCCAGTCTAGACCACGCTGGCAGCGCTATGAACAAAAGGAGGGATTCTGGTAGAAATAGATTTATTTTTCTGCAGCAAGACGCATATCAGAACTGACAGGCGTGCAATGCTGAGGCTGCTCATGCTCCACACGATATATATTTTTCTATTGAAAAGAAGCTGGAACATAAATGAGATATTAATGTTGTTAACAGTGGGTGTGAGCCCACAGTGCTTTCACACTGGAGTAACTCTCACTCAAGTGGCCAGATTCACTGAACCCAATGAGGCTGGTCCGCTAGCACTGAATGCTGTGCAAGTAAAAACTCCCTTTTAAATTATTGTGTCCTTGCAATCCTGATTCACATGGGTAAAAAGAGTTTGCAAGATTTTGCCCAAATTTTATTGCCAAAAGAGCTCAGTGGTTTGGGTATTTTTTCCTGTTAGAGGCTTACTACAGAGTTTCAAAGGCAACAGCCTGAAAACATGCTTTCTTCTCACTTTTAAATTGGAGAGCATATAGCCACAGATCTGAAATGGGTGCTTTAACACTTGAATAGTTTTCTAAATTAAAAATAATGATTCCTGGCAGGCATCCTACCCCAGTTTACTCACAACATAGATTTTATTATCCCAGTGTCACTGATCGTGATTGTAGCTACACAATAGTCATAAGTCAGAAAACAGACTTATGTTGATGACTGAGCCACTGAGAATGAGTTTTTTCATGACTAATTTATTTTAGAAAGGAAGACAATGCTATTTATGTCATATAAATGACTTAGAGAAATAATGCAAATGACATTGGACATTTACAAACTCATTATGATAATGGAAATCTTGAATAACTTTAGAGAGTTCTGCAAGTTCCACTGTTAGGTTTGGCATGATGATAAACCTCATAACAATCTCTTGATCCTCTCTTTTTTTTCATGGAATTCATCATATACAGATGCGGTACCAAACCATTAAGATGCAATGCAATTTAAATTATTTTAGAGAGAACTAAAATTTCTTGATTTATACCTTTTATCCTCGTAACAGAACTAGTTGTACTGGATTCTTAACCCATTAAACCAACCTTTAGAGCCCTGCCTCTAAAATAGATTGCTCAGTTAAAAAGACTTACCTTTCTTACAAAAAACGAATCTCCATTTTTGTAATACTCTAATTTTTATTCCTGCTGCAAACTAGAGATTCTAAGCAATCACAGTGTGGAACATAAAATCTCCAAGTATATCTCTACTATAATACGCAATATTCAGTTCCAAATATTTATTAACTGGAGAATGCACAGTGATCTCAATCTATGTGTAGTTGACACATCTGGCAGTTTCTGTAGCTTGTGTTTCCTCCACCCCGCCCCCCTCAAACGGCAAACCAAAACTTGATCAAACATGTAAAACATACAGCACTCTGAACACATTCAGCCCAAGGAAAAAGGCACAGTGGCAAATTACCTTAAATTCAGTTTCAATGTTGGCTAGTCTGGCCAATTCATTGCTTAGCTCTAAAGCAGTAAGGACAGGGTCTTCACTGGAAAGAGACAAATAAGCAGCACTGGCTAATCCTTTGTAGGCATTCATTCTCGATCGAGAGTGACTAAAGGAATCTTTCCTCTGCTTCTCAATACATTCATTGCACTTGCAAAAATAGTCATGTGGCCTTTCAATCCGCGCGCCTTTTAGAAGTAAGATGTGAACAATTTCATACTCCTGGCAGTGGGCAGCAAGTATAATAGGGGTAATGTCATGGGAGAACCGAGTTCCATCTTCATCATAAGCATAAAAATCATCATCTCTCAGTTCCTGCTCAAGGGGGCTGAGCGTGAGACGCTGCCCTTGTGCAAAGGCTGGATGGTTCAATATTGCTTCCACAATGCGCACGTATCCTTTACTGATGGCTAACAAAAGTGCATCTCCAACTCGAGCGAGATTCTCCTTTTTGAGGAGGAGCTCCGTCACTTCCAGATGCTCATTCCCTACAGCTAACTGAAGGGCATTTTGTCCCATATAATCGACGCAATTAAAGTTCAAAGTTTTGGATTCCTCCAGCATTTTTCGCACAACAGGAATGTTGCCATATTCTGCAGAATCGAGAAAGCGTTCCTCTTCCGCAGTCAGGCTGGTGCCTTTCTCATTGAACATGTAGGCTGGGCCCCGGATGGCCTGCCGCCGGCCCTTCTCCCGAAGGGTTGTGTGCCTTCGATGCATGTTTTTATAATTGCTGTTCCTCAACCTGCAGAAAACCGGAAAGGAAGGTTGGTTATATTCTTGGAGAATCATAAACTCACATAACCTGAAATAAGGTTAAAAATGTCTCATTATGATCAGAACCTACTAGGTTTTTATAATCTGGGCCAGTTGTTTGAAATCATTTAGGATACATGTAGAATAAAGAAAATTAGTTTCCTGAACAACAGACAAGTTCTATTCTGACTTGTACACCTTTCTGGATTTCAACAAAGATACACAGTACATTCTTAACTTGAGAAATAGCCAAAAAAGATGTATGAACACCTTGGTTTCCTTTTTTATCATTTAGAACATAATTACACAGTATTGAGGAATGATATTCACCACATAATATTTCTCTGAATTACTCTTCTTGAGTTTTACCCTTGAGGCCACAAGCCCTAAAGAAAGTTAGCAGGACTTCTCCCCATGTCAATAGACCTTGGATCAGGCAAATAAACTATGTTCCATAAAGTTAAAAAGGTTGCTACTAATTTAAGCACAGTAACAAGAATAAATATGTTGCATATTCTGCTAAGATTCAGCTGGTACAAGCAAACCACCTATTCATTCACTGCTTTTTTCATGCTACATAACACCGTTTTTCTGTTTCCTGATCTAGAGCAGTTTAATGAATGACTGTCTAATTTTTTTCACTGAAATACAGTTGGCAGCTACTCTAAATACAAGTACCCAAATCCAGGGACCAGTCTTGAAAAACACAGGAATAACTCCTGATTTTTTGTCACATCACTCCCCAGTAAGCATCTTTCAGAGAGCTACTGCAGAAAGGCAAGAACGCAGGTTTCTGACCAAAACCAGAGGGCAGATCAGAAAGGGTAATTAGTTTCCCCACTGATTACGTGGCTGAAATATCTTCACTTGGAATTGGTGGGATGGAGACAAACTGTTCTTAATCTGCCTTCTCTGGAACCCCCAAAGAAAACTATGCAATGTGCAACCAGCCTCAAGGGGGAGTAAACATGCTGTTGTATGAATTAACTGAAATCCTAAATCTATCTGTGGTTTTAAAACAGTTGCACTTTGCATTCAGTACCATCTCAACATTGCTCTTCTGGTTTAATTTTATTGCAGCAGGATCTCAACAAAATCATAGTCGCTCTTTTAGAGTCTAAGCATGTGGAGTTAATTGCCATCCTAATCCAGCAGAATATGCAGCCTGGGTAAAAAGGTAAAACCAACACCTCTTTCACAAAAAGCATTTGCACTCAGTCCAAATAGCAAGTCCTAAATCACTTGGGTAAAATTTTCAGGAGCCTCTAAGCTGCAGCGGGCAGATGTAACAAATAAGCAGGTGTTAATGCTCAGTGTGTGGCAAAGGTTCATCCTTCCATGCTCCATCTGTTCTCCAAGTCAGTTTTGACCTTCAGTCAATGCAAAGTTCATGTGTTGCTCTAAAAAATTACTACTGGATTTTGAAAATGCTGTTGTGAATCAGAAGAGGGAAAGGTGCCAGGAGTCAAACTGGAGTAGATTATACTGCCTTCAATAATATCTAAGAAAAGAGTATTGGAATCAAGCAAAAACACAAGAAAACAAAGAGTATCAGAAGCCCCAAATACCTGAAGTGCCAGGACACAGAAATTCTGAAGGTAGCTAAATTATACGTACATATCTATCATTTTATTCATCATCTTTTACTGATCTAGAACAGAAAGCTAGTACTGAAGAGTTTCAAGCAAATTTTTAGCAGCTACATTAAAATCTAAAAAAATCCTAAGAAATCAATTTTCTGACCATATAGGGTTGAAAAAGAGGTTCATAATTCAGAACCTGTCCCCCTAAGCTTTGATGCATCAGTATAACAACTTAATAAAAGCTGGAAGAAACAGAACATATCATCCTATGCTCCACTGAGAAAGTTTTATTGAATCTTAAAACCAATCCCTTCCAGTGTAGTTGAAATTTGAAGAAATACACAGAGATGAGGGATATAGGAATAATCCAGGAGATATGGTTAAATAAATTAGTTCCAAGATTGCATGAAGTTTTTCTCTATAAGAGAAAACAATAACAGCTAAAAAATATACCATTAACACATCTAACACTGACAGGGAGACAGGTCTCTAAAGCAGCAAAATACCTTGGGTAAATCTGGGGCCCCTTTGAAGTCAATAGTATAAGTTCCGTTGTTTTTAGTGAAGTCCAAGTTTTGCAAACACGTATGCATGCATGCGCGTGCACACACGTACACACACACAATGTCCCAGCAATTAGCTTTCATCTCAGAAGCAGTCCCAGTGAGGCCAGGAGGACTAACATGTGCTTAAAATGAAGTATTTAACCATATGCAGAAGTACTTATCTAGACTGGAGCTCATATCCTTAGCTATTCAGGACAGCATTTAAGTTTTAAACCTGCGCTGAAGTCTTACTGGGTTCAAGTAAGGACTATACATACAAATAAACCCTTCTGAACTGTGACTTTGTTAAATGGGGACTTAGAGTACCAGAAAGCACTTCACACATTTGCAGTCTTGGGATTTTCTGGATGTTAAATTAAACCTCTTAAAACATTAAGCAACTCAAAAAGATGAGCTGGTGATGGCTTAAGCAAATGTTGCTGGGATCAAGTGGAAATGAATCCAGCTCCTGCAGCTGCTCAGTGATGACCAGAGCTGCACACGCCTCAATATTTTACGACAGTTAATTGCAGGAGCTGCTTCAAGCAGGAGGAATTCCACTGGGCTTTTCTGATGTTCAAAAACCACAAATGCTAAGATATTTGGCAACCTTATACTTGCTATTATATTTAATGGTCAGTACTGGAAGCAACTCAGAAATATGGATCATTTCCAACAGTGAGGAATCTATTAGATATTTTGCCTGATGCCCAGGTATAATTCTTGATACGTTGTTGTTTTTTTCTTAGACAAACTTTTCTCTCCTGGTATGTTATTACCTCTAAAGGAGGAACCAGATAGGTAGGACGGGTAACCTTACAATCACACCCAAAGTAACCATAAAACTACCTAAAATATTACCATTGGCTCAGTTCTAAGATTTTTGCCTGAGAAAGGAGGTTAGAATTTGGCCTAGAGCTAATTTGTACCAGTTTGTTGTATTTGTAATAACATGCCAAAAAAAAACAAACAACCAACCGACCTTCATTTCACTTTCTTCAATTCAGAGAGAACACTGGTTTCATACACTGTTTCTAACAACAGAAACTGCATCAGAAAAAGAGGAAACAGAAAAGCACACCTGCCCTCCAAAAAGGTAATTCCTGTACAACATTTATCGTGCAATAAATGTGCAGCAGGGATGTCCCTACAGCACAGAGTTGATTTCTACTGGCTGCAGGTAAGGGCAAGAGCACCATAATTCAGACGGCTTCACCTCAGATGAATTATGACCCCCAGCCTTGCTCATGAGCAGAGAAGATCAATATCTCAGCTATCGCACTTTATCATCTTTATACAGGACAAGAGATGAATAAAAAATTATACTTTTAACTTTGAATAATTTCATGAGAAATGCTCAGCTATCAACTCCTGTTCTGAGAAGAAAGTTATAATTATGTTTGACCTGAGCATGGAATCGTGATAGAGAAGTGGTAGTGCAAAGAGTAATATATGCAGTAGCTGAAGATCTTGGAAACTGAACCCTACCGTAATGTCATGACTGTACTCAGCAAAGTTTTCTGTTCTGCTTTTCAGTTATGTGGCAGCAGGTTTAGAACTAATCATATTTACTGAGTGTGTGTAATGTGCCCTCTTAAAAAGAAGTAATTGTAGCTTGATTGCATTTATCTTACCATTTTTGTTTAAAGGTGCTTTGCATTGAAACGACTCTGTATTTGCATATTTTATTAAGATAGCTAGTGATCAAACTCATCAGGCACTGCAGTTAAATATTGTGTTTTTCTAGGAAAGAATGACAATGTATGCAGTGTTGTTGGAAAGAAAATGGTCTGGGAAGAGAACAACAAAAATTTCAGAGCCTAAGTACTGCTTGCAGCAAAGCGCATCCAGCTTTACGCAGCTGAGGGAGCCATAAGATGTTTGGGCTCCTGTGGTGAGTCGAGAAGAATAGCAATTTCTGAAAGGTGGTTAGGCTCTTAACAAATCTTCCTCTGGGAGCACCTCAGTTTCTAATTAAAGTGGCTAAGAGTAGGTCCTTGCAACTTGCACTGATGGTACTAGGCGCTAAGACACTCAGCATCGGAAAAGGGAACGTGGCATAACATGAGATTTGTTCTTGATGTGGTATCACTGAAAACACTGTTGAAGCTGAAACTCTTATTTTTTGCAACCTGCCCTGGTTTCAGCTGGGAAAGTTAATTTTCTTTCTAGTGGCTGGTATAGTGCTATGTTTTGGATTCAGTATGAGAAGAATGTTGATAACACACTGATGTTTTCAGTTGTTGCTCAGCAGTGCTTATAGTAGGTCAAGGATATTTCAGCTTCTCCTGCCCAGCCAGTGAGAAGCTGGAGGGGCAGAAGGAGTTGGGAGGGGACACAGCCAGGACAGATGACTCCAACTGGCCAAAGGGATATTCCAGACCATGGGTTGTCATGCCCAGTATATAAACTGGGAGGAGCTGGCCAGGAGGGGTGGATTGCTGCTCAGGAACTCACTGGGCATCTGTCAGTGAGTGGTGAGCAATTGCACCATGCACTACTTGTTTTGTATTTTCCAAATCTTCTTTTTCTTCTTCTTCTTGTCATTTTATTATTGTTATTATTATCATTATTATTTTCTTCCTTTCTGTTCTATTAAATTGTTCTTAACCCATGAGTTCTACCTTTTTTTTCCCAATTCTCATCCCCATCCCACTGAGTGGGGCGTAAGTGAGTAAGCACCTGTGTGGTGCTTAGATGTTGGCTGGGGTTAAACCATGACACAACCACACTCTTTTAACTGGTCTGAATGCCAGACATGTAGAAAAGGTAGACATAGGAAGGAAGCTGGGCTGCTTCATAGTGAGCTTACCCCAGCAAATGTCCTTTCTCCTTGACCCTCCTTTCCACAGTGCTCCAGACTATGCCACACAGGACCTTCTGCTGCCTCTCTGGTCCCACACACGAAGCTATGGAGGGGCAGGGCTACTGCCTAGAGCTAAGGCTTGGAGAAAATGTTCAAAGGCCTAACTCGAAATCGGAGCTTTTACAAATGGCTTTGAAGCAGAACCTTAAAAGCACGTAGGACAGCCTGAATAGTATCTGCTTCAGTCATTGAAACATCTGATGTCTGAATAGGTATTGAAATCAATGGGTATTAGGTACTGCAGCAATTCTGGAATTCTCAGGTGATGTCAACCTTTACTTGTCTTAAAGCCTAAAAATTGAGCAGGGCATTTACAAAGGCAGCTTTAGGAACTTATGGTCTCTGACTACACTTTCGGTTTGCTTTCACTCAGTGGAGAGAGGTTGGCAGGAGTCTCCCTGTGCCCTTTCAATGGCCCCCTTTGTCCAGAAACTACAGAAGAAACTTGGGGTATGTAACCATTACTATGCCCCATGTTGAGTAAAGCAACCATCAGTGTAGGCATTGATGAGACATTGACTCTGTCTTGTTGAAAAGGCAAGTTTCTGAAAGCCATTTTGAAAGCATTACCCTTGGTTCCTGCAGAGCTTCAGAAACTGTCAGATTGGCACTTTACTTATTATTTTTCTTTCTACTTACATCAATATTTCTAAAAAGAATCAGGGCACATAAAGGCTGCAGACTCCCTGAGGCCTCTTTGGAATTGACATAGCTCTTATATATCAAATGGACCATTTTCCTCTATTAACCCTCACCTCCACACAGAAAACCTGATCATCCAAGACATGCTATAAACATGAGCAAAAATTAAGGAAATTAAGTTATACAAACAGACACAAATTGATACAGAAATGAATCCATGTAGAAGAGCAAGTCAAATTGTTCAAAACAAAAATAGTAAGATGTTGCATCTTCTAGTTAAAAAAATTGTAACACATTTTGAAGCAGACTCCAGACTTCAAGTCAGGAGCACAGACTGAACACAGCTGCACACATTATTATCCCATATGCAATAGGCTGCTCTGGCATTCCAAATGCTGCACAGGCATATACTACCAGAGCTCTCTGATACCCTCTTTTTCTCCAATATCTTAAACAGCCTTCTAAAACTTAGCTTAAGTCAAGATGTTATCCTTTAAGATAAAAGTTTTAAGGATCCTTTTTCACATATTGCTGACTTACTACATATACAGACCCAGTATCTTTTGGCGTGGCTGCTTTTTATTAACAGCAGCTTATTCCAAAGTTTTCTATGCTTTGAAATGATTACATGTCATTTTATTTAATCTTGGGATGTCCAAAGCACTAATTCAATACTATTAGCAACATGGTCATTCTGCTACATGAAAAGCTGCATATCTACCTAGGGGCAATTAACAGAATTTTTTAGCTCTATTCAGACATTCATTCACTTGCAGAGTTGTCCTATGAAGCAGTTGCAGGAAGTAATATCCCCTCCCCACCATTCCCACTGCTCATAAAAGAAAGTGATAATTCAAGGTCAAACTTTGAAAAGAGGCCTCTGTCCTTGTGGAAGTACAGGTGCAGTCAGCAAAACCACACCTTTTCAAATCCCTTTAAGAAATGGCAGCATGAGATACATTCAGGACAGCAACCCGGGTCTCTCATGTCATTAAAGGACGCTGATGAATGATACATACTAACACTCCCACCATCTTCTTGTCATGAAGCATAAGGTTGGAGGCCAATAACCGAGAAACACTGAGGATAGACCACCAAATCTTTACCAGCATCTAAATTTTCATGTTCTTGCTGATTTCTGTTAGAAAGAAGGCAGCTCTGCCTTGTGGTTTGAAAAAAAGGAAATGGAATTTGGCTTTCTACCAGCTCTCTTTCTGAAAACCCCATCCACTGCTGCTCAGTTGTCTCTCCCTCCGCCTTCTTATAAACTAAGCATCAGCATTTTCTTTCCCATTCCAAAGCAATGTCATACAAGACTTTTACAGCAGGAGAGACTGTAAAATAATCACCTTGGTTCTCGGCTTCAATTTCTTCTTGTGTTACAATATACATACTGGGGGCCTTTTCCTTCCTTCCTTGCTTCCCCTTAATATATGGTTGTGAAGATGCCCAATTATTACAAAGGTATCATAGAACACACGGGAGATAGCTATACCAAAATCAAGACTATTCTTTTCCATTGTTCATTCATTAACATGTTTGGCCACCAAATGAACTGCCATGACAAGAATCAATCCTTTTTTTTTTTTTTTTTTTTAATCTGGCTTTGGGAAGTAGGAATAATTCACCCTCACTGTTGAAGCCCTTCAAAACTCAGGCTAGGATCATACTGAGAACACAACAGAAGAATACCTGTTCATTCATAAATTTTTACTACTGACGAGTGACAAAAGATATTTCTAATTGTGCAAGCAGGGGGCAGTGTAAAGCTGATTTTCAGCAAACAGTTCTATTGGAAAGAAAAAAGCTCTGAAAAGAACTGGTAGTCTCTGTTCTGGCTCTGTATCGTTTTTTTTCCCCTATTGCTGCACCCTTTTAATTGCTTACTTCATAGTTATTTCAAGACAAGAAAAAAACGTGGAGAGAAGGACTCCTGACAACTGTTAGACCCAGTAATCTGCAACAGGCGTGATACGGCGTCCCGTATTTACACCTTTCATTTTTCCTCCTTTCGCCCTGGCCACACTGTTTCCAGGAAAAACAAGCCCTTAAAAAATTCACCCAGCTACAAGACAAGACAAGAGCGTGGCTCCAAACCATGTGGCCAGTACCAAACAACAAGCCCTTGGAGGTGCACTGAGGCCAAGCAGGCGTGCACAAATTCCAAAGGTAGAAAGCCAAACCAGTTCCACACGCAGCCACCCACCTCTCTCACGCCAGCCCATACTCAGGCTTGCCGGAGACCGAGTCGCACCGAGACACCTCTAACCCCAACAAAACTTCCCTCTGCGTAACGAGGGACTGGCATTAGAGCCAGGGCACTTCTCAGAGAAGCTGAAACAACAGCCGGCTCTGGAAGAGGCAGAGCCCCGCGGCTGCCCGCCGCTCCCCGCAGGGGCAGCAGCTTACATGTGCGCGTCGGGGCCGGGTCCGCTTCACTCTAGAGGCGCGGAGCGCTGCGCGGCGCTGCGCGGGCGCGGCCCGCCATGGCGCTGCCGCTGTCCACGGTGCTGAAGTGCCGCTGTCCACGGTGCTGAAGTGCCGCTGTCCACGGTGCTGAAGCGCCGCTCAGCGCGGCCGGACGGGGCGGGCGCTGTCCGCGGTGCTGCTGCAGCCGCCGCCGCCGCGGGCGAGGCGGCGTCTCATCCTTATCCCCTCGGGGCGGCTGAGGCAGAGCCGCTTCTTGGAAGAAGAACCTCCTGCCCGGTCGGCATGTGGGTCGCGTCGTCCTCCCCGTCTTCCCTCCCCCTCTTCCCACGCCGTTGTCTTCCTCTAGGTGTGGATTTGAGGTTTTTTGGGGGG
>JANZLQ010000044.1:17442108-17461681 GCA_026212715.1 Elanus axillaris | reverse complement strand
TCACGCACCCCATTGCAATGACCAGATAACGCCAGCCCGCCTCACCTGGCGTATCTCCGGGAGTTTATGCCTGGCGGAAACTCTCTGCTTGGAGAGGTGATGGTGGAAGGCAGTGGAAGGCTCTCCGAGCAGCACACGCGAGAGGACGGCAGGCTGTTGATTTGCCCCCAGATTCTCCTTCTCCCACCCCCTCACAGCACTGGGTGAAGCGAGGGCTCTGATTAAGAGGAGATTTTTCACCAACTTTCAGTCTCGGATCTGTGTAATCAACTCAGCTGAAGATGTTATTTGATGGGAACACCTGAGGGAAATGGTGGGCGCAGACACTGACCATTTCAGCAGGGACCGCTGAGAGCTTGGTGTGGCTTCTGTAGTGGCACTATAAGAGCATCCCAGACCGTGCCTTTCTAAAACCCTTAGAGATAGCTGGTGCAGGGCTTTCATCCCACACCCCCAGGCAGCTAAGTTACCTTCAGCAGCCTGAGCTGTACTCACAATTGTGAGGAGGGTGAGCCTTTTCCTACCAAGAGCTTTTATGGTTTGAATAAGGGGGAGAGTATATTAACCTCTATTGTGGGAGGCACCCATACCTGCAGGATTCACTGCACTCTGTTTTGACATTGTCTTCCTGTGCTCATACCTCCTGCTTTCTAAAATGCACTGACTGCTTTGCTCTTGCCCCCATTCATGGCTTCTTGGAGTTCACTCAGAAAGTCAGGAGGGCCCAGATAAACATATGAGAAGGATGTGGATGTTACCAGGCTCAAGGGAGAACAGCATTCTGTGGGGAAAGACATCCTTTGAAAAGAAAAAAAAAAAGGAGGAAAAGGAAAAGAGAGAGAGACTCCACAGCTATATACTCACTTGTGCTGTTGAAATAAACTTGAAATTATATACTGCCGCACAGACGCAAATCTCTGCTTTACATAGTTAACACAGCTTGGGGGTAAGAGCAAACCCTCTCTTTTGCTTTTGGACAACTTTTTCTCTAAGCAAAAAAGCAGCCCTCCAACTATCTTGGTATTTGTCTGGCTCTTCCCCCTGCAGTGTTTTATTTTCTGCTGTTCAATACTTCTCTGTCACCATAACAAACTAATTAAGAATCAAATATGTTTACAGGCTCTTGCATTAAAAGTATTTATTTACATTTCCTTTCTAAGGCTTGGGAATACTTGCAAAAGGTCAGTTTATTCACCTGTATTACTTTTAATTGGGTAGATGGGAAGTGGAGGTTAGACAAACCCAGCATTTTTTTTCATTTGTTTTATTCATAGACAGTATTGCCAGGTTACCTGAAAAATACTCATTTTAGGGTTGAATATGTGATTGATTTGACTAAACGTGGATAATCTTTCTCCCATATATATCCTGAAAAAAAATCAGGTATGGAATCAATGTACTGTGTTACTGCTCCATGTGTCTGTACAGCTGCAATTATGTCCTGATCTTTCTTAGTTCTAATGCCTCTGGAAAACATTCACCACTTATATTTTCATGCACATCTTTTTTTTCTAAAAAAATTCCAAAACACTCAAGCCCAGCAATGTCTAGCACTCAGAGTTGTCAGGAGGACCTTCTTAATAATCTTAATAATCAACAACTTACCCACTCCATAAATCTGCAACTGATAAAATACTGACAGCACTCCCAATTGCAATTAATTATGTCTGATTAACACATGTGAAGCAAAAAACTAGGAGGGAAAAAGGGGACAGAGGAAGTCTATAGTCTCTTATTATCAATGCACATTAAAAACATTCAAAACTACTGTTGCGTGTTTCTGGTAAGGCACATCTCAGAATTAGTGGAAACCCACAGCTACAGAATCAAGGAATCTTACACCTGGCTCTCTTAAAAGGCATTTATCACAAGGTTCTGAACTTCTACAAGTTGCTTTTCATCTTGATTAGCTTTGCATTTTGCTATTGCAACAGTTTCACATGAAAAGAGTGTGCTGAGATATCTATTTCTAATATTATACAACCCCCTTCTGACTAAAGTCTTATTGACTAAAGAATTAGAGAAAACTTGTGGTTTTTTTCCTGCACATCTTCAACTATTTGTGTTGTAGTACACTGAACCAAAAATGTCCTTACCTCATTGGGAGCAAGAACAACTCTTGTATGAAAGAATCAAGTTGTTATTTGCTTCATGTCACCTGCATCTTTAAAACTAAACAAAACACAGAGTAAATGTTGCATCCTACCAAACCTAAGCAAGCACACATTGTTCTGCAGGAAAAAAATGTGGAAACAATTAAGCAATTTTAGAACTCATGGAATCATATAGTTATGACATTGAATGAATGAAATATGGAGACTTTAAATTCCCCTAAACATTTGTAGTTCTGAAAGCTTTTGAGTTCTTATTGAGCTCAGTATTCTTTAACCTCAAATGTCATTGAATTCCCAGACATATTGCAGAAAGAGAATTGCATGAGAAGGCCTTAAAATGAATGTAAAGTTCTACTTTGTTTGCTCAGGCCTGATGTTTCAGTTACCCATATGCCACCAAAAAAGACTGAAGAAAGATTTTTTGGAGGAAAAGCTTCAATGAAATGGAACAAAAAGACTCAGAAATCATGGTATTAAGCTTCTGATTCATTTTCAGAGTAGTTAATTCTCCAGTTGCTCAGCAGACTCCCCTCTGCTTTCTCTTAATCATTTCCGCTCTTCAACCCCTTCACTGCTGTCACAACCAGAACAAACCAGAACACAAGTGGAAGTTCAGCAATGGTTTGTCAGAAGAATTTTGGCATCTATTGATAAAAATTTTTTCATTACAAAACCATTTTGTCCAGACACTTCTGTTTCATTCAGTCAGTGATAACCTTGACTTGATCCTTCCTTCAAACACACGCATGTGTTAAGCACGAACTTTTAAAACTAAACATCTCAGCTAAAACAAAGCAAAAACATTAACGGTACAAGCAAGCTTGGTAGGGTTCCATCTCTTTTCCCTTTTTGCACTTTCCCTGCTCCTACTCCCCAGACTTGAAATGACAACCAAAGGATCAGGAGAAAAGAAGCAGAGATCTGCTGTGCTTTTGAAGAAGCCAACACAAGAAAGGTGGGCAAAAAGGAAGGACTGAAACTGGCCAGCACTTATAACATGTGCAAGACGTGGGCAATCAAAAGCCTATATCATTTCCTACCAAGCCCACGTAGAACTAGCTGTACCAATGTCCTACTACTTATAACTAGATATTAGCACGTAGGCCTATCTTGCATAACCTTTAAAAATTCACGAAGATAATTACAACACATATAGCATGTATTTCTAATTATTTCTGGAATGGTACCCACCTGAACCAGATTTGACCCAGGGGCGAAAGGCAAAATATTGCTTTACATCTTTCTATTACTTTTACCATCTCATGAATTTTCCGTTCTCCAGAGCTATTGGTTGTGATGACTGGCAGCTTACAAGGGTATCTATGAATAGTAAGCCTGTTGGCTGTACAATCTCATCTAATATCCTTCCATATGAGAAAAGTGAAATAAATGCCAAAGTGTCCTCATATTAGAAAACATAATAAGCAGAATACATTTTGATTACTCGCTCTCTGTCTAGCTGTGAACCATTATCTTTAAGATGGTTTTATTCACTTCAGTGACATTTTTTTCTATTTTAACTACTTCTTTTACTGACCTGCTTCAGGGCAACTTTACTAAGACTAGCAGCAATCTACCCCACAAAGATAAATTTGATCATAAGTAAGTTATATCCCTCAGGTAAGAGAAGCAGCAGGGGAACAAAAGTAATGGGTTAATTTAAGATACTACCAGCATAGGATTGGTCTGACAAGTGCCTATTTCTTTTAACCCATTTTATTTCAAGAACAATCTATATGATAATCAGATCTGGTGCAATTTTTTCCCATTAAAAATAAATGATCCTTACATGTCAAGAAAGAAGTCTTCTGTTAATAAATCGGACAGTTAACATTTGAGTCAGAAGAAACTCTGGAATAGAAATAAATGTGTTTAATTTCTTATAGAACTTCATTCCCATTATAGAATAGAGCTATAAATATAGAAAAAAATATTTATTTACAAGTTTAAAAGGCTAGGGAAATTTAAACTGGAAAGATAGAAATTCTATTCCTTTCTTTTAATAAACATAACCTGTGCCCTTCCTTATATTACAGACTCATTTCCTTCTAAAAGTTATGAGTAGGTTTTGTCAAGGTCATGCCATAGGCAGTGGTATTTCTATACGTATCTTGGTAGATATGGCTGCAGAGAGCATTGTACCTTTATTTTTTGATGCTCATTTTAACAGCACTGACTACCCATCATTCTCTGTGTGAGATGCTACCAGCTGTATATTCTTTGCTGCTTAGAGAAGTGCATGTGAACATATTTGAGGTTTTGCTGCAGTTTCCCAGTGAACAGTACAATGCTGAACCTCTGCAAACCTCAGGAATTAATTTCCCAAAAAAAAAAAAAAAAGTTTCTATTTCTCCATGCTTGCTTAGACTCTCATTCAACAAAGCAACTGAACGGATCCTGAACTTTAAGCACCTGCTCAAACCCATACCCATTCCCTACACCACTGAGCTCAGGTTCAAAGGCGCGCAGATACGTGCCTGCGACTACCACAGATATGAGGAACAGAGCTTTCCTCTGTGCTGGCACCAGTTCCTTACACTGAATTCCTGGTGATTCTGCAGGTCAGGATCACATTGGGGTCTGGAAACAACACCTTTTCCTTCACTTTGTTTTCATACAACAGCAGCTGGAGAGATGGCCCTGCAGCTTTGTTAAAGATTTTTGAACAGACATCTGGAAGGCTACATGCTTACAAACACCTTTATCTATCCACCCTTCCCCTTTACGATAGCCTTTCTGTTCTCCTCCGCCTTCATTTCTTCTTCCCAAAATTTACCAAAGCCTTCTAGTACCTTTCCAGTTTTCTTTATCTTATTTCTATTTTTTTTTAAGTGTTTGATTATTTTTGTTCATCTTTTCTGCATCTAAACCATTTCTTCCTTTCTCCTGAGGGTGATGGTTAGGGATGAGTTGCCAGATGGCCACTCTTACACTTGGGCATATATTAATTTAGCCTTGAAGTCTTCCCATTTCCCTTCTGAATCCTTTCCCTCCATTGTCTTTTCTCATCAGATTTTATGCAACACTTCCTGCATGCTTCTCGAATACGTTTGGTTACAAAACCCATGGCCATTTTCCCCCATGATACCTCCTCCTTCTGGATCCCACTCTAATTGCATTTAAAAGTCAAAGCGTATGTCTCAATCTCACAACAATGTCCAGTCTTAACATTTCTGCTGACGTGTCCTGAATTACTTACATCTCAATTAAATATTACTCCTTCCAGAAGTGTCATATAACAGAACAAATCTGGAAGGATTTAGTCAAGCAAAGTTTTTACTGAGGAAGGAAGATATAGAAACTTGGGAGCAATAGGATAATATCTTCTCCAATATAAAAAAATTAATATTTATTTTGTGTCCAGGTACAGTTAGTTATGTGTTTCATTAGTTTATTTCCCTCTCAGACATTCTCAGTTTTTTAACAGCATTCTGTTCCTTTTTTTGTTCCTCTGTACACAGTATTGTAAATCGGCACAATTTCAAGGAAAAAAGGATTTTATTCTAATTGCACAGTCAAGAACTTTTATGTCTGTTAATACCAAATCCTTCTTTACTCTGTGAAATGAAATAACTACCTATGGGAAAAGAACTTCACAAGGAACAAAATTGCATACGATTGTGTGATTACTACAGAAAGCATTCACAATATTTGTGTGATTTTTCTCATATTTTTATTTCCTTACAAGTATTCCCATGGACAAGATTATTGATAAGACTCTTCCCTTGAATATTGCACACACAGAAAAATCAACATAAGACTTACTGTTACTTCATTTTCATGAGAATCAATGCACATAATGAACAGCTGAAATAAGAGCCCTGAAAGAGAAGAATATGGGTTTTGTTGTTTGGAGTAAAAAACCTCTATATACTGAATATTTGAGAGGAGGAAAAAGACATAAAATAAAGCTAGATGTTCCATGTAAGAAGCAGAACATAACGGGAAATTCTCTTCTCAGAAATCATTTTCTCACAAAACAAAAATAGAGAATTACAAAATCAGAACTGATTTTTTACATGCCATTAATTATAGGTCAAAAGCGAGATTTTTTTTCTATGATAGTAAGATACTTTATACCTAATCTCACTGTCTAATTCTAGAGTGTAATCTGTAAATATAACATAATTTTGAAGTGGAAAAATGCAAAATATCAATGCTAGAATACATTTTTAAAACAAATGTTTAAACGTGTTTTAAATAACTGATCACTCCATGGAAAATGTTACGTCAACATTACTTTTTCAGTTCTGGTTCAAATTTTGAGCACAAAAATGTTCTTTGACTTTTCAAACCCTGGAAATATGCACTGTTCCTAACCCTTTCAAAACACTGTGGTTTTGATGCCTCTCAGGGGACGAACACAAACTCTACCAATGACAGTCCAAACCCTCCGCTGTGCCGTGCTTATCCTGTAGGTATCCAAACCAATCAGAGGTTAAACAGGCATGATATCTAAGCTGTTTTTCTCCTCACCCACTTTTCATCAGGGGTAATTTAGAGCAGCTTAGTGCTGCAGGGTAATAAGAGTAGCTCTGACCTTCCCCAGGGACTAACTCCAAGGCCATGGAGCAAGAGGCTACAACTCCTTATGGCCAGTGTGGTCCTGAGGAGCCTCTTGTGCAGCAACAAGGTCCTGAGAGCCCAGAGGCAGCTGTGCTTCACAATTTCTCTCTTTCACAGGAGAAATTAGAAAACACATTGGGGTAGCTTTTCCATTTCTTCAAACATTTGAAGAAGCCAAGAAACAGAATGAAGATTAACTGCATTTGTCTAAAAGAAGATTTTCCACCTGAATGTTTGTGCACTGGAAACCATACACAATGTCGGACAGATGATGACCTGCTTCATTCAATCTTACCCTAATTCAGAAGAGCTTTAGGTAATAGCTCAAGCTACATAATGAAGAAGCTTAGCCCTTGAAATCAGGACTTCCATTAAATTTTCACTGTAGTACTTGCAAACAGAGAGGGTTCAGGCTGTATTGGTGACAGCTAAGTTGGTACACTTCAGCACCAATGCTGTGAGCTTTTATAGTTAGCAGCCTGTCTGTCCTAAAGCATCCTGCTACGTGTCCTGGGCCTGAAAGACAACATCTGAAAATATTGTTCTGAATCTGACTTGGTTTTGGCCCCTCTCCCTCTCTGGAGCATTATTGTAAACAGTGTTATCACTAGACCAAGCTTGTCTAAAGCACATCCGCTTATGGATGCTGATGTGATGCCAGTACTCTTGCAGTTATCAGCTAAAGCAAGCTAGCTGAAGGTGAACTTTCCAGCAGTACTTAAAAAACTTCTAATCTCAAAAAAAAAAAAAAATCAGAAATAGACATTTAAGATAGTTCAGAAATAAGAAGGTTGTTAGAAACTTTTCCAGGACTGTCAGTAAACAGTCAAAAGCGGTTACTCTTGGAAATAGCAGTGTGATCAGCAGTATTTGAGAGCAAGGCCGTACAATGATCTTTTTTGGCTTTGAGACAGTGACAGTGATGAAGGATCAGCTCATACACATATCAATCTCTCTTTCTGAAGGAAACAAATCCTGAAATAACTAACAATTTCATACAGGAGACTAAAGTCCCCCTCAGCAGCCTCTAGAGTCAACAGGAGGAAGTAAAAAGATCCAGATCTTTAGGGGGCAAATCCACCACTGAAAACTGATGACAGAAAGACTTATTAAGTGGACCAAATTTAACCTGGAGAAATCCTATGCATTTTCTGAAGTGTTTGACATAATATATCTACTCATTGATTGAACAAAAGAGAAAATTAGCAAAGATGTCAGCTCAGTTCACAAAACCAGTAGTAAATTCCTTGTCCACAGTATGTTGAATGAAGTCAACAGGCTCCAGGCACTGCATTTATTTAATTCGTTCCTTCTGTCTTTGATCTTCCACCCCAAACGCTTTCATCTCTTATAATTTTTCTTTCCTTAAACTAAAATCCACAAAAGAAGGGCTATTCCATATAACATTGTATCATGTTCAGCGTGATTAGATTTGTGGATTCCTTGCCTTATTCTGCATTTCCAGCACAGAATAAAAGATGAAGAAAGAAAATAGGAAGCAACAGAGCCCTTCCAGTGAGACTCTGCCAGTGCCCTTCCACACTGATTTTGTCAAGTTCACTTGTAAATGCTGTGAGAACGGTAGACAAGAAAAGCATCACCAACATGTAGTAGCTTCATCACCTTCCTCTGGAAGTTATAACAGAGTTTCTCACTGGCACCCTTCTCAGCTTTTGTAGCTCAAAACCAAACCAAAACAAAAATCTTTTTTGTGTCTGTGACATAGCTACTTTCAGCAAAATCTGTGTTATTGTCATCCTTGTTGTGCTATAAAATGTGGCTGGTGTACTACAATCTCAAAAAATCCTCAGCCTTCAAAAGTGTCCCGCAATTGATACTTGCATAAAATGAGCATAACAGTAGTAAACCTATATGCCAAAGTGGAACTTGCCTGTGGTTGAATCCCAGCAAAGCTGGGAAATTTCCTGCTCCTGGTAAATGCAAAAGGGAAATTTGGGGAGGGCTCCAAGTCCCCCAGGTATCCTCACTACGAAGAGGGCAGCTCACTTTGTCCCCCCACTACCAGCTTGCCCACACATTAGTACTAAAAAGGAATGAATAGTCTATATGTGGTATCGAGGGCAGAACCTGAAAAAAATCCCAGGACAAACTGAGTGAACAAGATATTTTCCAAAACTTGAGAAAATTCAGATTAATCTGTGTTATTATGGAGAGAAAAAAGAGTGTTTCCTTCAGAAAACCTTCATTCATGAGTGTATCAAGACGGTGGTGAGAGAGGGGCTAAGGATCTCACTCTTTTCTTGAAAAACAATTTCAAAACATCTGAAATACTTAAGTAAAATGTGGCAGTGTGAGGAAAGAATCAGATATGTTGAAATGTATTTGGGATGACTCAAAGGCTGAGAATTTATTTCATGCAATGGTTATCCTCTAAAGGCTAAGCATTCAGGTATCTTCTTTTGTCAATGGTCAGAAATTGTATGCAGAAAATAGACAATTGAGAGGCATTCTGAAATACTTTAATAAAGACTATCCATGTCATGACAGCTAGACTGTGAGTTTCAGATGTGCCTAACAAAGTCCTTACTTTCAGTGATAAAAAAAAATCAGCCTGAGAGACATTTTACATTGATAGATATCTTTCTAGGTGTATTTCTTAATTCAGCAAAGTCTATTTTTCTTCCAAGGACAAGTTTATTTGTCGAGTAAGATAACCTCATATCTGTCTGAAAAACACCCACGCAATGAAGATATTACAGAAACATTAATCTGGAGGCTAATTTAAATAGTTATCAGTATTAGATACATGATACCTGGCTTCCAACATTAAATTCTATTATATGCTGTAAGTGAAATAGTACAGGTAATAAATTCACATCAGATCTCTTTTTGAGGCCTAGCAGTCAATTACTTGCCCTTCTTAAACACCTGTTTCTAGTTTGGCTACTGCCTTTGCTTCCTCAGTCTTGGATAAGGGAAACTCAAGAAAGGAATAGAGCTCTTCTTCCTTTACCTCAGCTTTTGTACTGCACACCTATACTTAAATTATATAAGATCTCTCTTATCACTCTCAATGCAGTCCCTGCTAAATGAAGTGAGCTCAGAGACAGGAGTTTTAAGCTCACGGTGTGTTTTAATATTTGGATTAAATTGCAACCTTAATCAGAGTATCTTTCCCCTATCTGTTGCAAACCAGGACTGCACCCAGCAATGCAATGCCCTGCAGTATTGATATTGCCATCTCTATTTCTGTCTCATCGTTCATGGTTTCACCATGGATTCAGCACAGGCACTGGCAGAATGAACTTGAAGCACATATCCCAATATGCCACAGGATATTGTCAGAGATGGGAAGCGTCATAGCACAGAGAGTTATTTAAATCTACCATAACATAAAAGTTAAGAAACTGTTGCGCAACTCTACTCAGAAATACTAGGTGTGAAATTTTACAATTCTAAAAAGTCATGATCAGCTACACATTGGTATTATCACAAGGGTTCTTCTTTGGTACCCAAGCAAATCAAAGACAGAACAGCCTCTTAGCAACTATTTAGCAACCTGGGGATTAAGGGGTTAAATACTGTGCAAATACCTTCCACATCAGTTCAACAGGGGACCAATGTAATCCAAGGAATATTGCTAGGCCAGGGCATGCTTTGCAGTAAATCAGTGTGTACGCCAATTGACTTCAAACAAGTTTCTATTCCATTGCATTACACTACCCCCATGTACTTTGTTTTCTTCGTGTGCCTAGAGCACATATTTCTTGCTGGTTACTATTCTGGAAAATGAGCTTTTTGAATGATCCCCTCGGAGCATTTGAAATGCACTTTATTTTAAAGGCAGCAACATTTGAGCACCCTTGAAACTGCATGCTTTTTTCATGATAAAAACAAAATGTCAATACTGTCACCTGAGAGTCGGGGAAAATAGGTCTTTCATTCCACCATGGCAAGTAAAGCTGTAATTCACTTAAAGTTATACTTGGCGTGCTCCTATTTTGCAAGGAAGGATGCAAGAAAATCAGATTTATGAACAATAGAGACAGACCATTCACGCTACATTATCACAAGAAAATACTAAAAACATTAAATACCTTTCAAACAATGCTGAATGATTTGGAAATATCTCTGCCCTTTCACATTCTGGATTTCATGTCATGTCTTTCATGAACTTAACTGATATGATAGATACTTCATGCTTACACTCTGGTTTTTAATCTATGGAATAATCAACTGTGACATTTAAGAATCCTGCATGAGGTGACTGAGCTTTGAGTAACTTTGTTTCCATTGTTGATAGGTAAAAAAGATGCAAATATTTTCAGCAAAAGAGGATTGATGATCACACTAAAAAAATTTCAAATATCATTACTAAAATGTATTGCATGCTGAGTATAAGGCAATATAAACCATTACACACTACTACATTACATTAGATTATTTAATGTTTCTGCTACATATAGCCTTCCCTGCTCTTCAGAAAGGGATGGTACCAGTTAAAGGACACAGATAGGAGAACATTTTCTTCTTTTTTAACTAGACATTTCTTTGGGGAAAAAAATGTGATCATTGAAAGAGTGGTGAAAAGCAGGTTCTCTGTGTCCCTCCTTATTTTCTTTTCTTACCCCGTTCAGCTCGGACTCAGAGATCAGATAACTGTTTATTCTTCAAACAGTGCCAGAACTACACAAGTAGGTTAGCGGACTGATGCATATGTGGTAAGAACAGGAAAAACTGAAAGAAGATTCCTTTTGCTCAGACGTAGGTCAGGCAGATGACAGTCTGACAATGTACGCATTGGTTTTCCGGCGCAAACTTTTGAAATGGCAATTTTAAAAATTTCAGTCATTGCTTTTAGCCAGTCTGGTTGATGCTTCTTTAACCTGCTTTGTCTTGACTATATATAAGCCTTCTCATTAGACCCCAGGTTTTAATTTCTCCCCAAATTAAAGCACTGAGCCCAAGGAGTGAAATTTATAGCATCACACATATTCTATACTCACAGTGCTCTACCCAAACCTGCCTCAGTATGCTAGCCTGGGAGCATCCTTATGCTATGTATTCTTCTCATAAAACCTTCAGATCACATTTTAAACTGGTTTGGGCTCTTTCCTTTGTACTTACAAACAAATGGTCTCCCGACCAGCCCATTCCTGTACCCTGGGGAGAACAGCCACGATAAGAAGCCCCCTTTCCTCCCCAGCCTGACCCCAGTGCTGACTGTATTACTGCACAGTTCATGCTGACGAGTGGGAATAGGGCACTTACCTGTTAGAGTTTGTACTGTTTGCCTCCCTCCTCTATTTACCGTTCGAGGCAAGCAAGCAAGACAAGCTATGAATGATGAGGTTTAATTAAGCCGCAACTCCATTAACTGAGATCCTCCAGGAATTACCCAGCAATCATTCACCCGCAGCAGGTCATCCTTCTTTCTGTCTTTCCCACCTAGTGGAAAGAGCTTCCATTGATCCCTCACAACTCAGCTGGAGCTTTGCCTTTCCACTGTTTCTTTCTGCATGAGAAGCTTGCTGTGGGAGCAAGTCTCTACCTCCTTTCTACACCTTCTAAGGGTGGGATTCATCTTTCCTAACTTTAGGGTTTTACAGGGCAGAGGGTGTAATCACAATCTTAACTGGACATACTCTCTCCGCTGTCAAAGAAACAAGCACTCCTGGGGTGAGAGATGCTTTGCTTAGATGATTCAAATCTGTTCTCAGCACACCTATTTTCCTCATGACAAGAAATTAAGGTAGACAATGATTTCAGGTTTAATTATAGACACCTGAGTCTGAAAGGACAAACCCCACTTTTAGAGACTCAAGCTACTATTTATAAATCATCTAAACCCCTAATAGATGATGCTCAGCCTGAACACTTGCCACAAGGTGATCGTCCTGCATGAATTCGTCCAGCAAAATGTTCCTGAATTTGGAGAGTTAACAATTGCCTAATATTAGCAAAAAATTTATCACCAGATATAGACACGCCCCTCATCTTCCATAACTCCAGAACCCAATATTTAGGGGGTTTGGAGCATTTCCAAATTTCTTTCAAAAAAAGCACAAGATAATTCACAGTCTATCCATCTTATTGTCTTCTTGACCCAAATCAAGCCTGACAGCTCCTTTTTTGCCTTGGCTTTTGTTCCAAAACTTTAGAACAGTTTAGAAGCTTTTCCCTGAAATATAGTCATCATAATCTCACTCTAAATTTTTCTCTGTCCTGATATTGAACTTTAAACCTCAAACTGCTTTCAGTCCTTCTTGTTAAAGCCAATAGTCAATGACCCATCACTTTTAAGTTCCTCTTTCAAGCTGAGCCAGAAAAATTGCTGTCTCAGTTCTAGAAAAATGAGACCCAACTAACTGTATGAGCAGGAAACCTTGTTATTCTAACTCTCCTTTTATCCCAGCCAGTGACAAGTCAGTGTTTTGCAAAGCAACTGCCTGGGTAGATCTCTGCTGCACAAAAGTATTTCCTGAAAAAATTACCCAAATCTAATTACCATGGATTTTGCACTAATCACGGTTAGCGATAGACTGTGGGTTTGCATTGCTTAATGAATAACACATGGTTGCTCATGTTTTATCTATTATTATGGTTTCATGGTGGTGACCGGAATAAAGATTATTAAATGGAAATCCTCTTTCCAATGATCATTTAAACAAACTGGCAGGCCAGATTTTCCTGATCTTCACAAGGCTTATTTGTGCCTTGTTTGGAACCAGTAGAAGTTTTGTGACAAAGTCCCTGAAAATCAGTAAAGTTTCAAATGAAGCCAGATTAATTTTTTTTGTATCTTCTCATAACCACAAAAAAGCTGAGCATTATGGGGGTGGCACAGATTAACCTGACAGTATAACAGAGCTTTCGGTTTAGCATACCCTAACATGGCCAGCGTGCAAACAGGAGACGGTGTTTTCTAGAGGAAACAAAACGGACCTGTCTATCTTGCTCTCGGACTCATCCTCACAGACCTGGGCTGAACCATTATTTAAGAAACAATGTTGACCATGTCAGCAACATCACTGTTAAAAGGCTGATTTCATCAGTGCTGTAATTTGGATGAGGCAACTGGGACTCATCCCAGTCTTTAGGAGAGGCTTCACGGTATTAAGACAGTCTGTAGCCAAGACTCATAAATGTTAGCATTAAGTAACCATCTTTCTATTATTAGTTTTATTTCTTTGCATATGCACATCTTAAAGCAGTAGAAAAAGAATATTCTATAAATTTTTGCTATATGCATTCAGTCCACAAGCAATTTTGAAAGCCAGATAACAAAACCTTATCTCCCCCAAAACACAGATGAACTGTCCTGTCAATACGAGATGATTCATGAAAGCTGTTTGTCTTACACTGTTCTTCTGAGAAACTTGGAAGGGCAAGAAGGTGCATCTTAAAGAGATTTATCACAGTGATAATGGGAGAGGAGAGAAATCTGTCTTTTTCGAAGTTCTAATGGAAATCTAACATTATTTCCTCCACCAGTTCAGAATTTTAAGAGAATACTCAAGGGATAATATGTGGGTTTGTCCATCTATTGCAGTACATACAGTACATAGGAAGCCCAGGGGACTATTTAGCAGTATCTCTGGCTCAATGACACCAGGATATGACCAAAGGTCTAAAATAAACCGAAACTCAGTAGGTAGAAAGATCACTGAGTTTACAGGGCTTCCCTTGAGGCTGATTATCCACAGCACCTCAAGACAGTGTGAATGAATGATGTTCCTCCTGAAGCTTTCCTGTCCATCTCTTTCTCATAACTAACGATGCTGAGTTGATAACTGGAGACTGATTAATGTATCTTGATTCGCATTTCTGACCAGTGAAATTTTTTTACAATTTTTTTTCACGCTTATTTTGAAAGAGAAAAACCACAAAGAGTCTGCTGCTTCCTCTGCTAACAGGCTTCCATGGAAAGCTTTAGAGAGTAGCACCGAGGGTCCTGCTCAGGCTCGCATCGAGGAAATATGTCACCTTTTCAGAATGGTTTTCTCTCAGGAAGAGGAAAGGGTTTTACCTAAACCAAACCTGACTAATTTGTACAGACAGAAGTGACTACGGCCACTTAATACTTTCCCATTTCTTTCAGTATTCAAAAAGCGAGTGTGCTATCTGCTTCTCCGGTCTGCTGCTTTAACTCTGACGAGGGTGAGAATCTTTTGCCCCTACTCACATTGAATACTGAATTAAGCAAGGAAGATGTCATGGTTTTGTTCAAAGTAAGTCTTTCAAACCATTTTGTTTAGGCTGCAGAAAGAAATGACAAAAGAGTAATTTTTCCTTACAAAAATGCAGAGGTTATAAAATTGTTTCAGAATGTCAAACCCCCAAAGAAATGGGATTCCAAGGGAAATTCTTTTGCAGCATTGGCAAAATCCTTGTTGCCTCAAATTTGCGTCTGTTAGTGTAAAGGTATCTGCAAAGCCAGTTCCTCTCTTTAAGCAGAAATCCTGAGTAAACATGCAACCTCCCTAGCAGCTTGTCTGGGTACTTCATCTTGTTACGCAGTAAGGGGAATCCGAAACATCACTACTACGAGCTCATTACTTCCTGAGGCCAAACTCAATGTGCTTCAGTACCTGCTGTGTTGGGTACAGAACCAGCTCTTCAAGTGTTGTAAGTAAAAAGGAGAGTCTATGCCAGTAGACTAACCGTCCCTGTGTATGTAAACACGGGGATGCAGTTTCCAGTTGTGGCAGCTTGGTGATTTTTTTCCTTTAAACTGGTTTGCTAAAATGACCAGAAAGCAAATCAACACGGAATATTTTGGGGAAATTGAAGGGAAAGATACAGCTGCAGCCCCTTGTAAGCCTAATGGGAAAACAAATTTCATATGAAATGAGGAGTGGATAATTATGTGTTGCCTAAGAAAAAGAAAACTGTTCCCTGCTAGAGCTTATTTTGTTTTGAACTTAAGTGCTGCTGGTGAATTGCTATGCAAAATGATTGGAATGGAGGAAAGTGGTCAGGAGAAGCTACACAAGAGTCTGTATGCAAGAGCAAGCAAATGCTCCAAATGAATTTGGCTTTTTCCTGTTGAAACATGGGTATTTTGGAGAAGGTAAAGTAGTTATCCAATAAATGAGAAAGCAACATGCCTATTAAAGGAGAGATTTAGAGTGTTACATGTGGGTCAATGGATTTCTTAAGGGAAATAATTAAGTGGTTTAAAGGAAAAAATACAGCCTGCAGTTTCCTAATCAAGTTTCAAAAGATAAATACGTCGATCATAGAAGGACATAATGGTTCCTATAAACCAACAGCAGTATCTACACAGGAAGATTAGGCAAAACCGCAGGAGGCTTCTTAATGGTGCTTGAAATGAAAAGAAAGAAAAATAACAGAAAAACAAAATGTCCCTTTTAAAATATCCCTTTGAAAACATGCAGAGATTGGAAAGAACATGAAATTCAGATTCCCCTTAAATGGTGATTACCGTGACAAGAGGATTTTTTCTAGGACATGCTATCCCACGGTCTGCTCCGGAGGCAGGCAGAAGTGAATGAGTCAGGCAGAGTTACAGTGAGGACAGAAACAAGCTGTCTCCAGGTATGAAAACCCTGAGGTAGCTCAGGGCAAAACTCTCACATAAATACTTCAGCACCAGCCTGAATGAAAAGCAAAGGAATTTCTTGGCTGAACAAAAAAATGAAGCAAGACACAAAACCCAAGAGAGACTTATCATAAGAACTGTGTAATTAGTGACAGCGATTTTTACAAGGGTTGCTACGGTCATTTTAGGTCACGCATTTTGAATTCACAGAATAAACAACTGGTTGAGGTGAGAAGGGACCTCTGGAGGTCATCAGGTCCAAGCCCCTTACTCAAGCAGGGCCACCTAGAGCCAGTCGGCCGGGACCATGGCCAGAGAGCGTTTCAGTACCTCCAAGGACGGAGACTGCACAACCTCTCTGGGCAACCTGTGCCAGTGCTCAGTCACCCTCGCAGTAAAAAAACATTTCCTCGTGCATTACCAGACACTTGTGGATGAAGATTTGGCATTGGGCTTGTCTTTCATTCCAAAGGTGTGAAATGGTACCTCCAGTCAACTCAACAAGCATTTTTCTTCCAGAATTTAAGTTGTCAAACCCTGCAAATCTCAACAGCGAGTTCCACACACAACTTTAAAATTGGGCAGTGGGTAGGACCTGCTGCTTTTAACCTTTGCTGAGCTCCTGTTCTTTAAACTGCTGCCACAGCCGCTTAATTTCCCTTCCCAGTTGGTGTGATTTTCTTTTGGCTTTTTCTTTTTTTTTTAGGAGTTATTGTTTGGGTTTTTTTATTGTTATTCAATTGTTCCTTCTCTTTTGAATGATGGAAGTTACCAGCCACATCACAGTGATGTAGCCCTAATTACAGCCACCAGCCCTGGCGACGTCACGGCTGTCACAGCAGGCAGAACGTGGGCAGTGGCTGTCGCGGGGGGCTGTAACGTAGGTGGTCCGGGACAGATAGAAAAAGGGCTGCTAGGACTGCCAGTGTCACAGGAGCAGTTGAGCCACTCTCTGCTCCAGCGAAACGAGCTTTCTTACAAGACAGACGAATGCAGCACACTGTGAAGTTGCGTGTGAGGACTTGTGCTTTTACAGATAAGGAACATACTCCGTGGCAGCCAGCTGACCTACATTTACAGCTGAAGGGGTACAGCTGACCCACGGGGAGTTGCATCTAACCTACCAACACAGACGGAGTGCTAGTCAAATGGACTGTGCCTTTTAAAATGGTAAACTGAGCAGGAGCAGCTGCATGGGGACAGTTTATCTCCTGCTGACATACATAAGAAGCAAATGAGATCAATACTTAATTATCAAGGATTACCTGTAATTGACAATACCCATTATCTAAAATGAAATTAGACAAGTTCACAACAGTTTCCAGTGCAATACTTGCTCCTTAGCGACTAACATTTTTTTCTTTCCCAAGCTCATTTAAGCAGTGCCTGCCCCACTGCTCTCCTGGCTCCCAGCAAATGGGTCACTTGCTCCAAGATACAATTACTGCTCAGAACTAAAAGAGTTTTGCTCTATTTACAATTTTTAGATGAGTTTATTTTCATAAATACTAGACTTGCCTTTTTAAAGGTTTGACATTTTATTGACAGCCATACAAGTTAGGTTATGCAGATGGAACAGATGCTGCCATTTTTAGGTATAAATAGCATTTCATTTCCTTTCAGACAATTTCCCCATCATGTTGAACACCACCAGGGCAATAGGAATGTTCAAAAGAACACTCCACTGCAGTTTTACATTATTTAAAAAAAAAAAAAGGACCTTACTAATTTCTGAACTAAGGTTGTTGGTTTTTTGGTTGGTTTGTTGGTTGTTTTTTAGTTTGTTTTTTTTTTTTTTTACAGTGATATTTTACTGAGTTAATACCAGGTAGCATATCTAAAGCTTTAGAAAGGCTTGAATTCTCTATATTTTCTAGTGTTATTTAATTTCTCTCACAGACTTAAAAAGTTATTAAAACTTTACTTGCAAAAGGGAAGTTTTTAGTGAATAACATGATAGAAAGGAGACCAGGAATCTCCCTGGCTTTTGCACAAATGGCTGGGGATGATTTCTCATCGTCCCTGGCTCCTTGCTGCATACACACAGCAGCCCCACTCACAGTCCCGGTGAGCTTCTGAGGAATGTAAGAGGGGAGATGAATCTCCTGTTAGACCTGTGCCAGGCTGCATTGCTATTTGGGTGGACTGCTGAGAAAAGGGATGACGGCCAGCAGCCCATCAGGGCACAAACCCAACCCCAAGTGTCTGAATCTTTCACAACTTAAGTAGACTATTGCAGGCAATTTTTAGCCACATCTCCTTGCTTTGAGAAATGTTCCAAGGGGACGTCATGTCAAAATTGATGTATCTCCATAAGAAGTTTGGGGTTGTTGGGGTGCAGCCTCCCCGGGTCATGTTGCGATGTCAGGACCCACCAACACTGTGTTCTTGTGCAGTGAGTTGGGACAACCTGTCACATTCTTATCCTGGCTATGATACAGTGAGTTAGGACAATTAGGCACTCCCTACCCTTAGCTGAAACTAAGTGAGGTCCTTTGAGGTCTCCTGGACCGCAGCAGGCTGTGACCAGCATCTCCCTCTGAGGGGACACATCTCAGAGCTCCTGAACTCTCCAGTTTGCAAAGTTTGGAGGATCGTCAATGAAAGCTGACGACGGGACCTGGGCTGAAACCCTTCACGTCTTGAGGCTCAACCCTCACCCACTGAGAAATGCCAAGACATTTGAAGTGAGCTTTTCACTGAGCTCAAGGGGAATTTTTAACAGGTATACCTTTTGTTTATATATATATATATATATGTTTGCGTCTGTGTGCGTGCATGTGTGAATTGACCTCAGTATCTGATAGCAAGTATAGTATAAATACTGCCATTTTGAATCTATAATTAAGTCACTGTTGTGATAGTAGTAAATTTTATTGAATCACTTTGTAAATGTTAAATTAGTCAATGATTAAGTGTTGCTAATCTTGCGATCCCCCTTAAAATGTGAATGAACCTTTGTCTGCTGCCACACACATATAATCCCTTAAGACATAAATCATTGACAAAATCTGAGACTAAGATTGGACCTAGCTGCACCTAAGCTCCATCGGGAGTTTAGAAAACAAGGGGGTCTTCTCTGAACCTCACGACTCAACGGGAGAGTCTCCCTTACCCTTTTGCATCTTTAGTCTCTGTATAAATCATTCTAGTTTGATTCTAACTTGATTTTCTTTTGTCTGCTTCATCCACGTATGAAGTAATAGAGTGAATCTTGCCCTTGAACTTTGTGAAGTTGTGCTTTTATATAAACTCCTATTAAATCACTTTTGCTAATACCCTTGATGGTGATTCTTTAAGCGTCCCAAACCACTCATTCGTGACAGGGGTTTAGTAAGAGGTTTTCTCACAGCTTCCCCACCCCCCC
>JANZLQ010000044.1:17427910-17442008 GCA_026212715.1 Elanus axillaris | reverse complement strand
CCCTTTGTGAACTGAGATCCTCCAGTCTCTGGCTGGATAGCAGACAGAAGATGACACCTTCATGTTAGAAGGCTGAATGATAATTACAGTGCTTTCCTGATTACTGGGGCGGAGGAGGCACTCTGAGGCTATTAAAAATCAAGCAGCCTGATTTCTAGTGAAGCCTAGCCCAAAATTTGTGATCCACAGGACATCTCAGCATAGCAAAAGAGACCGACATCTCACACAGTAATTTACAAAGCTTGTCCCTGACAGGATTTAAGTACAGTTTGCCACCGACGTCAGCCTCTGCTTTAATAGACCTGATGTGTCATTTATGCTAGTCTCGCCTCCCACAAGTTTTCCGCAAAACATGAGGAATATTCATTTTGCTGTTCAGTGACAGCAGGAGAATGCCCCAACCACAGTGTCTGGCATGTGTCAGTCTAGTCATGGAGATAAACACACCAAGAAAAGCAGCCTGTAGATTTAGAGTCTGTAATGCTGGCATTTAATGCTTGCCAGAGGACATTGCCATGCAGCGGAACTACAGGATTTTCACGTGGTCACAGTAACTGAAATAAGTTACAATGCAAAAACCAGTGGTATTTCCTGTGCTAAAACAAAGTTTCTAGAAAGTCACTGTATAACCTTGGCTATCCTTTACAGAGCAACTACAGAATAAAAAGAACAAATGCTTATGGCCTCTAAGCATATTATTATTTCCTTTTAAATGCATTAACTACTTTGCAATTTAGATTTTCTGGTCATGCTGTCATTAGAATGGAGGTGAGTGGCAGTCATCCCCTTACAAATAGAAATGTCCACATCTGATACAGCAGGACACTTTTTAATATCCTGTATGTAGTGGCTGAGATTCTGCAAGATATGCTCTATAATTACTGTCACTTAGTAGGAAGTTTAAAAGGTTTGTTTGCAGAGCAACCAGTTACTTTCTGCTTTAATAATATTATTTACTGATCATTTGCTGTTATTACTGTGTCTTAACCTAGCCATCAGTAGAAAGAAGTTTAAAAGAGACAATTTAATAATACTTAAAGAGCAAGCATTCATACACGCCAAGAGTATTAAGTTGAAAAATGAACTGTGAAAGGTTCTAGCAGCAGGGTTTTGATTTTCATGGAAATCAGATGTACACAATCCAATTTTACTTGTGAAAGAAACTATCTGTAGGATTGTGGTTTCCATGCTAGGTACATGCCTGATACTCATGTAGTTGTACTTAAGCAAAAGAACAACAAATTCAAAGGGCTTTCATGCTTACCTGTCACCTTGAGATAAATAGCAAAATTCCACTAATTTCAAAGGGAGCCTGACTGAGCCTGAAAGAGGCAGCAATAAAATGAGAAGTATTGGGCAACCATTCATATTTATTGAAAGCATAAAAAAGATTAATTTTCTGTATAATCAAATCCACACATAAGCATCCATTTCTACTATTGTAGTCCAATAAAAGTGAATGAAACGGTGCCAGAATGAATGGCTTTTCCTTGTGAGACAGATAACAGCCACAAATGAGGCTATGGAAACAAATGAAACTGAGTGCAGTTCACACTGTTTACAGAGAGCAGGAAAACCCAGCAGCCACGTAGGAACAGACTATGCGACAGTAATTGAAAAAACAGTAAATTTTGCTTCATTCCTCTGACGCTAAAAAAAGCATTAATTTCCTTCTTTAGTTTTTTCTGAGTCTTAAAAGATTAGGAATGATAATGTAAGCCAGTGGCAGCCAAAGAAAAGAGAAAAAAGTATCTCATGATGGGAAAGTTTCAAACATTGACAAATCTCTCTCAGTTCCATATAGGAAAGCATTTTTAATCCAGGCTGTTTCTTGGTGCTGCACTGCCAGATGAGTCACTGATAGATGGAGGAGTTTGTAGTGCAGCAGACATGAAAACTGTTCCTTATTATAAACCAATATAGGAAATCACATGCAGAAGAACTATATTTAAAGGCAGACACACAAAAGAGTTTAATGAAGCTGTTCCCGCAGTCTCACTTCAGCCTCCCCAGGCACAGACATTGCCTCACTCCTCCCAGCACCACAGAGACGCGCTGGCGCAGCCAGCAGCAGAAACACCCTTTTGGGGCTCCACTCCCAATCACTGAACCCTGAGAGAAGACTTTGTTTTTCTTTTTTTTTAAATTTCTGCCTCAATTCCTATTCAACCTCTATCTGAAAGGAGACAGTGACCATGGTCAGAGGTCCAATACCAGGCTGGATTATAGGGCTTGCACAGAATATGGCACTGCCTTAAGGCATTTACTAAACATGCTGCTTGACTTTGCAACCCAATGCTCTCAAACTGGAAGTTAACCATTCTTGCACCAGTTTTTCCAGAGAGAAAAAGTCTTAACCTTGTTAGCATGTGTGGCCCAGTCAGCTCTCCATTGAGTCCCTAAGAAGAGAGTAAGTCCGAGCTCTAGTCAAGTCAGCAACAGACCCCTCTTTGGACTTCGGGTCACAGTCCATCACTGCAAGGAGGTTGAAGAAGCAGGTGGCAGCCAGGATTTGTGTCTCCCAGGAACACTACCTGCTGCCCGGGGAAGCAGCAGCACACAGGCAGGCAGAGGCTCCTACAGCTCTTCACTAGAGAGCAGAGGAGTCGGGAGCCCCGTTCCTCTTTGGGGTGAAGGCACTGGTGGTGCCCTGCGGAGCTGGCACCACACACCTGCCCAGGCCCTCGTAACATGGGAAGGGGGCACTTGTTTGGGAGCAGGAGCCTGAGGACTTTGGCCAAAGCAATGTACTTGGTTAAGCCTGTGGAAAATTAGGGACTTGTGACTCCAGACCTCAGTAATCCAGGGGATCCTGTTCCAAGTATCTGTCCTCAATATTTGGCTCAGTAAAATGTCCTGCAAAGTGCTCAGGAGGAGCAGTTGTCAGTGGAAAAGCCAAGCTCTGATGGAAGCCCTGGTAGAGGGATGAAAGGCGAGAGCTGCTGCTGATTACCTCTGCCAGCCCACTGCTGGGACTCCAGGCAGGAAGAGAGAAACAAGATCACTTTGACATCCAGATATTTTAAGATCTTAGAATAAGACAAACAATATCGTCATTATTGCCCTTATTTTCAGAAGGACTTGGCCCCTGTGCAAAGTTAGTTGACCCAATGTAAAGCACAGGGCTACGTCTTGTTTTCTTTTCTCCTGATATAATGCTGGGAATAACAGGCAGCAAAGGCACAAGAGATCTCTCAGATTCTCTGAAGGCATCTCAAATGACCTCAGAGACCTGCAACAAGGGCACTGTTTGTGTTTTGAATAGACAAGGCTAGCCTGATTGCCCTTTTTAGGGAACCTTTATGTTTTAGGAATACACCAGCATTCATTCACCCCTTCCAAGACCTCTAATACAGAAGAAATTCTGACAAGACTCTTCTAGTTGTCATACAACAGCAACAGCAAGAGCTGAAGCTGACATTGGGAGCCAAGTAAAAACATAAATATATTTATGCAATGCCAAAAAATGTGTTTCTCTTTAAATTGTTAATTCTCTCCCTTGCCATATTAGAAGCTAATTCTGAATCCAATAAAGCAAAACAACACACAGTAAATTCCTTGCAAGTGAAAGAATCAGAGCCAAAGTTTTTTTTCACCCCAACACAAGTTAATAAATGGAACAGCTACACTAAGTAATAAAGAGAAAATACTTCTAATTTATGCAATGTTACAAAATCTATATCCATCAAGTTACTCTGGAGAAATGGACTGTAGTAATAGATTCCCTTTAAATATAGCCAAGAAGGAAATTAAAACTGGCTCAAAATAGAAATAGAAACCCTCACCATAAAAATATATTGCTGAATGACAGTGTCCAAATCAAAAAAAAAAGTCCAAGTCCCTATGAGATAAATGTAAGACTGACTCATCCAAACTATTTCATAAACATATATGTTAGAAGAACAGCTCTATTCAACACACGAGAATGCCACAGCAATATGTAGCCACCGCCCCTTAAATGCATTTCTGAATGTTGAAGATGTTGCACCCATCTCTTTAAGGAATAATTATTGTATTAGTACAACATATTACTTGAAGTATTTTTGACACCTGACTAACAGGACAAAGAGACATGCTCAAGTCACAACCCAACTCTAGCAAATGTAGAAATAAAAGTCAAACTTTACACATAACCTTCACATTTTCCGTAGCTAACTGAGCTGGTCCTTCTCAAGGACACCAAAGTTTTCAGCTACTGAACATTTTGAAATGCATGGCATGAGTCCTCAGCAAGAACTGCTTTGCTATACAGAGCTTCCCTTGCAGCACCTCACCATGTGCTAAGGTAGACACAGAAACTCTTCCTAAGCTGGAAGCAAAGAGTTCATTGTGCAAAAAAAAAAAAAAAAGCTGTGAAAAAGTTACTATCCATTTCTCATCACTTCCCGCACACCATGACATCCTTGCTGCAAAGCTTAGTGGCGTTTTTTTGAATGGGGACACATGCACACACACATTGTTTTACATTAAAAGAGAGAATCATTGGAATGACTTGTAGGCAATAGAGTTATACGTTCTAGATAGTTTAAGTAGTTTTGCAAAATCTTTGGCATAAGTAAAAATAGGGAGAGAGAACACCGTGGAATTAAAGAAGTGAGAACAGGGGAATGGGAGAATGAAAGAACAAGAAGACAGAAGTTATCCATGTTTGCCTTTTACACACACAAATTAAAATTTAATGTAAATTAAATTAAAAATAATGGAAATTTAAAATAACTTTTAGGTTATGTTCCTAAAACAGTGACTAGAAATGTATTTTCCTGATCATCAAGCAAGGCAGCACACTGCATTTGAACTAGCACACTGATAGGTGGGAAGTTGATCCAGTACCCAAGAATGGGACACTTAAGCTAGTTAACTGCTATTTTTCTAAAACCTCACCGTGTCCTTTATGGATTCTTCCCCTGATGTTTTTTATCCACTGTTTCAAGCCCAGTATAGCTACAACCAGAAATTTCCATAATCTTCCCAAATCTTTCAGTGTTTCTATCACTGTGGACAACAGTCATCCAGCCGTACTTCCCAGGTAATACCTTCAATTCTTCTTCTACATCATAGAGAGTTTTATGCATCTCATCTCCAAAAATGAAGGTTTTCAAAAAAATAAATCTTTCCCAGCTTTTCTGAGGCTAAAAGTTCTTTCTTAAATTTTCATCTCTTTAATAAAAAGGTTTTTTTTCTTTGTCCCTTCTGAATTCTGCTGCACAGATCATTTTCCTTGCGTGGCCTGGTGGCTGTGACATCTCTATTTTCACTTTTTACTGCCTTCCTCACTTCAAGCTCTGCTAGCATGAGCTGATTGTCCACCCTTTCATGGTCCTTCACAGGCCAGCTCACCCATCCAACACTGAGCAGTTAACAAAGCTCTAAACCATCCACAAGCCCTCCCTCCATCATCTGTGTGTCAAATTTTAAAAGACACATCACCATCTTGCTTGCCATCCTTCTTTCTTACCGAACTCCCCAAGTATTTGCTAGACGACCTCATTGTTTGTTCTCAAAAGTCCCCTTTTTTCCCCTCATAAGGGTTTTAAGAAGTCGGTAGGAGCCTGCCTATTGGCGTGTGAAGATCAACCCCTATCATGCTGACAAATATCTTCCTATTACCTTGTTTACTCTCATCTGTCTGTCAACATCCATCATATCCAGCACTCGTGCTTAGACTATAACATTTTTCAGCAGGTGTTGTCTTTTTCTGCTCAAGAGACCAGTATGGCTGTGAATTTTAGGATTTCTTTCCCTCTCATTAGGAAAGGGCCCAACAGGCTTTAATGCAGGATTTTCTTAATTGAGGACTACAGAAACAGGATAAGAACAACGCAAAAGGAATTGCACAAGAAAATTTATTAAGTATGTCTGGATTTTATCATCACAAAGCAAAATGCACTTGCTGAGGATGAAAACAGAAGAGATGGAGGGTGGGAGAACGTGGTTTAGTTTCGAGCTGAGAGGCAAGGATTGCTCCTGTCCAAGGAGCTCTCATCTCAAACCCGTGAGCTGCTTCGTCAGCCCAGTGCTACACACAGCTGGGAAATACTGGTCGTGCTTCATCTGCAAAGTTACGCTTTCATGCACATACAGTTTCCCTTGATCTTTTACCTATAGTACACAATTAACATTTCAAATTAGGCAAAGCATTATCATTTTGATAAGAAGGCTAGATAAAGTGGATAAAATATGTATTTTAATTCTAGGTTTTGTTCAAGTTATGTTTTTATTCATCACTTGTATTTTTTAATTACTTCTGATTACTGTAACAATAAAATGTCACAGATCAATCCCTAGAGTTTACCAGCTGGAAATCTGAGGGTGTATCTTTAAAGGCAAAGAACTGAAATCCACATTTGCTGTACTATGTTACATTTAAGATTCAGAGTGAAGAAAAACAGCCAAAGGAAAACCCTGACTGAGACAGGCAAATACTTATTACGACGACAACGACAGCAATAATAAGAATCTGAATTTCCTTTAGACACAATATCTTAGGAGTCCCTTCCTAAAACATCCTAGGATTTCCCATCTCTGCAAACCCGTAGGATGTTCTTGTCACCAATCAAGTACGAGCTGCAGAGCTAAGCCAGTGCACTGTAGTCACAGATAGTACACAAACACACACACAAAGCTGCCAATTCTTTCCCAATCCAATAAGTCCGCACAGCCAGCTGTGAGAGTGAGAAGCCAAGCACCTTAAAAAATTTAGAGTTCTCTCCATGGTCTTCACATGAACGTCCAGCAGAAAAAGGGTCCTTCAGTACTAAATTACTGAAACCAAGGGCTGAAAATACGGCTTTTTCAGTGGATGAGAACTAAGCACAATCACACAGGCAACCTCTAAAGCCTATATTTAATCTTTTGGATTGAGGCATACAACTATAAGTTTCTCATTAGAGTCCAAGACAAGCCCTTAGTAGTCACAGTCAAAAGTACACACAGAATACTAACCATGGAAATCACTTTAATTTGCCAACTAGTTATTGTTTCCATACTTTGCTATGAGCTGTTTTAAGTGATGAATAAGATTTTTGCTTCACCTCCCCAAGTCTAGTTAGTAGATCTGATTCTCTTCACAAACTTCAGGGACATAATTCATTTCATAAGAAAAGTAGCAATAATACAAGTAATAGAACCATTAGGGAGAAAAAAGGAACATAATTACTGTCAACAATATAGATGTTCCTCACACACTGAATTCCCCCCCAATTTCTCTACACACAGAGCTATTTTTCATAGTTTGCTTTTGAGAAAATATTGAATCGATTACATAAATATAATGTTCAGGTTTTGCATATGTTTTTGTTTGGATTTTGAAGAGGTGGAAAGAAGAGAAAGGCAGCCACTCTTGGGGGAAGAATACAGTTCGAGGCCTGATTTTTCAAATATATCATCAAAAAGATTGTGGTAACAAGATACAAGTGGGAAGGGGACAGTGAGTAGCAGCAAATGCTGTCCACAAATCCTGACTTGCTCAAAACTTGCGTAGAATTTTAAGAGATCTTTTAATGTGTTTGGTAAAAACAGCCTTTTCACATGACTTCTCCAACCATCTTACTACTAGATAGTTCCACTGAATATTGAAGATTTTCTGTGTACTTATCAGTTGAATCTCTTTGTAACATCGTGCTTGATTACTCCTACCAGTGGTCTTCGGTTTCCCACTTCTACATCACACCTGCCACACAGACAGTCCCCAAACAAGCGTAACAAAAAAGATCACATTATGCCTCCGTATTTGTGTATGATTTTGATAGCACACAGTAGAATTTTTAGCTCCAAAGCTTAGGGGTTTTTATAATCACCACAGATGTTATATTCAGTGCAGACAGAACTTCTCATTGAAAACCAGACAGGTCCTGCACACTTCTACAACTGAACCCCTGCAAAGTGTGTGGAGAAAAAAGCTTTCAAACCCATTTTTTCTTGCAGCTGCTCTCTCACACGTCTTTGCCTGCACCCTCTAGAGAAGACAAATCCACTGCAGTAGGGCTGCCTTGACAGCTAACAGCGTCCTCCTGCCAGATGAGTGAAAATTTAGAAAGAAACCAGTTCATATTCAAACAGCTTCTACAGATTGCATCTGGAATTATACCATCCGGGCCAAACAACTGGATTGTTCATTAAAATCATCTGATTGCCATGCACTTATCTTTGTGCTCGCAACAAAAGAGAGAAAAAGAAAGAAGAGCTGCTTTTTTCAGCCCTTTGTACTATCATCTCTTTCTATTAGACTCTGCCTATTGGACAGAGATTTTGCCATGATTGGTTTCTTTGACATGTATTTCTATTGCTTTTCATCTGAAAGGAGAAGGTGGCTAAAAATTAAGCGAATTGTTCATTAAATAGCCACCCCTGCTTTGAGAAAAGGTTATTCTTTCTTTGGATTCTTTGATGCTGCGTTAACGATGCCTTTCCTTCCAGAGGCTTTGTGCATAAAAGGCAAGCTCTCGGAGAAAAAAATTGGAAAATAAACCTTGGCCCCATCCTTTCCATGATGGTAATTTAAAAGATAACTGTTTTGAAGATAAAGTTGATTTCTGATAACAAAAGACCCACTGTTTAAAATGGGAGCCTGCTACTGCTAGCAGATGATTGACAGGAAAAACGGTCCAGCAGAAGGAGTGGCCAGATTGGCTGATGGGGACTTGCAACAATGAAAAAATAAAGAGGCAATCATATGTCAAAGTGACTCCACTAAACTATTTCTGGGCTAGAACCATATTTTCTTTGTTTGTATTTTTGTTTTAACTATGGGTGCATTTAGACACAGCAGGAATGTAGGTCATCTCACATGAAATTACATCCTAAAAAGAAAAAAAAAAAAAAGAAAAAATATCACCCAGCTCCTTGCTTTATCCATCCTCAGTCTGTTTGTAGGGCTGACATTCTGAATTTGGGAGTGCAAGCTGTGTGGATCGTGTGGTGTTTTTTTCTTCTCTTATCTTTCTTCTATTACTGCTAATATAATCAAGTTTATTTGTTCTTACAAAGTAAAGAAAAGTTAGAGGAACAAAAATAAAGATATGCTTGGGATTACCATTTATTATTTCTTGAACCCTGCCTTATTGATTCAGGAATATGTATATAGGAATTTGTCGCTCTAAGACAGAGAACAGTTTCTAGGCATATGAGAAATTTTCTGCTCCTCACCCCTAATACGAAGGCCAGAACACACATAAAAACCAGCGAAGTTCCTAAAATGAGGTGTTGGTGAAATTTAAGTGATGTATTACGTTCATATTTTTTTTGCCAAGGGATACTTTCATACTCAGCTAATTATTGAAGTCTACACAGAGCAAAATATCTAACAACTCGAAAGTGTCAGCACCTACGATCTCACAGCAGATGTAGAAAAATGATGCATGATTAAGTTCCTTGCCTTGAGAGAAAGAACATATGCCTGTTTTGTTTGGTTTTTTAATTATTCTGCAGCATTGTTCACCGACTATGAATATATTGTCTGAAGAAGAGGCAATAAATGTTACCCAAAATCTCCAAACCCCACCAAATGCATTAAATATACAGCCAGCAACACTCAGCATGGTTCTACAGCTACACACTACAGACCTCCAGCAGCACTAAAATGCACTTCTAAAAACATATTAGGGATGATCTTTTAATCCTTACTCATATCAGTAGCCATATCAATCTCAACAATAACACAGACATGAAAAAGGGCAGCCAGATAAAGCTCTTAATTATACAGAGGTAAGGCATTTGAAAGACAATAGCTGAGAACTCCATTAATTATCATTCTGGTTCCTCTACTCAACTGCTCTCATCCTCAAAACGTTTATATCCTACATGCAAAAGCTATTATCATACTCTACCGGGCTAGGGTGGGGGGAGAAGTCCTGAGTAAAGCAGACAGAAAATACATGAAAAAACATACCAAAGAAATGAGACTTGGCCAGGAGGCATTAATACTAATAGGCTGGACAAGGGACTCTGGAAAAGTCACTTCAAGAAGAGCCTGGGAGCAGTGCAGCAGCAATACACTCACAATTACACACAAAATAAAGGGCCTGCAGCGTGCTGCCTGGGGAGCTCCTTAACTGGTTTGTTGACCCTTGCACTGACTATGTACAAGCTGTGTTTGGTTTTTACTAATAAATGTGTGTTTGGCTGGCTTCACAACAGATATCAAAAGAAGGCTTGCCATGGAATTTCTTCACTTTAGGAGGTAAAACTACCTTGGATTTTTCTTCCAGTTCCATATATAATTAACCCACAGAAAATGTCCCTCAAAAATTAATTCTGGGGGGAAATCAAAAAGGACTGAAGAACTATGTGGTGCTCAACCACTGTCCTGTCAACCTATAACTAGTTGTCAGATTTGAGGCCTCCAACACTTGCACTAGCGTAGCTTAGTGGTGACCGGTGGATAAGAGGTGTTTAGGCTTTCGTGGGCACTGTGGGGAAAAGTCTCTCCTTTGTCAGTGCCGAACCTTCCAGTCTGCTTCACTGACAGCAGGAGAACAATGAGTTGAAGCCAAGACCAGAGCAAGCTCCTGGAGCATTGCCTTCTTTTTGCCAACATGTAGCTGGCTGCCGCTTAGCATATATTTTTATTTAAGTTCCAGGGACACCTGGAGAGCACATCTGTTGCAGAAGACATGTACAGCTGGGTGTCCGCTGCGTATCGGAGCAAGGAAACCCCCAGAGGTCTCAAATATGTGTTGAAAAGCAGACCAGCAAGTCCAGTACTCATGAGTGTCCATCTGCCAGGGCCACAAGGGACAGGAGCAGCAGATGTTTCTCATGCTCCTCTGGGGTCTCCCACTCCTTCTTTCTCTCTCCCCTTCCTCCCCAAGTACTGACACTGCTGGAGTTGCAGGGGATTTACAGCTGCATATTGTCCTGAGGTTTTGTGGATTATGGATAGTCAACATAGATTTAACTTTTTTCTCCCAATTTAGTTGGTCATCTTGTTCTGATCATCCTTCCCTCCCGCTGTTTGCTGCCGAGGATGCTACCAGAGCTGGCCCTGTGAGGACTGTCTAGAAGATGGTAGTCCTTCCTCAGCCAGTTGGTGACCCTCAAGGTTTTCAGAAGAACAAGATACATTTACAATGGCTGTCATGAGCTGTGAGCCCAGACACCGTGTACGTACTTCCATCTGGCTATTGAATTCTAGAGAGGTCTGAAAAACTACAGCTTCAAAGTAAACCCGAAATAGCTTTGAAGTAAGCTTGAAATATAATTCTGAGAGGTGTTTGCAGAAATAATCAGCAAAGATAAGAATTTTCAATTGATGACATCTTTTTACTTAGGAAAATAAAATCATGGAGGCAAAATCAAGCAGAAGGAGGAGACAAATAAATCAATACAGCAGGTAGAACCAACAGTCACAGGAAAATTATAATCACATCTGTTGCTCTTTTGTGCTGTAAAGTGATTTTACAAACCAGAGAGAAACTTGAATGTAGGAATTCTTTCAACTCAAATTTTAGTCACCCTAAAATTTTTTCTCCATTCCAGAAGTTATTTAAATGACTTTTAAATGACTTTTGCTCGATCTCTTTTTTTTTTTTTTTTAACTTAAAGCTTTATGACCCATCCTTACTACGGTTTTAACTTCATAGATATCTCCCCATTCTGGTGTCACTGGCCTTACTCCTTTCTGTGGCTCTCCTGACACGTGGTTCACAGTGTATGATAGAGACTGAAAAGTTCAACTTTCTCTCAGCTTCGTTACTGTTCAACCTCAGTGCACAGTGTGATGAGCTTAGCCACAGATGTCACTGTACAGCTGTTCCACCTGGGAGAGACATGGGGGAGGAAGATGAGCTACTGAAGCTCGCAGACCAGGTTATTTATGGTGAGAGCGTCTAGAGGCAGCCTTGATTACAAAAAGCTGCACCCAACGGAGTGCCATTTTTATGCAATTACACTCAATTGAAAAAGAGGGTTACTGTATCTTAATAAAATCCTTTTCTTAGGCTGTCATAGTCTAAGCAGTACAACTAAAATAAGAATGTTAACAAAATATACATAAAAACAAAATAAGAGTGAAAATACGAAAAGAGGATTTTTAATTCTTGCAAAATATAAGAAAACTGAGGTATGTTAGGTTGACATCATGCTCTTTTCAGCAGTGCAGTAGACAAACTCCAGGAACAGAGAAGAACAGGAAGATACCCATCTTGTGAAACTTCTGAAGTAACAGAGGTAAGGTAGCAATCTGGCTCATATCATGCATATGCAAGTGTAGAAAAGTATAACAGTATATTCAGATAAACTGGAAGATTCCTTGGCAGACACGAGAAGTAACCGTTCCATTTTACCCAGCTTTAACTAGGAGTTAAGAACAAGTCTCAATTGATTGCAACTTATATTTTCATCTCTCTCAAGTCTTTAAAGTTAAAATGAAAAGGGTGGATGACTGTACAAGCAGAAAACATAACCTACAGCAAGCATTTGAAGTAACTGGAATCACCTAGCCTAGAACAGAGGAGACATGAGGGGAAACAATAACTCTCAGATAAAGAAAGGAAATTATGTATCGTGACATGCTCCACAGCCATAGCATATGTGTTGTTTTGACAAATATTTTTTCCATATGGTTACAGTGACTTTTATTAAAATAAGGGAACCAACTTTTGGGAGGGAAGGGAGGAGGACATTGATTAGATATACCTCATTTTCTCTCAAATTTCTGGTTTTAAGAATCAGAAGCTGAAAATAGCACAATGATGACACATTTGATTAGAAATTATTTTGTAATGGCTCATCTTACCTAGGTGGGCAAGGAATAAGATTTTGTCACTTAATTGTATGTATGAAACATCACTCAAAAAGGCTGCAAGTATTCAATGGAAGCAAGAATACATTGAGAAGTGGAGGGAGTAAGCTGCAGATGCACAGAGCTGTTTACAAACCCTGTTCTGCTAACAGTACCCAAGAGAGACCTCTTCTGAAGTCAGTAAAATCTCACTAGTTTAAGTATGGTGCTGCATGGGAATCAGCCCTATCACTCCATATGTCACATTTTGGTTTGTTATCTACTGAATTATCTCCATTTTTAGAGTCCATAGGACTTGGAACAGGAAAGCAAAAAAGGAGACTAAGATTCAATATATTCACTGTTGATATGCATCTCATGCACATCTCGGGTATTTATTTTCACCTCCATATAAAGGTCCATTTTTAGTACGTTTTTTGCCATTCTAAGGAATCGGAAAAATACATGATCATTAATCAGCTGAAGATACACCTTCCACCTGAGACAGCGAGACATACAGAAAGCCTTCTTTGAGCCAATCAATCATATTTTATCACAGTAAAGTACTTCATTATTCCTACAGAGTTTTAAAACTATTCTCTGTCATAGTACTCGAAGAGAGTATTCTTTCAAGGAACAAATCTAACATACACAACAGTTTGATAAAGACGACAGCTTTCAGCCAGAAGTTTTTGGGCTTGGTTTTGTTGTTTAAAAACTAGATTTTGAAAATTCTGAAACACATTTGAGAACCAAGAGAAGTCATGTTAGCACTACTACAAGTACATAAATATTTACTAGCTTTACACTTTCACTTGTAAAAAACTGAAGCAACAAAGGAACTTTAAGTGAACCGGCCTTTTTAAGCTCAAAAATAGAAAACTTAGGAAGTTACCTTGAACAAAACTGCATCCTTGTACATGTCAGTCAAGCTTTTAAACCTTGGAAGATAAAAACCCACCAGTGGTATTTTCAAAACCATTGCAGACAAAAGTAAGGATATTACATTGCTATGAAATAGGCAGTATTTCAGTTACTCAAAGTACTAGCAGAGGTAAGGAGAGCTACATGCTAGTTGAGCAGAACATGAGAAATAGCTGAGAACTACCCATCCCTTTTGTTATTCAAGATGAAATTCAGCTACAACAGGGGAGGGTTAAGTTCCCTTCAGCCAGTAACCTGCAGGAGGAGTAATCAGGCTCCTCCTTGACTTCCATCAACATGGGCAGTACAGGAAAACATGCATTTTTGGGGAAGGGTTGCCTGATGTTCTCTGAAGGTTCAAGGAAATAAGGAACTGTCATGGTTTAACCCCAACTGACAACCAAGCCCCACACAGCTGCTCGCTCACTCCCCCGCAGTGGGACTGAGCGAGAGAAG
>JANZLQ010000044.1:17398489-17427824 GCA_026212715.1 Elanus axillaris | reverse complement strand
AATTCATTCCCCACCTCCCATGGGCAGGCAGGTGTTCACCCATCGCCAGGACAGCACGGCTCTGTCACGCATAACAGGGGCTTGGGAAAACAAAACGCTGTAACTCTGAATGTCCCCCCCTTCTTTCATTCTTCCCCCAGCTCTATATGCTGAGCATGACGTCCTATGGTCTGGAATATCCCTTGGGTCAGTGGGGTCAGCTGTCCGGCTGTGTCCCCTCCCAACTTCTCGTGCCCCCCCAGCCTGCTCGCTGGTGGGGTGGGGTGAGGAGCAGAAGAGGTCTTGGCTCTGTGTAAGCACTGCTCAGCAGTGACTAAAACATCCCTGTGTTATCGACAGTGTTATCAGCACAAATCCAAAACACAGACCCATACCAGCTACTATGAAGACAATTAACTCTATCCCAGCCAAACCAGCACACGGACACAGAAGACTTTTCAGCTCTAAAAAAACCCCTCACACCAAAAAAAACCCAAAGACACAAACCACACAAACCTGAACATCCCTAAATAAAAGGAAGTGATAGTATCTGCTGTATTCCAGTCAAGAACTAAGACTTAAGGGTCTGAACAGCAGCTGACATTCGCTTGATTTCCCTGATCATTGTCTTGTCTGCAGCTGCAGAACGATGCCTGCATGAGGATCCCAAGGTTTTTCTCCTTACCTGACAGCTGTCAGTGTGTTACAGATATAAAAGTAGCTCACAGGACACTTTCTGGTTGTCATATGTCTAGTAAGGAACAGAGCATACATGGGCAGTTCAGTCACTTTCTATTTTCAATAATCACACAGCCTTTGCCAAAGACATTGCCTCAGTCATTTGCACATGAGCACAAATCCGCTCCACCGCTCCCTCAAACGCACCAGCACTTCAGCTCTGTGCCTTGCTCTGGGTGATCAATGCAGTACAATCTTTGCTTCTCTCCAGTGTGTTGTACAAGAGAAGGGAAAGTGTGGAATGGGAAGGATATTCACTCAGTGGTCCTAGGTGGATCACGTTTTTATAACTGATTAGTATTGCTGTGCCATTGTATTTCTCATTAAAATCCCTTTCCTGACGCTAGGTACAATTTGCACCATGTTTTCCACTTGTTTAAGCTTCAAGCTGTCGCTCAAAAAATTAATTTTAGCTGGGTTCATCTTTCCATCACAATCTTATTGTCACAGTGGTTGATTAATTCTATGTCATTGTTTGCTTTTTTACAAGATTAATTGCAGGATGAGAGAATATATGACATTCTGGTGAGGGCATATATCAAGGTATTGTAATTCTACAATGCTGAAAAGCAACTTCCCCCCACCCCATCTAAATTCAGGCAACAAGCAAATAATGTAGTGAAACTGGTTTGGTCTGTTATTGGACAAATAGCGTTGATCAAAGGAAAGACCTTCTTCGGTTGTTTGGTTAAGATTTGCAACCATAGTGCTCATTTCCCTCCAGTTCCATTCTAGCCAAGCCCTGAAAGTCTGAAATGTATCTCCTAAGTTCACGAAGGAGACAAGCCATTTTCACAGTCCAGATAGACCGTCCAACAGCGGACAGCTGTAGGGAAAGGTCCAGCATTAAACCTGGTATTTTCTCTGGCGTTTTATGCCAACACCGAAACCAGCCAAGACTAATCGATTCATCAAACTGCAACAGAGGAACAAACACAGAAACACATTCAGATTTTCCCATCGGTTGTCGTAACACCCGGTAAGTTCAGAGGAGACTAGCCTACGCTCAGTGCAACGCACAGATCCTGGGCTCTAAATTCAAGGCTTGTAGAGCCCATGTTTCCCTCCCTTGAATTTGGTTTGCTCTTCGGGATTTTTGCTCAAAGAGGGGAGCCCCTAATAAATCACAGAATGGTCACTCATAAGCTTCACATTTCCTGCTAGGAAACACTGTGGCAGAGGTTCTCCCCAAATGAGGCTTGTCCCCTTCCAGTCCAGGTGAGCTGACACCTCTGGTTTTCATGCATTCAAGACGCAATACATGTATGTGAGGTAAGGAAGCGGAGAGGGCGTTGGGACACCCTTTCTTTAGTCCGTGAGATAAACAGTACTTTGTATTCAGTTAATCCTTCATTGGCTTACTTTTGTACACATTTATTTCCCCACAGAGCTGCTTTGCAAAGCATGTCTTCAATACTGTATGATGTAGTCAGACAGATCTTTTCTATGCAAACTTTATTTATTTAGCTTTTATTCTTCTTACTGATTGTTTGGAAGAAATACTATCCACTAGTTAGACAACTGAATTTATATTTGTCTACTGGGTTTTCATTTAAGTTTGAACATAGTCTTTCTGTTCCTCATTCACTCCACTGTATAGAGAAATTTTTTTCAGGTGTTCCAGAAATGTCTGTGCTCCCCAGATGTATAATATTGCAAAGGTTTGTTCCCTCCTGCATTGAAGCCAAGGAGAATATTCTATCCAATTACTATGAGAGCAGGCTTGGGCAGTGCTTGTATAAATTACTTTCATTAATAAAGCAGAATAAATTGTTTTGCATCATAATAAATTAAGGCATCCAACCAAAAAAAGACATAGCACTGCATAAATGCAATGATATTGTCTATAATCTGTGACATTTTTATGATTTGAATGAAATCAATAAATCTAGATAGACTGAGAATGAGTTTTCACAGAGCATAGTAGAACTGTGTGAAAAGAAAAATGCTTTATATTTTACCTTTTTATTATTTTTCCCCATTTGGTTCTGCTTTTTGTATGAACTAAGGGGGGGTTTTAGTATTACAGTGTTTAATAGTCAGTGCTCATTTGACATCATTACACTGGATTTTTGGCATTTTTTTTCTCATTCTCTTCTACAGGTTTTCTACTTGCACATCTCTTCCCCTCCTTGTGACCCACCTGAGCATATTTCATTCATGGAAATCCCTCTTCAAATTTTACTTTGGTTTTAGTTGTATCAGTCAGCATCAATAAACAAAGACAAATACAACAAAAATTAACCTGGTTTGAGTATTGCCTGTGCATGTCAGAGATGAATCAAAGTCCTGTTGGCCTTTTCAGAGATGGGGCTGGGTGTGCAATGCCAGGAATACTCCTTTTTTTGTCCCATGCCACCTGTAATCAATCCCAATGGGGACTATTCATGTGAGAAAAGATAATGAGACATATCACTTAGCTGGTGTTGAACTCTGTAACAGAAGTAACAAACAGCCTGGAAGCAGCATCTACTCCAAACTGTCTTGATCTGCATGAATATACGAATACAACCTGAATGTGAATCTGAATTTTGCAACTGTCACTGAAATGGATCATGGGCACTGAAAATACCTCCACAAGGAGATAAATACAGCTTTGCTTATAGTAATTCTACTTTTGTCTAACTTTACCCACGGTTTTTTAAAAAATAATCAATATTGCAAAGGAATGTACTTCAATGGATTATGTACGTTTTTAGTCACCGAAAGCTGTGCTGCCTATTTTTTCCTGAAAAAAACCCTACTCTAGCTTATCCAAGAAAATACACTACAATATTGGAAACGTGTGTTATGGGTTAGTGTGGCATGGGGTTTTTTTTGTAGCGGGTCAGGGACCGCAGGGCCGGCTCCTGTGAGAAGCTGCTGGAAGCTGCCCTGGCCTGATGGCCATGACTCCGTGGGAACGCCCACGCTGGAGCGGTCAGCGCCTGGAGACTGGCCCGCGGGAAGGACCCACGCCAGGGAAGTTCGGGAAGGACTCGAGCCCGTGGGAAGGACTCATGCTGGAGAAGTTGGTGGAGGACTGTCTCCCGTGGGAAGGACCCCCCAGTGGAGCAGGGGAGGAGTGAGGAGTCTTCCTCCCCCTGCGGAGGAAGGAGCGGCAGAGCCAAGGTGTGAGGAACCGACCCCGACCCCCATTCCTGTCGCCCTGCGCTGCTGGGGGAGGAGGTGGAGAAAATTGGGAATGGAGTTGAGGTAGGAAGGAGGGAGGGGTGGGGGGAAGGTGGTCTAAGGTTTGGGTTTACTTCCTCATATCCTTGTTTTGATTTCACTTGTAGTAAATTAAACTGATTTTGTTTCTTCCCCCAGTCGAGCCTGTCTTCTGCCTGTGACCATAGGTGAGGAGCGATCCCTCCCAGCCCTTATCTCGACCCACGAACCTGCCTTTGTATTTCTCCTCATCCCACCGGGGCCGGGGGAAGCGAGTGAGGGGCTGCGTGGTGCTTTGTGACTGGCTGGGCTTAAACCACGACAATGTGCTAGTCTATTATAATTATGGCTGACTATAATCAAAATCCACCTCTCCACAACGTAAGGATATAATAAAGCATTTAGAGTTTATAGAAACTGCATTAACCTTCTCACGCAGCAATAAGGGAGACTTACCAGAGTGACTGGCTTCAGCTACCGAAACGAGTTTTTGGTTGCTGCTTGTTTTGGCCATATTTAAGTCTTTTTTAGTCATAATCAATTCTGTTTGCAGAGGATCACCGCACACAGAGTGAATGCACAACTGATCACCCCAAACTCCTGTGCCTAGAAAACAGGGGGGAATAATATCCTATAAACGGATATTGTAAATACGTTGTCACCTTAACAGCATGCGATTGCTTCTTGATTTATGCATTGGTATTGCTTTAGGAATAGGGAATGCGTGCCCAAGACCAAAACCCAGCAGCCTGTCCGGTTTCTTCTGTTTACTGCTTTCAATATTCAAACTTTTTCGGTATGTCATGTCACATCTTGTGAGGCAAATCTGCTTTCTAGAATTCAGCCCACAGAGGAAAGTAAACCTGATTTGCCTTTTCCAGGTAAGAAAAATATATGCTGTATGGGGAACTGATGTATCCAACTGAATGAAATCATTACTGACGTTAGAGCACCAAGCCTGTGATTTTGCAAGTCATCCAATGACTTTGGGGACAGACTTTGTAATTTAAAGGAACTACATGACTAAATTCCATCAGGAAAATCCCATGAGTAACTTGGAAAATTTCAGTGTAAAAACTGAAATTCAGTGAATTAGTCTAGGAAAAATCTCTGTTCCTTATATCCAGGTAGCAATGGTGAAACCATTCCCTGTGGGGAAGAGGCATAAGAAATACCCGAGATGTTGTTAGTTATGAAGAATAAGCCCTTTCTAAAGCTGTTCTCCCACAGGAATATTCAATACATCCCTTCATCATGAGCACTCCAATGCCACACTGGTGGTTCAAGGTGGCTGAGTAATTTCTACAATTCCTTTTCACTCTCAGCACTTTTAGCCTTCCTGCACCACAGAGTAACTCATCTGGGGGAGAATTTGCAATTTCTTGTCACAAGGCAGCGTCTGATAATCAAAGTGTCATCTGTGTTGTAGTCGGCAAGTAAGGAGAGGAATTAATGAGCCACAACACATACATAAGGAAAAATGTGTTCTTAATTTTAACGAACTCACATTTTTTCTCCTTCAATGAAAAGCTTTTCTTCAGGTATTTACCAAGGCAACAGGATTTAAACAGGATTACTCAGATGTTTGAAGCTCGCTATTTGTTTATGTATCTCATGCCATGAAGACAGTAAAGTTAATGCACAAATTTCTCTCGTGTTCACAATATGCAATTTTTCCTAGTCTTGGGGCTCTTGGGTATTGTACTGAACAACGTTAGAGAGTATTAATAATTAGGTAGCATTGCATCCAGAAAGCATATCTGGATATATAAAGCAGCATAGGATTTTACAGGGGGGTTTTCCTCCCTCCAGGCCATAATGCCCTTTTAGTAAAAACGTGCAAAACTGAAATATACATCACTAAATCTGATGTGAGAAGTCTCAAAACAATTTACATTTTTATATACCTCTGAGGAAGTAGGACACTTTTATTAGCTACTGTCAGGCAGCGCATAAATAACCGCAGATCCAATTGCCTGAATTTCTGGAACTTGTCAAAGAGCTTAATCGAAAGATTTATGAGAACTTCAAGCTTCAGATTTCAAGTCCTTGCTATCTGTCAAGCTACAGTCTTTATACTAAACTTCTCATCCCCCGAACTGTCTGTAAATCCAAAATGAAGCTATAAAGAGTTGTTAAAGGCTTTTATTTTGCATCTTAAATTCTGTTCTCATGTTCTGTTCAATATGCTTTATTGCTGGGAAGTCCTTTTTGCTCTGAAGTAATCTTACAGCTCTATCAGACCAACCTGCCTTACTTTTCCCTGGTAGGTTTTTAATTTTATTTTGAGGCGAACAATGCTGACGTTTCATTGATTTATTTAATGTCAAGAACTGGGATGACTAGATTATTTTCCTTCTGAAAAGGGCTGTTTGGAGATTTTGATTCCTGTATTTGTTCACTTAACAGGGAAGGCATCACCTGCTTCGGATGGTAGGACTGTGGTCCCCTGCCAGGAGACTGAGGGTGGTGGGGAACATAGTTTGATAGAAGACAGCAAATTCCTATCCTTGCGGCTAACACTGTAATTATGTAAACAGTATAGACATTTTAGTCTTCTTTCAAGAAACCAGCGTGTGTGTATATATACACACACGTGCACACATACGCATTTATCCGCACATATACAAAATATGCTTGCTGTTACAATGAGCATCTTGCATATATGTAATTGAATTTAAGAAAAGGCAAATGTCCAGGTAAGAAAATGCAGATCTGCAGCAGCCAAACTCTTGCTCTGTATGACCACAAGATTCAAAACCACTGCAGCATACATTTTCAGGCACCCCATTATTCAGGAAATTGCTCTTTGACTTACAGGGTTTTAATCATAACTTTTTTCTTTATTATTGGAAATAAGCACCATTGTTTACTTACTAGAAAGGAAAATATTCCAGAGTGGAGTTATTGCTTAAATAACCTAAATTTCTGAGGAAGTCCGGAAAGATTTAGAAGGAAACCAAAATGGGTCTAAAGCTTTTCTGGATAGTTTTTGCATTTTAAGGTTTTGGTTGGTTGGCTCTGTGCAAAAATTGGATTCTTTCTTAATTTTACAATCAAACCCAACATTTATGTTAATAAATTATGCTAATAATAATTTAATACTGAATTCTCGTGCCTCAAAGTTACTATCAATTTTATTTATAGATATTAAATTTCACAGGAAGAAGAAATATAGTAAATACTGTTCACTGTGCCTCTTTGGAAGGTGCATCTTACTAAACAAAGAAACTATCTTTTATTTATAAATTTTTATTTCAAGGAAATTATAATAGAAAACATATTTCTAAGTTTTTATGGAAATATATAAAAAAACTCAGTACCTGACGTTCAAAAACAAAGCAAGAATTGAGTTTTCTGACCAATATCTAGCAAGCACTTTTTGAAATTCTTTAATTTGGTAAATTATACAATCTCTGGAAATGTTTCAAGCTCTTTTTAAGAGCTTTTCTCTTAAAAGAAAAGGAAATTATATCTTTATAAAACTGTGTAAGATGACATTTGCTAGGAATTTACAGAATACTGGAGAAATGGTATATCAAAGAACACACATAAGGAATTCAGGCAATTGGCACGAAAGTACCTTAAGTAACAATTACCAGACAATGAAATTTTCTTGGCATATTTTCAAATGCTGCACCCTGTCTATCATAGGATATAAGTGAAATAAGATGATACCTAGCACACGAGAAAACGTTTAAAGTTCTTTCAATAGAAAGTTTGCAGCTTCAGTGCACTTCACTGAAGTACCATGTAGTGACAAATTGCATAGCACAACATTTTATCTTCCCCCCCCCGCCCCCAAATCACCCAGAATACTCTTGATGTCAAATTTAAAGTCAACAGAAATTCTTAGCTCACAAAGAGGCTTTTGTAAGTGCCTAGAACAATCTTTGAAATATTGTTAGGACTCAGCATAGCATCCTGTCAGAATAAAAAAAAAAGTTCTGTGTTCAAACAGAGGGTGAGATTTCTCACCTGAGCTTCGGTGCAAACTTGCCATTACTCAGCAGCAGAGGTTTCACACCACTTTAGTCAGAGCTGTATTTGAAGTTCAAAGTTGATAAAGTGAAAACACAAGCGTTTACTAAATTAGCTTACGGCAATTGTCTTCAGTATACAAGAACAATGACCATTTTCCAAGGTAGAAAAACCTCGGGGATTACACATTGTATCATACATTTGGCTGGATAAAAGCAGAAGAATAATTGTTGTTACTGTCTGGAGTAGCAGAACCTGTACAAGCCATTCTTGTACTAGCCAGAAAACTCTTTTCCTATCCTCACTGTAATTTTAAACTCAAGTTCTCTCATTCTTTGTGCACAGAGCCTGCCAAGGTGGACTAAGCTTTGAAATTGGTAAGAGCTGAAAGGGTTAAAAGGAAAATGCTCAGTATCATTTCTACTATCGTCTCAAGTTCTTGTAGTGTCAGTCATGTAAAATAACGACGTGTTAATGAATGTTTCGGCACTAAATCAATGGACTACTTTTGATTGCTCTTCGCATGCATTAAACTCCAGCCCAAATGAAATACCCTGTGTTTTTATTATTTGTTTAAATGACCTTTTGTAAACTAAACTCTAATTCTAAATGAAATTGTTCTGCCTTTTATTCTAAACATACCAAAGCGTATTTTGAAATACAGTACTGAAAAGTCACTTTCAGAAACCGCACGTTTGAATTACAAGAAGCTGACAAGCCATATGGAACCACTGATTTCTAAAAACTCTTGAAGCTGCAAATCCATTTAAGAAAGTGGGAAAGGGAGGGTGAACATTTGTTCCATCCAAGTTCCATCACAAAGGCAAGCGGTAGTCCCAAAACTAAAATTCTGAAACCAAGGCTTTTAGGATTTGAGCTGTTTTAATTATGGTGAATGGAACCAACATGAACCTTAACATACACTTCGTATCATCTACACAAATTATTAGAGTCTGCCCAATCTAAAAATATCTGCCATAGTTTGTTGACTCACAAGTAATAAATCTAAAAGAATGGAGAATAGCAAAGGAGAGGGCAAGTGGAAAACTAAGAAACAATCGCAGAGAACTGAAACTTATCAAATATTACAAGACACTGCCTGGGTTCTGGCCCTGCTATCCTTTTTCAGCCTGAAGAGTGACTACGAGTTGGCATAAAGAGCTACTCACTGTCAGTTTTTTAAGCTGGTCACCTCAGATGCCCAACGCAACACAGGAAAAGGAAGTCTTACATGTCCTTGCACCAAGGCTGTGCTATCATAACCCCCAAATATCTCTCAAATGCAATAAAAAATCCTTCTGTTACTGAACTCTCTTCCCAAATCACCTCCTAAATCTGTCTCTTCCTTTCCTGGTGATGACATAGTCCAAGAAGGATGTGAAGGGGAGAGGGCAGCTAATTAAATTGTTTGACTTTTAGGTTTTTTGTGTTTGTTGGGGTTTTATCTTGCACTTTGATCAAGATTTGCAGCTGTGGGAAATCCCATCCTGTTTTCTGGGTAGCATCAGTATTTTTTGACTGTACTCTGGATTAAAAGACCTCATCATGCACACAGTCTGGTTACTCTTCAGCAATTTATTCTTTGTGTTTTTCTATGAAATGCTTCAGTCTCCTGCCTGTGTGTAACAACGGCGTTGAGACATACTGACAGGCTATTTGGAGGAGTTGATATCCCAATATTCATCATTAATTGGTAAACAGCAGGGAAAGCTCTTGAACTTACTCTGAGCTTCTCCAAGGTGACCTACACCATAACGTGCTATACCAAGTCTGCAATTGCCCTGGATACACCTACACCCTCCTTTTCTCCCTGGCTTCACTGGCTTGTGCATGAGGGCAATGACGCTGTCGCCCTCATCCTTTCTAACCATTCTCTTTTTAGTGCCAAATGCCCATAGAAATACTCAGAAAAAGTAATGTCTACTCGTCTCCTGGAAGACTAGAGATGGACTCTGAGCATGGCATAAGAGAAATTCCCTATATATACACCCTGTTCCCACAATTCTAGTCCCAAAATTAAGGTGTTTTTTTTAACCTCAGAATGCCTTAAAAATAACCGAGTGCCTCTGGCATCTTCAGGGAAAGAAAAGACAAGCCAGAGACAAAATATAAAGATTTCAAGTTTTATAAATAACTTTGAAATATGCTCTCCATGATTTCATTAAGAAATGCCAAAAATTCTTCTAAGGAGAAACTATTTCACATGTATTAGTAAAAAATATATATAATTATACAGTCATCATCTTTCTTTTAAGGCCATATATCTTTTGTCCAGAAGATGGCTTTTCCCTACAGCCATCAGAACATACTCAATGGGCACCAGTCCTCTCCCCAGTATAGGTTTTGAGAAGGGACTGCCCCCCACCCTTCAGCTACAGCAACATAAATACAAATTCACTCCAACTTTCTCAGGCTGGAAGCAAAAGGAATATTTCTGCTAAATAAGGTATTACTATCCACAAATGAAGTATTACCTTCCCTAAAGATGAGGACAGCAGTGGTATTGCTTCTCTGGTCAGGCCCTCCCAGAGGACTGCAGAGCTTCCCCTGGTGAATCAAGTGTCTGTATGGGACTATGAACCAACCATGCCTTCACAGATCATCAGGCTGGCACTGGCAATACTCCTTACAGTTTGCTCCTTTGGAGGAAATTTTACAGAGAAACTATAAATTGTGGAAGAAATAAGAGCACTGGGCTTCTCTGTCTTGCCCTTGTTATCCAGGAGTTGTTTTTCCCCTGCAAACACCTGCGGGTAGCACTAATTAGTAGTCATGATGTGGTTTTCTTGGAAAAATAACAACTCAAATAGCTCTTTATCAAGCCTTTTAAGAGCAACATTTTTTCCCCCCAAACCTTTTGCTTTTTCCTACCTGTATGTAATTATCCACGTACTCAGATCAATTTATTACCCTATGCATAAGTACATTCTCTCCCATTTTTCTTTCCCTTAGGAGATTTACATTAAGATGACGACTCAGACTGCTCAAATCGTCCAATTGCAAATGCACTTTGATCAAATGATGACTCAAGGAGACTCAAAGATTACTTCTGCAGGGAAAGACAAGGCAAATTGATCAGTGCTGTCACTGGTGAGAAACAGCTCCTGAAGGAATAGTTCTAAAAAGCATTATCTTTAATGTAATCAAGGGAACATTTCATTTAATTTTAAAATGCCTCACAATATTTGTTAGTTCTATCGTTTCAGGGGGTTATGGGGACAAAAGTTAATTACACTGACGAGACAAACACTAAATTGTTTAATTAAGGCTATCCTACTTTCTTTCTGTAATATTTTTCTAACTTGGTTTACGTATAGTTTATTTTTAAAACGGTAATTTTAAAATGTAAATAATCTTTCAGGGTAGAGGTGCCGAGACGAAAGATGTAAGAGGGTTGGTGGTCTAGGAAACTAAAAAATAAAAAGATATTTTCCTTACCACCTCATGGCACATTTTAGATTCAAATGACCCATGGCATGGTTATTCCAGAAGGCATGAAGTAGATCATAATCCACCCATGGATTACCCAGGCAGCACGAGTGAAAATTTGCTATATTGCCTAGACACTGCTACCAGAGCCAGCGATTAGGAGGAGTTTGCAGCCTTCTGCCTGTTTTCCTATTTTGGCTTTGCACTTCTATAGGAGGGGATGTAGCTGCAGCAGCGATGGAAGGGGAGAGGGTCTCCAGAGGCAAAGCCCTTCCCTCACCGAGTAGCAAGAGGTACCGCTAACAGAGGGAGCTGAAAGCCCTTAAATCCAGGCAATCCGCACCTGGACCTCATCCAGACAGGATGGCAGATGTAGGCGACAGAGCTGACACACTGAACACACCAGAGAAAGCCCGGTGTCCACACAGGACACGAGGCACGTACGCCAGCTAAGACTTGCTTTTAGCAGGCTGATAAGAGGCAGGCTTGGAATGCTTGGGCTGAACCAAAAGAGCATATTTCCTCCATTCTTAAGTATTCCTATAGGCTCTAGAAAGCAAGTTAGCATCCAAGCTGGCTCTTCCTTATGACTTTCATTTCTGTGGCAGTGATTCATTATCCTTCTGTTTTATCCACTCGGAGATGATGATAGCATTCACTTGTCAAATAAAAAGAGAAGCTTACGAACCAGTGGAAAGTGGACAGCTGGATTTAAACAGCTAAGAGATATAGCAGGAAAGAGAAGGAAAAACATGGAAAAGATGTCTTGAAAAGTGAAGTTCCTGAAGTGGAAGACAGTGAGTAAGATTAATGTTATTTTTAGGGATCTCTCAATGGTTATTCCTTATGTAACAATCCACAAGCATAAAATGAAAGTTAAATCTTTAAAACCTTTAAAAAGGAAAGAGATGGAGTCTGAAGAGCTTCTGTACATTCTGGATATCACAGGACGTGAGACATAAATCAGGAACCAACCACAACTCTATAATAGCTGGAGAAAAGATCAGAATAACTAGAGATGAAAACCAGGACTGCACCAAAGGAAAGACGAACTGAACACCAGAAAGGCCTGACCAGTAAAGCCAGGCCAATTGTCTGTACACCAAATGAGAACGTGTCCTCAATGTCCACCATAAAACTAGAATAAGTGCATGGAGCTTTGCCGGGAGGTTTTAGATTTATAGCTCTTATAAGTAAAAAAAAAATTCTATCAGTGTGATTTTTCTCCCACTAGATTTTTCAGATGTCCTCTTTTGTTCAAGGAACTGTGTTGTCAATAATTTGGTCACAGCCCTTTGACTGTGAGCTCTACAGCAAGAAATTTTTATTTAGTGCCAGCCTTTACTCTTTTCTGATTTGCCTTCTGTGAAATGTACTCCCCCAGAAGCAGACATAAACAGAAGTAAATTTTAGCGAAGAATGCCTGTTAAATAAAGCACTTATTCATACATAACAATATCAAACCATCAGCAAGACCCAGGATTTTGGTAACGATATAAGTATTTTCTTGTGTTCATATCTTTGTTTTCCTACAATAACAATGTGTTTGAAAGTTTTCTTTTCAGTAACATGGGCAAAGAAACAGTTACTTTTCCAAGATGTCGACCCTTGTTCCACAATTGCTCACCTTCACACAAGACATCTTCTCACTCAAGCAGAAAAGTGAAAATGGAAGTAGCACTTCCAAGTCAAGAAAATAAAAAAAAATGCTCTGAACATGGCAATTTGAATAAAAGCATTTCTGTGCATCCTCACTCTTTGTTGCAGAAACAAGGAATTGGACACATTTGGTCTGCTTTCCATTGGCAGCTACAGCTGTGGGTGCAGCTGCAAGCAAGAGCTGATCCCAGAGAAAGTACTTGCACAGGATGAAGAGCGGAAAAGGTATTGTTTTAAGACAAATCACAAAATAAAACTGAAACAAAATAAAGCAGACTAAAATTCACATGAAAACCTGCCAGGTGAAAATACAGTTTCTAAGGGTAAGTAAATAACACTGCAATGGGGAGCGCTGCACCTTCTCTTTGCTCCTATTGTCCACTCATAAAAAAAATTCATATTACTTGACATATTTTGATGGGAAGGTAGGGAAAGGTTATGGAGAATGCTCATGGTTACAGCACCTGGTTCATGAAAACACCATTTAATGAGTTGTAACTATTGCTGAAAATACAGAATCAGGCTCTGGCATATGTGCAGTAATGGTGCCCCAGCTATAGTCAGCTAGTAAGAAATATTTAGTCTGCTCCCAAAATCCATTACAAAGAAATGTTGTTGTTTGTTTTTTTTTCCTGATTCCCCTACCTATAGGTCTAAAGTTTCCTCAAGAAGCTAGGCTTTAATGGATCTCTTCTGTCAAACAGCACTAACCAGGTTCAGCCTGAACTGATTCTTGGGGTCACTGAGGTGGAAAATACGTAGAACTGCTTTAATATTCTAGAGCTTGATTATAGGTTTCTAACTAGTCATGCCACTTACTTAACTTACAATGCCATTCCCTTCCACCACACACACAGTCTGTGTAATGAAAAAGGGTTTAAATTTTCCCATTTCAAATAGCTGTATAATAATATGATAAAATATGTTTTGAAATAAAAAAAAAAAAAAAACAACCCCCAAAACCCCCCATGCTTATACTAATTTCCCTTGAAGGTTTCATTAAATTCAATGACAGCAGCAGCACTCAGAAACAAACGTCACTTCCCCAGGATGGTCACTCCAGGCCAGACTAAATATTTACAACTCAGCATTGCGATCATTTTGTGCGTAAACTGATTTTAAGGGTCCTCTTCCTGGGATAGAAGGAAAACAAGAAGAAAGAACACATACAAACAATCTTTTCTGCTCTTTTAAATGCATTAAAGCTTCTTAACTCTTGTCAAACACTTTTTTTTAATATCTTGAGTTGATGTTACAGAAAACTGAAAAAAAAAATAGCAAGAATTTCATCCATTCGGTATTGGGTGCACTCAGGGGCAAGTAATAAGCAGCCCATTTCCAGGATTTATTTGTAATAATCCTGGTTTCATGCCACTAATCACCAAAAAAACCCCACCAAGTTCTCTGAAGTCCGTATTTCATGTATTTCCTACTCAGAGCAAGTACATTGCTGTTTGTTCAAAGCAGCACCTGACAAGTTAGGCCCAAAAGAGAACGAGAGAAAATCATTTCTGGAGGCTGGTGATTTACAGGTGAGCAGCAGCAAGCCCGTTACAGGGAATGGAAACGGGAAATGAGTTGAGGACTTTGAGACAGAGAAAGTAAAGGGTAAGGAGAGAGAAACAAAACGTGTCCTCAGTGGGAATAGACAGAATTTCAGCAAAAGTGCTCTCCTACGTGCTACTCAGAAAAGACCTTGTGAGAGCAAAGCAACAAGACCCCAAGGCATATACATTTCTGGCCACAATCCCATCGGGAATTCCCTCCGCGCCCTGGAGCAAGCCGCTCCAGATGAGGCGAGCGGGCAGACCTTCAGATGACACCTTGGCAGCGGGCCTGTAAAAGTAGGTATAGGCTGTCACTGGATTATTTACCCTGCTTCTTAGGGGAAGTTTGCAGTCCCCACCACAGCTAGATTTAGCGCTCAAGTTAGCTGGTTAAGGCTTATTGCACCGGTCGCAGACCCGCTCCCCGCCACCAAGACATCCACAAGGTACTTTTGAAAAACAAGGTGGATGGCAGCAGTGCAGGAACAGGCCGGCAAGCTCTGAACTGGGAGTAAAAGCAGAGGTAATTGAAGTGTTTTGTGCACTGTGCTGCAAAAGCTCAGGAGAGAAGAGGCAATGATTAACTTTTACTCAGAAGGATTTAGGGCGAGCCAGACCTGTAGAGGTCAGGTTGGAGGGACCCAAGTGGAATTCTTCCCTAATAAAGGCAGGTTAAGTTAAAAAAACGTATAAAGACAACAAGACAAAAGGAACAGGGGCAGAAAGGAGTTTAAGAAAGTCCCAGGAAAGTAAAATATTTCTTCAACACTTAATCATACGCTATTTGTTTTATACTACAGTATCTTGGACTGCTACCTAGTACCCCTGGGTATACTAAGTAGCAGAGCCTCTGAAAGCTCAGAAAGCTGGCCTCTGGATCCATACAACACATAGAATAGAAAGTAAAATAAAAAAAAAGAAGTGAGGAAACCTTCCGTCAGACAGGCAAGTACTTTCCCATTTAATGTAACTGATAATCTCCTAAACACCCATCGAGGAACATTTCTATCGCGTACAAATTGGTGGAACAAGGGATTGTTTCTGCAACACAGACTGGTCCCTGTTACGTGTCATCAGTTACAGTTTAGGGTAAAAGTAAAATAACTGTTGGGGCTGTTTCCACTTGTTTTACACACATTTTCTACCACAATAGCATCAAGATTTAGGATGCTTGAAGTTTATTCCAGCTTTAATTTTCTTCACAAATTCCTCATCTCTGTAGCAAATTAAAGGAGCAGATGCATCCCTGGGAAGGTTTCCAGACTGATTTTGAAGAAATTGAGGCATCCAGTACTTTCTGAGCTGAGCTGGGGTTTCTGATCAATGATAACACCACACACAGTATCAAAGAAGAGCTTGGAGTAAATAACTGATGTGTAGAATTGTTTAAAACGGTTAGGATGCAGATGGTTTCTGTACCTCCCCATGGACCCCTGCTGAAGATATAAACCACTGATCCCCATCTTTGATTATCATGCAGATCATCTATATTGCTTTATCCTTTGACGCAGCTGAATGCTCTGCTTTCCCATATTGGTAACTTATGTTTATATTTATTTTCAAAGATTAGGGAAAGCCTTTCAAAAAATATACATACATGTAAGCGTTCCATGACTAATATTGTTGAACTAGAACGTTATCACCCAAAGCACTTTTTACAAAGACCTGGTTTTTATCTCCATTTTATGGCATCCAAACAGCAAATCCCAGTACTTCATCTCTGCTTCGCTGGGCACTGCAACAAAGGAAAATAGCAGCTCTTTTGCTCTTACTGCAGGTCCAAACTAACTGTTGCAGAGCATTTCAAACACTAGGTTATTCATCTGTTCAGCTTATTGTATGTTAACTCCCACTAATTTTCATGGGGTAATGAGCATAAAAAATGCATTTGAGAAAATTCAATTACAAAATTAAGCCTACCATGGTACATCTGACACCGTAAAGTAAGTTTAATCCTTTATGCGTAGGTAAACAAGAGGCATGGATGTGGTTTAATCTCAGAGGGGGGATGTGAAAGCTGATGGAGATGGCACAGTCTTTCTAATATATCTCTGCATAATCGCAGTTCTTAGAACACAGCTCAGCTGAATTAAGTACATCAGGTAGAATACTACAAACGGATGCTTCAAATGCTACTAAATGACTATTTAACCAACACAAACAAGTATAAACTTAAAAGGAGAAGCCAAACAAACTCTGTAATTTCTAATACATACAGTAATATCTCACTTCAGTGGCCAATCGCCCTTTTCACAACATGAATCCTTGCCATTCATTGGAAAAACATATTTCTTGAGAATATTGTTTTGTTCTTAATCATGTGGAGAAAGCTTGTGAGGAAACAGTAATCTAAATTGTGGCTCACTCATTTTCTTTCAGCTCTGGAATTAATCCTGGCTGCAAGATTGGCCAAGACAGCTTTCATTTCATGCTTATAGCTTTATATTTCCCTCAGTATGGAGTAAAGCAACATTTTTTTTGTTGCTCCTGTTGAACTTGTTATTCCTGTGTTAAGATCAGAATCACAAATACAAAGAGAATGGTCTTATTTATAATAAAAGAAACAAACTCCCCACATTTTTCTCTGATTTATTATCTTTGAGATGTGTGTTCATTCCCTCAAAAGTACAGTTCATTATACAGTATAAAGCAGTATTACCGAACTACACAGCTAAAGCCTTCAGCAGAGCCCTAAAGGCCAGATCTTGCAGCTCTAGCACATAGCTGCTGAATTAAAAAAATAAAGATGGGGACCAGGGAGGGGGGGAATGCTGCAGTTTCATTAGGAAAAAGAAGAAGGGATTACCAGGCTCTTGTGCACTAAACCTGCACCCCGAAAGTCTAAGTACATACCCAGTGAAATGCTTTCGACACTGGCTTTTGGAAGCAGCTATCAACTAATGAAGTCAATGTGCGGAAGTGAGAGCTCTCATACCTACTAAGGAGGACCCTGCTCATCATGGTAGTGGAGGTATATATTTCAAGGTAAAAAGTAATTTCAGTATCACAGGATTTCCCCATTCCACTGTGGAACAAGAAAAGCCTCAGACATTGAAATTAGATGTAAGCAAAAATTTGTTCCAAAATACACATCGCAGCTGGACTTCAAGGCATTTGACTGTTTTGGCGTACAACTGCAGATCAGGATAAGGATGTAGATCCTGAAGCTCCTAGTCTTCCGTCGCCACCTAGTTTTGACTATGTCCAAAATGGGTAATGCCCAATTTTAATACCAAATCAAGTTTCATCAATACAGGTAGAATTCCACTGTACATTTCAGTTTTGGCAATAAAAATCACAACTATTTCTAATTCTATCTGGATAATTTCCTGCTAAACACTTGAAAGTCCACAAATTTGGAAAGCTTCTGAAACTAGGTTTTATCAGGGAAAGTGCTGGCTACTACAGCTAGCACTGCATGAACTGCCTATAGTGCTTAGTAGTGACAGCCACCTACTATGGAGAAAGAAAATAATAGACTATGAGTCGTTCTTATCACAGTTAATATTTCTGCAGTGATTAAAACAAAATTCCTCATGGAGGGAGGGGAAAGGTGATACAACCTTAAACTAACTGCAAGGGTGCACTCTGTTAGTTACAAGTGAGGTGGAGCAGAGCGTTGGAGACGTTACATTAACCTGTAGCTGAAAGGCTGGCTGTTCCGCTCCTCATAAAAGTCTTTGAAAGTACGGTTTCCTATCCAACTGATGCCTTTAATTCAAGGACTTAAAGGAAAGTCATTGAAAGAAAAGTCTCAGTATTGTTTGCTTTCATTTTATTATTTAAGTTCTTTCTACTGCAACATCCTCACGAAAGCAGTCTCGTTGCAAATGCCTTTCCATGTTAAGACCAGATGGAAAGGACTGCAACCATTGCTCATCCCATGCAAGGTGAAGAAAAGAACAAAGAAATATTGTGGCCACATGTTTATTACTTCCCCAAGCCAATGGAAATCAGGTTTTGCCCTTGCATTTTATGTCTTCCTTCCAATAATTAGGGGTATAAGAAAGATTATTTTGCTCCAAGTTGTGTTTTCTCAAAGGTTTTCCATTTTGGTTTGGATGTGTTGAGATTTGAGCTTCAAGATACCAAGTACTCTCCCACATAAGCTCTCTCCCACCAGGCATCAGCCTGCGGGAAGTGCCTATGGTTCATACAAGGCAGTGCCATTCCCACAAAAACTTCCCCTCACCGAGAGCCAGAGCACCTCTTACAGCGTCATGCACAAATCAGCATCATGCTCTTTTCAGGAGGGGAACAGCAGAATTGTTTCTGGAAAACAGTCTTTCTGCTTTCAAAACCATGGCTGGACACCCATAGTGTATTTTAACATAAATAGACTCACAGCATTTCCGAAAATAGTCCAGTAACATCCTGTAATGAATTAAGTCAAAGTCCAGCAACAATTGTATTCTGAGCAACAAGATAATGGCTCGAGAGATGCAGAGATTCTCTTCTCAGATTATCTCTACAATTAACCTCTGCTGAAGATATTATCTGCAAAGTGATTTTCCTTCAGAGTAGCAACCTCACAGGAAAAAGTTGTGTTTTCCTTTTAATTCTTTTGTACACAGTAATTTGCCAAAGACTAAATAAGATCCAATTATTCTTCACACAGAGGCATAGTTAGACAGAGGGTCAGAGTAAGTGCTGTCTAGCAGCTACCTGGAGACAACATGAAAAAGCCTTGCAGAGGTACTGCCGCAATAAGCGATTGGTGATAACTTTTGAATGGTAATGTGTATTCAGAGCTGCATTTACAGGTCAAAGCTCATCACATGTGGTTGTAGTATTCAAATTTCCCCTTTACCTATTGCATTTGTAGTCTATACACAGCAAATTTTGAGATATCTAGGGTTTTTTCTAATTGTTCAGTAGCAGAAGTCTAGTCACTGGGGAAAAGTTAAAACTTCAAAAAGGCATTGGGTTTATGGTTTGGGGTTTTTTTATTATTTTTAATATTGTGTACAGGCTTCAGTCTGCATTACAGATCTCAATGTGGGAAGGCTCAGAATGGTAGAATAAAACCAGCTGCTTTTTCAGGGCAATGGAGAATAACTTCATTTTAAAATGAGGGAGATGGATACCAAAAGAAGCATTGAAAGACATATCTTTTTTTCTGAAAGGGAGGGGTTTTTTTATCCAGTGGGTTGAAAAGGCTGCATTTCACAATCCTCAAACTGAAAACATTTTAAAATTTGAAACAATTAAAAAAAAAAGAAAAGAAAAATATATCAAAGACTTCAATAACACCAAAGTAAAAACAGACAAATGATTCAGCTTGTCTCCAAATTAAATTTGGGGGGAAGTAGAAAGAAGCATTTTAGTTAGCTAAATGCAAACAAAACAGCAACAAAAGAAGATCCTCAAGAAGTTATTTTTGTCTATCAAAACCAAGTAGTTTTTCCATTTTTACTTTCCTCTTGGACCCACTTTTTTCATTTGGCATCTGAACTGACACATCTGTTTAGCCCTGGAGGGGAGGGAGTATAAAACGGGGATGGATGAGAAGCAGAAGGACACAGCACAGCCAAGAAATCCCGTCACTTACTGCAGGGACACAAACAGATGCCAAGGGGGTACAAAAATCTATCTGCTAATAAATCTCTGCCTATCTTGTCAGCTTTAAAGAACTTCCTAAAACATTATCCACTGCCATTGCCACACTATACTGCAGGACTCGGGACAGTCAAGGGAAGGTGAGTGTTAAATTAGCGTAAAAATACAGTACCTCATGTAGCTCATTTTGTGGATTATTTGGAAGAAAACCTAATGAAGAGCTTTCCATCCACACAGAAGACCAGGAGGTACTTTCAGAAGTGCTTTTCATTTCTGAGATTGCATACTGAGCCCCAACTAAAATTTCATCTCTGTTCCACTGATTATTATTTTTTTTTTCTTTTCCACGACCAGAGGTTTTGCAAGATTAGCACTGAGCAGCTATACTTATCTCCATTCTAACGGTGATACCGATGCCCTTCCAAGGCAATTCAAGCTATTTGTTAAGCATAAGGGAACCAGAAATCAAGTATCCCTCACCCTCCCTTCCCAGAGGGGACCCTGGCTCTGGGGACACTGCCCTCTCCCCTGCTGCCCCAAGGAGCCACCGCCTTCCCCAGCTCTCAGCCATCTGTTCTCCCACTGCTCCGGCAGCAGTGGAAAATTCCTTTTTGTCTGAAAGGTGAATTGCATGCTAAATCTAGATGACGGGATCAGGAAACATCTTAAAAAAAATTAGCAAGACAGCAGAGCAGAGCGAACAAGTTATAAATTGCATTAGCCGTTCTAAGTGTCCCTCTGGCCTCAACTCTTGCTCTTTGCTTTTAATCTTACAAAAGAATAGTTATGCTATTAGTTTCCTAATGCTTTCTGTTCCTTTTAGGAGCAGTGGATTTTAAGCAGTGGTTTCTCCAACCAGAGTCGATAGCATGACCCATTTGAAACTCCAGTAGGGCCCACAGAATGGAAATTATTGGCAGAGATAAATCCAGGTACAGTTACCAAACCTATGTAGCAATTTCTTCCAGAAACACACACCCACCTGTCAGGAGGCAAGATATCAGATATCAAGTCCTTTGCAAACCCAGGGGAATAAAAACATGAGCAGACTGCTTATTTGTAGCTCTCTTTCAAACATGCATGTGATATTCCTTCTACTTGCTCCACTGCCGCCTCCTTTCCTGCCTTCCTCCAACTATTTTTCTTAGTTTGCTGGACACAAATATCCTTCCCATTACATTGCAACTATACAAAACCCCACCATGGATTCAGTGATGTATCTCATACAATGTGATGACATGAAGACAAGAACTTCATTTACAATCGCCTCTCAACACCAGATCATCAGCACAGCAGGAGGACCTAATGAAATCTTTCACAAAAATTAAGTTCTTTTTAAGGTATAAACTTTGTCGCATGCATTAGAAGCTGGTAACCTGATCTTTTACTGCCATCATCCAAGACAAGATGAAAGATGAGTTTTCTGAGACTCTTCCTATCCTGGGACCGCAGAGGGACTCGTGTGATCTGCTCCTCCCTGACTTTAACTCAAGCATTACTGCAAGAAGAACAATGTTGAAAAGATTAAAAGGCACTTCTTGTCACTTCTGCTTAACTTGCACTTTGTCAGCAGCTATATAAAGGCATCAAGGACACTTTGTTCAAGAAAAAAATAATCCCAAACGGTGTCTATCAGTGTATGTGAAATCATTTTCTGTTTTTCAGCCCAAAATGCTATTTTCAACTAAACTTTAAAGGGATTTTGTCAGGACTCTCCCTGATGTTCTCCCAGCCATAAAGTCTGAAGTCTTAATAACTCAAAGAGAAGGTTCTCGGAAATCTAAGGAACACAAAAATGGTGTTACACGGAGGACATTCTCCATTCACTCCTCATCACTGAGGTATCCACTTGCTGTGCAAGCAGAAGCAATAATAAAACAATTATTATTCTGCACCTTTAATCTGCATGAAGATATGTTTCAATACAGCATAAATCTGGAGTTTCAGTGTTAAATCCCATACAAGTCTTCAAGAAATTGATTGTCTATGACACCCCCAGCCACACGCACAATCCAAATCTCTTAAAGGAATTACATCCTAGCACCTCTTAAACAACAGAATGGATTTCAGAGCAGTAAATATTCTGGAAACAGCCATTATGAGAACAATAAAACAATCATGATCAGAAACAATCTTCTTCCTGACCCAGCTAACTTTAAATATTGAAATTCCTTATCAAGAATTCCGACATTGTCCTGTGGGATTGATTGTCAGAACTGCTTAATACTAGCAGTGAAATATGGAAATATCTTTTAGCCTACAAGAAAACCTTATGTTAGTTAAGCACACTCTAAGTTAAAAATCCTATATATTTTCATGCTCCACTTCCTCCAGCTGTGCTTGCTGTATAAATACTGCATTGAAATAAACACTAAGAGTTTATCCTCTGATTTTCACTATAGATCTATTTAATGAAACATAATGAAACATGACTAATAGTACGAGCAAACATTTTCTTGTCAGGAGTTTCTTTTTGTGACTGTGGCTTTCACAGGTTGCAGATGTTCCCAGTCGCTCCAGAGTAGTTATTTGAACCCTATGCCCGTACTTCCTATTCTTTAAAGTCAGTCTTTTTTCCTACTCAGTTGCTGCACTGCTATAAATTGTACCCACTGAAGTACAGCCAGACAACTATCAAATCATACATGCAGTAACACCACAGTAGCAAATGAACTCATTTTAGGCTAAAAGCTCTCATCACTACACCTGTGCAAGGGATATTCGTGTCCGTATTTTGGTTTAGGCGTCTGATTCCACCACTGTGCTCCCAGTTCTTGCCTGGGTGACACTTCAGATGCCAGGGTCTCACACACAGACTAGAAGTGTTTCAGTCCAGCTTGTCAAAAAGACTGAGAAAACAATTAAAAATTCTACATGCTTCAGACACCTTGAGAGAAATAAACAAGCAAGCAGAAGACCTCAGGGTCTTACCCATCTTCACAGCTGCAAATGCTGAAGAAGTACGTTTGTAAGCCCAAATGGTCAAAGGTAGAATAAATGGCATAAAGAGGAAATGCCAGAATCATGAATGACTAGCTGAAACAGCCCGAGACTTCAGCATCCATGCATTAGAACATGGTAAGTAGAAGCAAGAGACATTCCTTAAACTTCCATGTTAAACTGATGTTGGAAAATATCTACCTCCTGATTTGCTATCCAAATTGTCATGCAATACAGCTATGAATAGTGGCAGGAGTAACAAGAGGCAGAACTAGCTGGATTTTTTTCTTCAGGATCAATCTGTTCTTGCTCCAAAAGGCATCCAACCATTTCTCTTCCCAGTACAGAGCTACACAGAGCTTGGGAGTAAATATAGTATGAGATAGCTTAGAAGGACTTCGAAATAATTTTAAAGAAACCCTTATTTTACATTTAGTACAAGATGGAAGAGGGAACAAGTGTGTTTACAAAGAGAACAGCAAGCAGCAGCCCTTCATAGCTGTGAACAGGGGAAGACTTGATTATTCAAAGCCAGACCAGAAGGATGTTGGGGGAAAAGAACTGTAAAATTGCAGAAGGCAAAAAAGGGAATTAGAGGTAGGAAGGCCAGTTCTTGGAGGTACACTGAAGACCTTTACTGACCTTGGAATTCAGGACAGTGTCCAGATTAGCAACAGCTGGGGTTTAAGATAGGCAACCCGACCTTGGGGTGGGAGTTAGACCCTGTGAAGCCATGTCAGAGGTGGAGCTTCTGGTCTGGATCAGAGCAAGGGGGTAGAGAGGCACCGCTACCTCATGCTGAAGAACAGACCACTAAGACAGGGTTCATGGGCTGTGACCAGCAAGACTCTGTCTTTCTTGTCTCCTAAAAGCACAACACGACACTGCTCAGCATTGTCCATAAGGAACTTTGTCCATAAGAAACATATTTGTTAGTAGTTCAGCTTTCATATATCCACAACAGCTAATTCGGCTCAGGCTGTTTACTTGGGCAATGAGTTAGTCTCCTTATGGTTTATTTGCCTTCCTCCTGTGAAAATTGCATTGGAATTTAATGTTTAAAACAAGACCTCTCTTTTCAGAAGCACACCCACCCACAAAACACACACTGAGTTTGCCAACAATTAACCAGTCAATCTGTCTGTAAAATAAACATGTTTAAAAGAAAAAAAATATTCTTTCTATTTAAATGAAAAAATTACAGAGTAAACAGCATGATGTTTTGCCATGTACCATAAACATTTTTTTGAAGACAACATGAACTACGCCTTGTGAGGATCAATTATATGAGAGTTGTGGTTAAGACTTAAGAGCAAAGAGCTTGCTCTCACAGTCACTCTTGCATATCTCAGAAAGTAGCATTCTTTTCAAAAGTGCTTCGCAAGGCTGAACAATCTCATGTTTCTGTTGATAGCAACTTGAAACATGGGAGCTTTCAAATATAATGGACCTGCAGCTTTTTGATTCTGTCCGTTCACTTCTGTGTGAATCTCCCAAATACATAACTTCAAGAACTTCATCAAATCAGATTCCATCTCAGTCATCAGCCATCACACACTTTGGGCCAAGACATTTCCCTAAATACATTCCGCATTATAGATTTTATCTGCAACACAACTAGAGAGAAGACAGCTTATGGATCCATATCAAATTCAAGGAGGTATCACCACACAGGATGGTGTTTGCAGAATACATAGTACTGTAAACTTGTTACCATGGCTGCTCTCTTTTGGATTGTTCTTACATTTACTTTCTTCAACTTCTTTTTTGACATTTGCACTTCTTGAATCTATGCCTGAATAAATCTCCATGCCCTTTCCAGTTGCTATAACTAATCACCTTCCTGCAAAACTGCAGAAGAGAGCCTAAAAGTATTGAAAAATCTTCAAAACTAGACATTTTGAGAATACTGGAGGCAGCCTTAAAAAAAACCCAAACCAAACCAACCACAACAAAACCAAAATAAAAAACAACGAAACCACAGTTGCAGCATGCTTTCAGTTCTGTGCTGTAGATATCCCTGGGATGAAGGACTTTGTCCCTCAAGGTGCTAATTTAGCATTTTCTAGCCTCAGGGCTCAGCAGATAAGCAGTCCCAGAGAGTCAGTCCCACTTATCCCCTAGCACTACACACATACTCAGGAGTTGGGGTGGATTGGACTGAGATTACAAAATCATTATGTGATTCAGCAGTATCAGCTCAAATTATTGTTAAAAAAAAGCATGAAGCAGAGATTTTTATTTTTTTTTTAGCAGTTCTCGTACTTAGGATGGCAAAAAGTCATCCTAATCTTTCTAGCATACAAAGTGCATCATTATACAGCTTGGACACCTCAGAATTGCTTCAATTAAAATTAATTTCTGTGTTTACTGCAATTCCTGAATTACCGACAACTGTTTTATTTCAAGAATTTGTTAGTTCTCCAACAGCATATGGGCACAAGTGTGCAAGACAGATTATGCCTGCAACATTGCCAAGCAGAATTTTGCCTGGTACAGCACATTTTATTTTTGAAGACTAAAAAGTACTGCTCTAAGAGAAGAGCAGACCCAGTTCCAAAATGTAGGATAACATCACATCGTAAATTAATGATCTGTAATATCAAGCCATGAATGCTTCCTTTCTCTTCTTTCTCCCTCCACATGATAGTTATCTGGTTAAAAAGAAAAATGAAAGAAGAAAAAATGCAAGCTGAGTGGAGAGCTGTATATTTTGACAAACTGTCATGACCTTTCCCATTGAAATTTACATATAAATGTTTCCAAGACTTTTTATTCAATTGAGAAAATGAATTAGCATTTTGAAGGTAAATATAACCTTTCTGGAAAAGATGACCCCAAAGAATGGAAAAAAACCCTGTTAAAATTATATAATCAAAATTACATTTGGAATGCAATTTCCATTTGTATAGTTTACCCTAGCTGTAAGTCAGGTCTTCTACGTCACGAATACAGGCAACATAAGCAACAAGACAAAAGATGTAAATTCAGCGTACAGCAAAGGTCTCCATTAAGGTACCCTGAATTCTGAATGAAGCCCATCCACACATCCTATGAGCAAGCAAATATTACACAATTCTAACCTCAGAGAGAAATGGTGGAAAAGAAGTGAGGCAAAGGGTGTTCAGCCCCAGTTTGATCTATTATTCAAAAAACTTAAATGCTTTAGGTAAGTCAGGTAGTGTTTAATGTTAGGTAACATTTTTTGCCTCAACTCCTTGGGTTTCCTTTCCACCCGTATTTATGTGACATTTAAACTATTTAAATATTTTAAACCTCAATCAGCTGTAAAAGCTTTTCTGTCATTGGTAGAAACCATTTCGTTTAACATGACATCCTGAACCAGCAGAGAGTTGAATGTTCAGGTTGGAATAGTAAACGTTATGCCAAATCAGTATAAAGGGAAAATTACACCTTGGGTCAAGAAGTGCCGTGCCGTTGGCTAAAGCCCTCAGCAAAGCAAATGGTACGGAGCTGCACAGCAGCACCACTGTAGGGTCTAATCCGGAATTCCTGCTCCGAGGGCCAATCAGTCAAACAAGTTATCCTGGGCCGGCAGAGTGTGTGCGTAACTGCGTGCGCAGCTTCTACCAAACCCACTCAGAGTTCTCATGTACAGCATCCAACTCTTTCCCAAACACCACTGGAATCACTCATACCACAGAGCATTTGCTTTACACGAGTACCAGCTTCCCAGTATCCCCACAAAAATATCCTCCAGTGATAAAGCACTTCCTGGTAGGTCGCAGTGCCTGAAAGCATATTTTCATTCCCTGTGGAAGAAAAAGGCATCTTTGGTCTAGTAGCTTCACCGCTGTTGCAAACCAGAGCAACCCCACTGAGGTCGGGGGGATGCAGGACCTCATGCTACCGCTGCTGGTGCCAAGGTACGTGGGAGATCCCTGCTTCCAAATAAGAAGTGCTGCCCCACATCTGAAGTATTCTCTCTTGTTTTTGGAAACAGCAATGTTCCTGTTCAAATCCCACCTTCCTCGTGCCAGGAGAGATTAAAAATTTCTCAACTAGGTGCAAAACACACTGATCTGCTTGAAGTTTATGCCAGTTCCATGCTACCAAGAGCAGTGCAAGGTGTGTGGGAAGGAGAAAGCTCTAGCGGAGAAATGAGCAACTTCCATATTGATTTAAAGAATCTCACAATACTTATCAAATAGATTGCTCATCAGTTTGCTTTTCCTTGAAAACTCAGATCCTTTTAAATGTCCACAATCTATATTTATTTGTGTCCTGATTTCTTTGTCAAATTCTGAGAACGAAAACTACAGTTGGATGAATTTTGTCGCAACTTGCAGATTCCCAAGAGCTTTGACAAATTCTCAGTGCCTTGATTTCCTCTCTCTTTGATGCCAATAGGAGGCAAGACCCTTAACAGTTTTAAGTAGTCATAACTGCTCGATTTCTGAAGAGCATACCCCACTAACATGCCCATCTTGCAGGCAGTGCTGTGAAACTTGATTATCATCCGTGCACACATCGCTTTAGGAACACTAGGTGGAAGCGCCTTTGATCAAAAATGTAGTCAGAGCATGATTTTCAAAATATTCAACTCCCACTGAAATCCAAACTCTACCCACTAGCTTTAAAGCAAACAGATTTAGGTCAGCACTGAACACTTTTGAAAATCCGAATCTGAAGTAGAACAACTCCATGTGGGCACCACTTCCTAAATGGGGAAGACTCAGGCAGATCAGGTCTGACTAAATGTAGAACTGCTGGAATTTACGTAAAACCATACTTGAACCTTTGCTGAGCTTTGAACAGTTTGTTTTCAATTAATTTGCGATTTTTCCTTACCTCCCAAATGATGAGTTCTGCTAGCAGCTGGGATCTGGACTGCCACAAGTGTTGTTTCCATAGCATTTCCAGTCTGACTGGAAGCCAGAAACATTAGAAAGCTCATGAGACAGCCTGTTTTCAAGAGTTCTCAAGCAAATTTTGGCTGATTGAGGATGTTTGGATGACTTCAGAAAAGCATCTAAACTGGGACATATCTCATAGCCAAGCTAAGCCCAGACCCTAGAGAAGTCTGCCTGCAACAAGATGTGATTTGAGGAAGGCAGGAGTCGGCAAATACTTTTTGTGGCTTATTTTTAAAGGGAGACAGAGCAGAGATAATAAAAAGAAAGAGATATCTAGAAATACAAGATCAATGCATTGTTTTCCAGTTCAAGATTTCAAACTTTACTGTAATCCAGCTCTCCTGCCGCACAAAAGCGTTTATTTGGGTGAAATGAATTTTAGTGGGGTTTGAAGATGGGGAACTCTGTGCTGGGATCTTTACCCTGCACAGGGTATGTTTCTATACGCAAGAGAAGAGAAATTGCTGTTTTCCCCATTTTATCCAAGGTAAGCATGGGCTCTCAGTTCCCGACAAGATGCCAATAAAATTGCAGGGACATAGGCTTTTCCACCCATATACTAGCGAGACCACAGCAAAAAATCTACAGCCAGGCTTTGCATCTGTAATTGACATTTTCATTCCTGTGACAGAGCCTTTCTTTCAGCAAAATGTGTGTTAGCTTGCTATCAAGTTTTCCTTGAGTGCCAAATTGAAACCATAAAAAAAATAATAGTTCATTCCTCCTGAACACTTGTAGCTGAGGTGCCAAGTTAAGAGAAATTTGTTATGCTGATAGCTTGTAGCTTGAGCGGTCAGGTGAGTAATGAATTTTCCTGGAGTTGGAATGATGTTGGAGAAGCCCATAACCTGTCCCGAGAGACGAGTTTATAGAAAACTTCAAAGTTCACCCTAACTTTGGTTACTGTGAAGCCATGCACACATTTTGCTCTAAGCAAGTTAGAGCCCAGCTGTCTTTTTGTCAGCCAGAGGCAAATACTAAAACGGGCTCGTTTTGTACCCTCTCCTGCTTCACACCCCCCGACCAAGCTTCCCCTACCACTTCCTCGTGTATTTAATCATCTCAAAGGCTCGTTGCAATCCAGCGGCCACACCACTAGAAACATCCCCAAATAGCAGTAGTGCGTTTGGGGGAGAGCGTACGAATGTCCCTTCCACCCGAGGGACCTTGCGCCGGCTGCCACCACTGTTCGCTCAGCAGAAGTACTCGGGCTCCGACCTGGTGGATTCACTGCAGCTGCTCTTTTCATAAAAAGGACCTTTTCAAGATGCCACTCAGCACCTATTCCTGCACAGCCGAGCTTGTCTGGAAAGATCAGAGTTTCTGATTTAGCTCTACTGTGCGGTGTGGACAGTGAGCCTGTCTGGAGAGCCTAAACCTTTCATTTAGTGCTTCCCCCACGTCCTGGTTTCAGCTGGGATAGAGTTAAGTGTCTTCCTAGTAGCTGGTGCAGTGCTGTGTTTTGAGTTCAGTATG
>JANZLQ010000044.1:17324476-17398389 GCA_026212715.1 Elanus axillaris | reverse complement strand
TCGGGTGTCGATCGGCGGGTGGTGAGCAATTACTTTGTGCACCATTTGTACATTCCAATCCTTTTACTATTACTGTTTTCATTTTATTAGTGTTATCATTATAATTACTTTCTTCTTTTCTGCACTATTAAACCGTTCTTATCTCAACCCATGAGTTTTGCTTTTTTTTTTCCCCTGATTTTGTCCCCCGTCCCACTTTGTGGGGGGAAGGGGTGAGCGGCTGCGTGGTGTTAGTTGCTCGCTGGCGTTAAACCATGACACCCCAATTCATGGCTCAGGCAAACAAGAGCCATGAGACATCAGGGACCGGCACACACACCTGATATGGACACATCGGTCACTTCATGTCATGATTAGACATACACAACCCTCTTTTTCAGCAGCACCTTCTGATAACCAAGGTCCATCAGAAAGGTCAGAGGGCCACTGCTGGGGAGTAGCTGCCAACAGCTTTATGTCCCCGCTCGCCCTACTGCCTGGCTCGGGGCACGCGGAGAGCTGGCAGGAACACGGAGCATGCAGCTCCTCCCCAAACCCCTAAAACACATGATGTCTCAATAGGATATGTGCCCTACTTTTCTGACCCCCAAGACTGGTTCCTTTCCTCAGGGAAGATGTCTTCTTTCTGAACAGACAGCATACAACTTTAAATACAGTTTTCTGCATGTTCTTGGTAGAAGCAGAACTGCCTACTATACCTAGTACCTCAATAAACCAGGGGGGGAAGACCCAAACAAATAAAAAAACTGAATGCATTTATTTAGCAATCTCTCCATGAAGTACTGAGCTCATCATTTTCTGTAAATCAAAGAAAAGGTGAACGCTAAGTGTGATTCCAACTTCTCAGTGCAGATATAACAAACTATATCCGGGCTCCAAATCTCAATCAGCCACCATGCAAGAAAGTACATATGCATATTTGTATTTCTTATTTGATCAATGTGGAGATTGCTTCCATGTTTTATTTCAAAAGAAACTATGAAAACACATTTTTAAAATTCACTGAGAAGAGTAGATTGAGCCAGAAGATCAAACTCCCAATTGATTGCATTATTCAGGGTCACTGCAGCAAATTCAGGGTATTGACTGTTTTAGTTACTTTTTCAGAAATCAGACACAGTATATTACCAGATCTTTAGTTTTCTTAGCTGCACCACAGATCCCAAAGAGACCTCAGCTCAGTTTGTTTTTCTTTCTGCTGCATATAATGCCCCCGGCTTCTGCTGTATGTGCTACTTCATTCTGCACTTGAATTTCTTATGTTGTGTTCAGAAATGTGGCCCTCTTTCCTCGATGGACTTCAAAGCTCATAAAACAGGCCAATTCTTTCATATAAATATATTAAAAGTGCACTTGTAGTTAGGAAGAACAACTTGCCTTTAGAACAACAATCTCTGCTAATGTCTCGTGATCTGAGCAGTGACATGAATTTTGCTGAAACTAATATGTGGTTACTCATCACAAGGTATACCTGCAAATTTCCACACAGCAGGACTCCTTTGACAAAACAACCCTCTGCTGCAAAAGTCTCTTCTGCAGGAGCTCCACGGGATTCTGAGTACTTTGACATTTCAATCACCTTCTCTCAGCCCACAACTTGTTTTCAGCTCTGTGCTGAGCGGCTTAGCTCTGGAATTGCCCAAGGAGAGCGTTCGGGGCTGCTCTGCCAGCTCACACGGACTGCTGCGGTTCTCAATTCCCTAGCAATGCACTCCATGGGAAGCATTAAGAAGATCAGTGCAGAACCAAAGACAGCTTGGAATATATTTCAAGGGAACAATTCGACGTTTGCCTGAGCCTACTTGCTTTTCTTCAGATATAAAATATATATATATGGTGTGTTCAATGCTTAGTAATGCGTGTGTAAGAATTACTGAGAAAATGTGTTTTCAGCATTAAATTTAGCTAATTCCTCTGTTTCATACGGAGGAACATTCCTACTTACTCTTTTTCTTCCCCCGCCCTCCCCTTTATTAAGTCCTAAACTGGATGAACTAACTCTATGTTTCTTAATTTTACTTAAATATATAGTTCATGTTATGTTAAACCACTATCTGGCTGCCATCATTTCTTGGACAAAAAAAAAGCCCCAGAAAATCCTCTGAAATTCATCTAATTGAGTCTCCCTTTTCTTGTCCCTGCAGATCAAAGGTGTTTCAAGCAGAACTTTTTGACTTTGAAAACTACAATCTGGTTGAAGCAGGGTAAGAAATGAGTGTGTAATTGCCAGGGAAAGGAGTCCTGCAACTTGCTATAGAGCCATGCTCTTAGAAATAAGCTATGATCAAAATATGAGACTAGTAACATTGATTAAATTTAGTATTGAAGACTTTTTTGCTTGAGATTTTTAGATACAGAAGGAACTGTAACAGTTATTTTTGCAAGGAAAAGAGAAAACTCTTTAATCTCATGGATACAGGCAATCTTGTAGCAGAAATAAGGCCAGGAATATAGATCAGTACCTGGAAAACATATTCTAACAAGCTTCTTTTGGAGAGGAGAGATTACAGGAAGCGTCAGAGATGTTGCAATAGCTTATTTCAACGGAAAATGTGGAGAACGTGCCACCAAGAGTAAAGGATCCGTAACTTTACCCATCAAGACAACCTGTATAATTGTGCTGTATGTTTTTTAACATAAAGAACAATTGAGCCAACTATCACAAAGCCAAATACTGTATCTTGCTCTTTTTTTTTTTTTTGAAGCTTTTTAATAAACTGTTGCCACAAAAAGGATGAAGGTTGCATCAGTCCCTGAGATTTTATTGTAATTGTTGGAGAAGTTTTTCTGTAAGAGGGCAATAGGAGTGTGGATTTAGGTGGAGAAAGTCCACATGAAAACTGACTGGGAGCAAGGAAGTAGAAATGAAAACTTCTGACCATTTTATGAGAAATGGCTTACCACAAATATAATTTCTGAAAACTCATTGGGTTTATCAAAGCAGAGTGCTCCAAGAATGGCAATGGATATTTCCTTATTTGAAGATGTTAAGAATTTGTGAGACATAAGAACTAAACAACCACCATCACAAATTAACCTAATCCATCAGGCTGTCTAACAGAACGATGACACATGGAGTTCATAACTAATGAGTGAAGAACAATAGTCATTGTTCACAATATGAGTGGTGAGGAGACTACAAAAGTCACAGGTTTTTTTAAATATATGAGGTAGGACACTTCATGTGAAGTCACAGCTTATTACCAAAGACTGAAAATTGTCTAATATTAAGTCCTTTGTACTCTTCCAACAGTATCTTGCCTTTACTTGTTATTACTTCAGTCAGCCAGGTTTCTCAACAAACTGTTTTACAATAACTAAGCAAAGACAGACAGGTTATAAAGTAGACTAATTTGGTCATAAGGTTTTTTTGATTTTCAGTATTGATTATTCATCATTATCATGAGCAAGCACTTTTTTCCCCACTAAAAAGATCATGCAATTCACTGCGTTAAACATAATTTTGCACCAGTTCTTCAATTAATGTCTGTACATATGCAAAGATTAGAACTTCAGACTAATCCCCTTCACTGTAAGAGTTTCCTCTTTTCATCCATCACTTTAATACAATAAGAATCCTTACATATCCCACCTCTTCTAAATAAAACAAATCCATCTGAAACAGATAAATTAATTCAGTTGCTGGAACTCATTCTTCATTCACATCTAGTGATAAACAACATCAGACCAAGCAACACCGGTCTTGAAATCCTACATACTACCCTTCAATAGTCAATAATCATCCTTCAGACACAGGCCAAATCCTTCCGTAACTCAAAAAAAGCAAAGACTTGCAGGTCAGATCATTACCTGAGAAAACACAGCCTCTTTCCGCATCTGTACGTTATCTTGGTGCGAAGGAGCAGCACAGCAGCTCCTCATTTGGTGGCTCTGAAGACCAGCAGGCTGCAAGGAACAGGGGACAGACACAGCCTTGACCCATCCCCACCAGCTGGAGAGTTGGGAAGATCAAAGCTCATCAAGACTTGGTTCAGCAAGGCTACCAATCACCACGCACCTTCTGGAGGTAGGTGGCTCAGATTTGCATTTTGAGATCATTTACTAAGAATAGGTTGTATGCTTCAAACACATGTCTACTTGAAACCTGAAAATAGGAGAGCTTGCCCCAAACAGTGCTAAACTCAGGGGTAGCCCCTTTGTTAAAAGGAAATAAACCAAATTCATATACCAAAAATTGATAGTGAAAGCCTTTGCCTTGAAATTAGCCATAAGAAATTATCCCTTTCAGATTGCAAAAGTCCATTTCTGAGGGAACAACTCTCTTCTAGTTACTTCTACTGAACTCAAGTATTAACAGTTCTGCAGCATATCTTTCATGCTTTTATACCATGAGGTATATAAAGTTTGCCTCTAGAAGTTATATACTTATTTACATGAGTAGAGATGTAGTAAAGTACAATTGAGAAAACAAATGCAAGATGGAGAAAATAAGCTGCTGATGCAAAGCCTACAACCAGCCTTCATTTCCTTTTGATTTTCTGTGGGTACAATTGTTGCATCTGTTTTTCCTCTGCTTTCCACTCCCACTATATCACATTCTGCACAATAATGTGACAGTTTTTACCCTAACTGTGCTTCAGGCCAGCTGAAGGCGTGGAAAGTAAAGACCAAACCCGAATGTTCCTGAATATTGGAACATGAGATAATTTCAAAAGAAAGAAATAGGCTATTTTTCCTCCTATCTTCTGACCATTGCATGTTCTTGATGGCCAGCATTGGGATGAGGCTTCTGAATGGAAAATTCTCAGTTCATATAATGATCCAGTTTTCCACTCTTTCCCTTGTTTGTCAAAGCCCTGAGTGTGTTGCACTGTTCTCTCTCTTTTATTTAAGTTCTAGGATGGTCTTAAGTAAGATAGATAGTCTGTTTTCAGGGCTGTGGCATGCATCTCTTTATGAATAATGAGTATCATGGACAGACTGATTAATAGTAATTTCATATTGTGGGAAGAGGCTAGAAAGGAGGACGTGTGGAATATTTATTAATGAAGTACAGTCAGCAGCACGCAATGAATAAGGACCATGGGGGAAAGAAAGGGAGGGAGATAAAGGGAAAACTGTGCCCAGAAGCTCCAGAGAGCGCGGGAAGTAGGTGGCCAAGCAGAACAGTACAAAAGGAGGAAGAACGTGAATGAAAGGCAGTGAGAAGTGAGCAAGAGCATCACATGAACTTGATTCATGAGCAGGAATGGCTTCTGGTTAATTCTCTAATGCAGGTGAGGAACAGAGGTGATCAGGGTAGTAGTACCTCACTGGCAAAACAGTAGTACATATTTCAAGGGGCAATCTTTACCCTGAGCTGAACTGATGAACGCACAGAGTATCTGTATCAGTAGAGCCATAGTCTGAGCCTCATTCAGTCACTTAAACCTGCCATTCAAACATGAAATTGCAGCTCTCAGATTAAAGATCTGCCAAAGTGAGCACCTGCCGGGATTTCCCCGCTATCGGTATCAGTGTCTAACAATGCCTTCCAAAAAGTCCCGGGCTGAATTACCCGAAGTCTCAGACAGACCATACAAAACTCCAATATCTATAGCTGGAGAGCATATATTTGCAGCTTACCAGCAACAATATTTTCAATTAATTTAGCCATTCCTGACAAATAAAATGCAAGAAGTTTGCAAGATTCAAAATAACTTCTAAGACAGACTTGTTTGCATCGGTTGACACTTTTTTCATGTTTAAGAGCCAGACCACGCACTAGTTCACCTCTAGTGACAAACTCTTGCCATGGACATGTTTTAGCCGTTCATTAATAGCTTCTAAAATTCTCAGCAAACCAAAGGAAGATCTTTAGAAAAGCAAAAACCCCACCATTTTACCATGCATATGTTAAAGCTGAAAGGACACTTTGTGAGTCATTGTGACAGAGAGAGCAAGAAAAGAAACGGAACATGCCTACCCATCCACACACAAGACAACTTGTTGCCTGTATAGGTTGTGTGGTGGTCCTTCAGCAAAAAAAATCAAATAAATAGGTACATAATAAAAATAAATAAAAGATATTTTTATTTTTCCTACTAGTATTTATTTCCCTACTAGTATTTTTCAGAAGTGGCAGAAATAACCTTGGTATCTTTTTCTTTGAAAACTAGAAAGTTACCATGTATGTGCACATTCACAGCCAACCAAAACCTTGTATAAAGCTCAGCGTTGACCTTTCTTACCAAGTAATATTTTTTACCCTCTAAAGAGGCTGTAAATTAATCTAAAATAGTTCTATGTAATATCTTGTTTTTAACAATTTTCTGTTTTTTCTTCTGAAAATAATAACTTTGCTGTGAAACAGAAGAATCCCCTGTGAATCCCCACTGTATCAAACAGAAATTCAGAACCAGTATGAAACCTCCTGTTCCTAATCCCAGTCACATGCTCATCCACTAACCAAGCTCGATTGTTTTTTAGTCCCTTCTCTATCCTTATTGCTTGTTAGGAAAAGAGCAGTAATTTCTTCCTGTTACTCCACTTAGTCATAAAAAACAAGCATAATTGCAATCTTGGTTTATTGTGTTTTTCTCAAAACCCCACACTTCCTCATTTAAGGTACAATAGAGAAGTATTGTTATTGTAGCTACTTGTTGTTGTGTTGGTTTGTATATCAATTTTTACTCTAAAGATGATATACAGAGCTCAGCTGGACAAAAGTGTAATGGATTTTACCAATGTATTTTCAAGGTTATTTGTCTTTCTGCTTATGCTTCTCAAACACTTTTATTTTCAATTTCTTCTTTGTCTCAATACAGTATGTCTTTTTTTTTTTTAATTCAGTGAATAACTGCCTTAGTGATATGTAAAGCCAGGCAAAAACCTCATTTGCAGTATATAATTTCTGTTTCCAGTGACTAGTCCTGTCAATCAACTGGTCTCAGGCTCCCGCAAAAGTATGTCAGAAGCCGTGTTTTTCTTGCTATTACTTATAATCATGTGAAAGCAGAAAGTACATTATTTCATCTGTAGTTGTGTTGTATAAAAAAAAGGTCTCTTAAACCTCACCGAGATTCAGCAGCTGCAGATAAGACAAAGCCTCCATTAATTTCTCAGCATCAAGTCGTTCTGCATCAGATTTTTTTTTTGGACCCTACCAGTTTGAAACTACCAAGGTAGATGATCAAAGAGGCCATATGCAGTGACTGTCCCTTACAAGCAGATGAACTATGATGAGAGAAAAGAAGGATATTTTCACTCCTTCTCCTTTGCTGCTGTTTGGCCTTTTGTGCAGCGCAGGATGTTCTTCCAGAAGAAATTGCTCACATTCAGCACCATCTTCCTGTGAGACTTTTTCTGCCCTAGATAAGGACCTTCTCTCCTGAAATTCAGAACACCATTAATATGATTTTTGAAAGATGCTCTTTTATAGGCATTTATGGGTCAAGTTCTCTTTGTTAGATGTAGTAAACCGTACAGAAAGTTGTGCACTTTAGGACAGCCTAAGGAAGGTCCGTGTCACCCCATAGGTATTTACTGGGGGACCGCAGTGGGAACCGGTGAGGGAAGAAATGGCACCTACACAGACCCATAATGAATGTACGAAGGGAACCTGCTCCTGCTGTTTCCATCCGCTTTGGACCACCCCTTTCCTGCTCCGGACTTTTTTGCAGTTCATTTCCCCATGCATGTAAAGTGGAACTTGGTGAAATTCAGTTGTTTAAATAGCAAAAAGCCGGGAATGCTATCGATTTGGTGTCATTTATTTTAGTCACATACTGTGAGCACAAATTCCTGTCTGTGAGAGAGCAGTATATGGATTAATAGGATGGCATGCCCTTCTGAAGAGCACAGCCTTCTCCGAAATGTGGGGTATTTATTGTTTGAACTCCATGTATATATCAAAATCATAAAGCAACTCCATTCTAGTCTTTTTACCATTTCTTATACTTCTGCCCATTTCAAAATCATATCTTTGTTCCATAAAATGCAAAAGCTTCTGAAAATTGCTTGGAAGGGGACCATATTAGAAATAAAAACATCACAAAACAAGATGAGCTGTATTTCTTTTTAACAGCTCATCATCAGTTTTCTCAAGAGAATACTTGTTTCACTGGAAAGAAAACCACTTCAGCTGAAGTAATTCCTCAGATTTTTAATTAGTACATTCCTCTTCAGGATTCGTCTTTTAATAGCTAATTCCTTCACCTGCCCATCTTTCTTAATTCTTGAAAACAATCCTCTCAGCAGTTCCAGCAGTGATGTGTTTTGCACGACAACATTTAAAGATGTATCATAAAAGAAATAATAAAACTGACCAGCTCAGAGACTAATTTTAGAGGGAATATGGAATAAGTCCCAGCTACTTGTTAGGTCTGATTTTTTTTTAATTTAATGCAAAAAGAAAAGAATAGAGGCAATATTTCCCTGCAACATGGCCTTGCATAGCCTGAGCGGCAGGAAAAGGCACCAGGTACCCCAGCAATTGCCTGCTTTTGAGGAGCAGCTTCCACCACAGACTGATGGGCTTTTCGGGCCACTCGGTTTTGTATCACTAATTGCTCTCTCTCCTCCGAGTGCTGCAGACAAGCATCTCTCCCTGCTCCCCAGCAGGCCCCATGAGAAAACCTTGCTGTGTCCTTGCAAATAGCTTGTGACCTTTCCAGGAGCGTAAAAGCGCCTGTATGTTCACCAGAGCTCTGTGTACTTTCACAGGTGTAAACCTGTCATTTTAAGTTACCGTCTAGGAAACCTAAGAAAATTAAGTTAGAGCAATATTAATATTTTATCTCGTATAATCATTCCAGTTCAGTACTGAAGATCTCGTGACCACTCTTCATGGCGTGCCTTCAAATCTACAAGCAGAACAGTCCAAAGCTCTAACCACTTCCTACACACATACACACAGTGTTCAAGTAAACACACACTCTTCTTAGAAAATATGGAAACTGTCGGTAGAAGGAAAAAAAAAAATTACTTAGAGCAAAATTCATATTCCTCTTTTAAACCGCTATATATGATATTTTATTTGAAGACTTAAAATTGGAAATCAACTGATTTCTTATTTGTGCACAATATGCTGCCTGGTCTACCACTGCTCAATGATTATTTTTACGTGAACATCAAGAGTCGCTGTACTATTTAAAAATACATATTTTATTTTATCTTTCATACAGAAGTTTGGGGTTTTTCTCAGCAGCAATTCCATTTGTCTCACTGCCAGTACCACTGAACCCAAACAAGGCTGTTTACTATTCTTTTGCAATTTGAGGCACAAGAAAAATAAACCCAGACACCAAAGTGGCTACAAGCACTGCCACCCTGAAAGCAGCCAGTCGAGGTAGTCCGATATCGTGCACACTCACACAGGCTGTAAGATGAAAATTAGAAACGTTCCAGATTTGTATTGCAGAGCCACAAGTGTGAGAAATTTCATCTCCATCCCCTCCAAGTGCTCTCTTGTCCATCATAGGCAACATGGATATTTGGTATTACTGTAATTCCTAATTCCTCAGCTGCGTTCTTTATACTTTTATTTCCCTCTGTATAATGAGGACAATGGGAGAAAACTTGTTACACCCCAGGTGCTGGAGAGCACACTGTCAAGCACCTTGGTTTCAACTCCAGCACACGTCACCTTCACTTATGCTGTAGGACTAGGATAACTTTATTGACTTCATCTATTTTTAGCTGAAGCACAGAACCATATATCAGAAAATTTGGATCATCAGCCTGACTTAATGGTATAGAATGGCTTTTGAGCATTCTAAGACAGGGTGATTCATCACAGGGACTGATTCCCAGGGCTCTGCTTTGTGAAAGGCTTGGCTGGGTAAGCACCAGCCAAAGCAGGAAGGAAAAAATAGTAGAAATATTCGGCAAGCATCCTTTTCTTTTTTAAGCCACCATTAAACACAATAAATATTTATGTAAAAATAATGTTCCAACAGCTTCTGAAAAATGAGAAAAAGCACAGTATTGGGTAATGGCTGACTGTTTCAAATCCAACGTAGTTGATTAAGCAGTGTTAATGAAACTGAGGAAAACTGTAAAGATTGGTCTCAAAGTCACACAAACAGGAGAAAAAAGGTCTACGGAGGAGAATGTTCTATTTCTGGGAAAGTAGGTTTGCTTTTGTGAGGGCAGAAAAGGAAATGACTACTTAAAACATATCTTTCCTGCAAGAGGTGATACCAAGTCAAGGGCCTGGGTTGCTGAGAAATTTGCTGTAGATGCGAGGGACGGGGGAAAGGTGCAGAGTCCCCGGCTGCCCGGTTCTGTCTGTAACCGAACGCTGGAATTTGGTCTCGGTCACAGGATCCTTTGGTGGCTCAGGTTGGCCGGGAACTGTCACTCGTGACGGATCAGGCTGAGAACAGGAGCCCACACAAGGTGCAGTGGGTGAGCCTGAGGTGGGGAGGATGGCGGGGAGAAGGGGACCAGCGGGCTCGAGACCTGCACGGATCTTCAGGGCTTGCTGCAACAGCAAGACATCCTCCTCACTTCTTGAGAACACTGCATTTTTAACTTTTCTTCAGGCTCTGTGCTCCCAAGGAAGCGGCAACATTTGTAACTCCCAACACATCGCCGTATACCGCGCAGCAATATAGTCTGTCTCGTGAGGATCAACAGCTCCGTGCATAGAGCACAAGCCTTCCTTTGAATTCGTGCAGACTAGAGGAGGAAGATTTTTACCCAGGAAAAAAACCATGTCATCTCATAGAAAAAGGTAGCAAAACATGGAGAGGGGAAAAGCATGTGGTTAATTTTAAGTAAAAAGAGAATGAAGTCAGGCATTAATTTTCAACTAACTGAGATCTTTCAAGTCCTACAGGTTCATTTTTAATGTTACGGGGAAATGACATTATTTGTTTGTCTGAGTCTTTATTCTTGTTTGTCTGAGCCTTTCTGAATAGTTATTCTTAATAATAAATAGATCCGAGGTTTTTAACGTCAGGATTTTGAAATATCTAAACATGGTTACAGGCACAAAGTCTAGAGATTATTGCAGAATTTCATAAAATACAACTATGATATAAACCCTATGTAGTAAAAACTGCCTACAAGTAAAAATAGCCTTTTAACTTTGATTCTGCTGCTTGAAATGGAACCAAATATCTCAGTGCCTAATAAAATAGAAGCTCTATAACTGAATAATGCTGAAGGATCTAAAAAAAAAAGAATATTGGTACAGAGTATTAGTATCCCTACTTTTACAAGTAAAGCTTTTACATTAATTAGTGTCTCCACATGCTTATAGTTTTGGAGATGTCCCAGAAAAGAGTTTCGAGGGATTGGAAGCCTCTGGCAGAATTAGGCAAAATCTAATAGGTCAGAGTAGAAAGGACCATTTATTTATTCATGTATCTCTCCATCCAGTTGTGAAAAGATGAAATGGCTCCTGTAAATGAGTATTAAATCAAGATCCTAGGCAAGTAAAACATTACAATACTTTTTGATTCTCTCCCTTTAGAAAGAGCATAGAAAGGAGGAGGGTAGACATCTTTGGCTTACAGGCACACCACTGTGCTGCCAGACCTCCAAAGCTGCATTTTCCAGGCAGGGCCCCTTGCCTTTCCCTGGGATCCATCAGAACGAGCGTGCAAAAATTATGAAGTTTTAATCCTCTGGGAACTGCAGGCCTGCACCTGACTGCTGAGTTCCATACCATTTCAGTAGGAATTGGTCTTTTAAAAAATGCTCTTTCTAGTTCAGCTTTCAGAGAAAAGGTGACGGGTATAATTACCCTCGCCATCAGTCTCAGCTCCGCTCTTTATCTTTTCAGCCACTGAACAAGTGGAGCTGGACAGAAGACGGCGGGATTAGGCCGTGGAGCAGGTCTGGGCACTCAATTCTATGACTGGTTTCCTAGCATTTCTTTTCAAAGAGTTAGGTGACCATTCTGCTACAGTGGAGGCTTTGAAGAGATTAATGTATCTTCTTTCTACCGGAAATTATACCTTTTTCTATAGCTAAACCCCAACTGATTACATATTAAAACCACTAGTATTTAATAGTTAATTTGAAAATTTCTTAACTATAGCAACTACCATACTAGTTTTCTTTTATATTCAAGACCTGTTTTTACTAAAAGAAAAAAGGAAAAACCAAAAATGAAAAAAAAAGGTGTTTGTCTGAAGGGCATTTTAGACCTTTTGCTTCAATTACAGTGGATTTTCTTCCATATTTGTAGCACTAAGACCTAAAATACTGGCATGTTGCCATCCACCACACCTCATGTGGAAACTGAAATCATAAAATAATCAAGCACGTGGAGACTAACCATCAGAAAAGAAAAAAAAAAAAAAAGAAAACTAGACAAAACTGATGTGCTCCAGGGCAGCACAAGATAAACATTTGTTCACAGGAAGATGACAAGCTTTACTTTCCTTGGCAGCTAGGAAAGACACCAATATACACCAGAGGAAAGAGCCCAATTAAGGCAATTAAAGAAGCAGCAATCAGAAGCTGACCAAGCTGAATGCTTTTCCAAATGAGGCCATGTTTCTGATAGATGACATTCCTGTACGCTGCGGTATTTCATACATTTTCTTTCTTGCTGTAGCTGCTGTTTGATCGGTCACGGAACAGTATTAAACTTTTACCTTAGTTTAATTTACTTTATACTCCATTACAAGTTAGACAAATGTATTGTCATGGTAAATTTGGGTCAAGAGAATAAATTAGAATCATATTTCTCCACCTTCTAACTTCTTTGGTAATAATTTGACAGTTTTGTTACTAAAATCATAAATCTGCTTGAGGTCATCATAAAGGCAATGTGAGAAACGCAGAGCTAACTGCACTCTCAGCTTTGACTAGTTTCTAATTTAGGAGCAAGGATTAGCTGCCGGCCCAGAACAGGACCGCTTTTATTACTCCTTGTTGCCTCTGGGTAAATACCGCATTTTCCCCCTTCCCAAGGTCTGCACAGGACGATCGCCTGAGTGCAATCGCAGTGGAGAAAATCCTTGAAAACACTGTAAAAAAGCCTGATTTGGGCTGTATTCCAGTTTTTCCTTTCGCTTCTGCACACAGAAGCAAAACATAGCTTGGATGGAAATTGTTTACATCTTATTCTAGTAATTTTACCATGGCATAACCATCTGTTTCCAGCCTGCTGGCTCTAATTGTACATCAGGAAAATACCAACCCTACAGGTTCCCTGCGCCTGCCAGTCAGCCAGAGAGAGAGTGGGCTTGGGCTTTGTGTACTCCCTGTGCCACTGAGCTTTACTGCACTAGCAATACTGGAAGGACACGATGTGAAAAAGCCCAGAACTGAATATCCTCATTTGCTTCAATAGGTAAGGAAAGGGAAGGCAGAATTACAGTCTCTAAACATGCAGTAAACTCAGTGGGAAAACCTTTCTGATGATTTCCCACGAGGTACGGAAAGCTTAATTCAATTATTCATTTATATGCTTTTATTGCAGCTTGTCGTCCTCCTCCTAGTCTCTCCAACAAACTTCCCCCCGCCCCAGAAAAAAAACAACCACCAAACCTATAACAAAATCCTTCACGTCACATCCTCTCTTTAGAGGTGATATTTAATTATAAGGGATAGTCAGATGGCCCAGATTAGACAACAAAATACTTAAGCACATGCTTAATTAAAAGAACAAATATTGGGACTTAAATATATCTTTAAATGCTTTGTTGAATTAGGCCATAAAGCAGAATGTCACTTTTCAGTCTAATTTTCAGCTATCGCTTTCTTTTCCACAGCCACGTGAGCAGTTCCCAACCAAGCTGTTACACTGGTTACTTAAAGCACATTGGGACTTGATTACCTGCCAGCTGCAGCTACTAAACAGGCTGTTGCAGCTTAAAAAATGCCTTTGACTCACATGGTAGCTTCCAAGTAGCTTTTCCTGTCTCAAGGACCTCTTCCCCCTAATAAATGTAAAATTATAGCAGCTTGCCATTAGATTGGGTTTTTTATCAGCCTTAAGGACCTGTAGGAATAACACCTCGCATTTAAGTTTTGGAGTAGCCATTTGCAATATTGTAGCTGTATTGAATGTTGTGCCATGGAGTCTTTAAAGTAGAATTGTGCGATTTTTGTTATAAACTTACATGCCCTAACATTTTTTGTAAAGTTGCCCTCAAAGTACCAACACTTCTGCAAATTAGTGGGTTTCTAAATAAGCTCTCAAAGCTTTACCATGGATGGTCTTTGTTCCTTAACCATATTGCAGCTTCAGCACCTAGGAACGGGAGGACTAAACTACCCAATGCTCAATGGTTTGGGGACTTCTTTTTCCCTTGGAAGAGCGTATTTCTTTTTCAGAATAACTACATTGCCCTACCCTTCTGCTTGACAAGCCTTTTGAAGCCTCAGCGTGAGCAGGTTAAGAAGCACAGGTATATACTTTACACACAGCATAGGTACTACCAATTGTTTTAATAACACTTCCCAGAACACTTTTCAACACTTCTTTGAGCACATAATGCATATAAGGACTCACAGCTTTTAAGGATTTCCATTAACATCATCTAGCAAGAAACAATCTACAAAACTCCAGCTTATCCACAGGAAAGAAACCCCATCAGCATATATATATATATAATATATATATAACAGAGAGCAAAATGTTGAAATATGCTTTTTGATATTCTGAATCAGATGTTTTAAGGGGACAAAAAAACCCCACCAAAAAAAAGCCCATAAACTGTCCTTTAGCTGTGGAGAAGACACCTGTGATTAATTCTGGCAAGGCAGGTGTCCTGGGGAAAGCTCATGGGTATTGTTTTCTGGGTGTTAGTAGCTGCATGATGTTGCCTCAGAAGCAAGGTCAGTAGGTTTCATTAAAGAGCTTATTTTCAGGTGATACAGGATGGCCCAGTGCTCACTTGGATCCTCAGCATGTCACCAAGCCTGGAGACACTGACCTGCTTGTATGGACCAGGTGAGCAGGTGCGTGTTGGTTGGGAGCACTTTTTCTTCTGCTCTAGATGCTCTTGAGTTTCCTCAACTTAAAAAGTGAATTATCCTGATTTGTATTCTAATAAAGTCTCCCTTTAGTCTGAAGGAATTTTGATCTTTGCAGGGAGCTTGCTGCAGAGAAAGGCATTCCTCTTTCAAAGTGCTGGCCTGGGGTCCTCTCCCATTAGGAAGCAATGGCTGAGTGTTGTTTTTAAACAAAAACCTTACTGGTCTTGATATAAAATATTGTGGGAGGACAGTAAGTAATGTGATACTGTAATTTGACAAATATTTGATCTGGATGCAAAATTTTCTTAGCTCTGCAGGTTCTCATGGGTGTAAATGTATGGTATGTCGGAGACCTTTAACCTTCCTGAATTATTGCACGTGCCAATGGTAGCACAGAAGTACTTTTCACAAAAAGAGATGCTTTACTCTTTTGCTTGGTGTTTGGAAATGCTGAAAAATTGCTTAAAATAGTTAACAATTCCTTGTGTATTTCCAAAGTGGGAGCATGTGTTTAACAGTAACGAGGAACGTTGGTTACTAATAAAAAAGGAGGTTTATCAGGTGCTTGCTTGTATGATTTAGTCTGTACGAATGTTTGAGTTTCTCAAGGGAGTGAATGAAGAAATTGGAAGTTGGCTTCATTTCAGGCTTTCGTTGTGTTGTCTTTACTAAAAATGTAGCGCTGAAGCAAAGAGCTGTGTTAGGGAAGAAAACGGTGATAAAGGCATCTGTACACCTGATACTTCTGCGCTTAAGCAGTTGGAAGCTGCTGCTGAACAAGCAAAGGTTTGATGGCTCAAATCCAAAATTGTCCTTGACTCGAAGACAAGGAGGGCTGGCGAGGGGAGGAGGACGCTGCCTTGCTTCTCTCCCTGATCGCAGGAGCCTCTATGGAGCTGGTGCGGCCACATATCTTCTTGTCGAACTGTTAAATGTAAATTTGGGTTTCTGAAAGAAGAAAGAGGTTTTGAAGAATGATGTTCTGGAATAATACTGCCCAGGAATTTTAATGTAAGCTTAATTTATAGAAGTAATAACACAAGTTGCCTGCTGAGGGCTGGACTCCAGGGCCCGGGGGGTACCTCTCGGTCCTGTGTTCCCATGTTGCTTTTCTCAGGTGCAGGGAATGCATGAGAGCTGCTGGAGGCAGCATAAAAGGGATAAAATGAAATAGAATAATATTCTATTTGCCCATGTTAAAAGGCTCCTGTAAAATGAGTGTTACAAAAGGCATTTTTTGCTTTCTCTTTTACTAACTTTTTGGATTCATTGGGGGAATTCTTCATAATCATAGATTAACTTATTAAACTCTCCAAGCAATACGTTCCAGCATTCGTTGATGATGCACAGATAAGTAAGTCAATGGGAGGGTTAACAGCCTGAGAACATTTACAATATTTGCAATGCATAGCCAGCTCTAAAAGCTACTTCACAAAGCAGCTGGTGATGATACAATGATGCTGCACAAGAAAAAGATTGTTATCCAGCTGTCAACTCTCTTACCAGTTTTCATCCATCAGGTGTTGTAGAGGGCCACCTTCCTATGCTGCCATAATTTACTCCTCAGAGCTGTGACATTCTAGGTCCATTTTATGCAAATACAAATTTTCTGTGCCTCCCAAAAAGTATCAACCTCCCCTGCCAGTGTAAACTTGAAAACAAAAAATTCAATAGATCTTTGTTCAAAATATACATATGCATGTGTATTCTATATGCACATAGAAGAGCATTTCCTGGCTTAAAAGTTCCCCTGAGTAGTCAGTATCTACCATTCTTCTTTTGCTTTTATGGGTTTTATCACTGTTCTTGCAATAAATCCTGAGTGCATGTGCAGCAATAGCTCTGCAGATAAACTGGTTGATTCATCCTTTCCAGCTATTCCAATAGGCAGTAGTCGATTATTCACAGTTAAGAGTAAGAAGACAGACATAGGAAACATGCATTTTTTTTTCTCTAGTGTAGCTGTCTTAAAAAAGACTTAATGTTTTCTTTTCTCAAAGCTTACCCCTTAAAGGCATACTTTCAAGTGTAAATATCTGCTTTCATTAAAATAATACTTTTTGTGGTTAAACATAAATCTAGAAATCTGAACGGTTCTCACTCGAAAGACTCAAAAACCTTGTTTTCTCTCTCATAGCTTGCGATGTTTTGTCAAACTGCAATTGCTTCAATAGGAATCAGTGAATATAGTCCCAAGCCAGTTTTCAATGACTCTTGCAAGTAGTTTTAGCTGTATTTCCGTATTTGGATGTTTTAATTCCTGAGGTGTAACAGCCATAATATCTGACCGAGACCTGCCAAATATTCATTGGACTTGCTGAATTCCTTGACAGTAAATATTCATGAAGCAGTGGTAACTTGCATTCATGATTCAAGCTGGAAATTAGTATCAAAAGTAGGATGTTGCCTTGTCCGTGAAGTTGTGCTGAGTTTCTCTCTGCCCATTTCCAAGTGGAGTGATGGAGCAGAGCTGATCTCTATTTGGGCATTTTTAATCCGTTACCATGAGCCTGAGAGGTATTTTCAAACATGAATTAGCTGCAGGAGCCGAAATGGACTGAAAATAAGCGTGCAATGCAAGCCACTGTTAAAGGCTGTTGCCACTGCCCTCCTAGCCTTTCTACTGTTGCTTTTCTGGGATTTGCTGGGTCTCTGCCGCTGCGGAGTTTATCTGGGCTGTTGGCCACGGAGAAGAGCGGGAGGCCGGTCCCAGCTCCATCTCTGGCTCATGGAGATGATGCCACGCGTACCGGTGTGCTCAGGGGCTCTACCCAGTCTTTAGTCTGGTGCGGCTCTGCCTGGTGTCCACTGGAGCTGGCATACCGAGATAAGCACAGAACTTTGGCTTGTGGTCAGGTCTGAAACTTGACTTCAGACTTAAGGACTAGAGTGAATGCTGCTGAGTGTAATAGTATTGACCTGGCGGCATGTTCGGTCCATGTGGTTCAGCTGGGAATGGTGCTTGAACAGATCTGTGTGGCCCTGCATGTATTTTGTAATACAATGTTTAATAAGCTGTTCATTCTGCTCTTTTTAACTGTATAAAACAGGTGAAAGAAAATACTCTGTGTCTGTTCCCAGTATAGATAAACCCTGGTGCTTTTTCTGCCCTTAGCTGATACTGCCTAATGCTTGTAATCTTTCTAAACTTCTCCCCTCACTGTCATGATGTGTATATGAGTCCTTCAGTCTAATTTAGCATCATGTGATGTACTTGTTTCTTTTCAGTACTGCATTTAATTTCTTGTAGGCTGTGTCTATGCTGATGCAGCCTGGTGCAAGGAGCACCAGTTTACCTCTGTTTTGCTGTTCATTATTTTATATATATCTTTACTGCAATTCATAAATCCATGCCAATGTCATTTTTCCACAAAGTCAGTGCTTCCTAGGTTGTCTTGCCAATTAATTGGAAGTACTCTTGACAGAAATGACAGATATGCCTGAGGAAGAACTAGTGTCTAGGGGAGAGTGTTAAGATAACTTATAAAGCTGAAATTAATAAGTAGATGAGTTTCTGATGATGCTCTTGAATAAAGTGGCTAATCAATAAAGCACACTTTGAACAAAAACACTCATTCATTATGAGTGCAGGGGCTTGTCTGTGGCTAGAAAAAGAGAAAATATGAGCAAGACGTGCTTTTGTGATGTTAACAAGACTAATATGGTTAAGTATAAGGTTTTAATGCAATTGTTTATATGTATTTTCCAGGTACACATTGTAAATCTTGCATACCTCAGACAAGAAAAATAAGTAGGGATGGTCATAGGATGTGTTGGCTGAGGAACACCTCTTCAGCTACTGGTGCAGGGTATTTTTATGCCTTCTTTTCTTGTTTTATGCAAAACAGCCTTAAGGGCCACAGCTGCCACCTATTTACCAATTGGACAGGCTGGCATTATGAAGTGTACACTGGCACAATGATTCTTCTCCTTTTCTTTTGCATATTTTTCTGATTCTACATTCAGTGCCATTTTTAGGACCCCCTAAGCAGTCTCTTGCTCCGTGTGACTAATATGGGTTTCCCTACAGCTGCCCTATCAATGAAGGATTTGACTTTTTAAGAGTCCCTCAAGTCCAATGGGTGCAAGCCCATGCAGGCTGTACCATAACTCTTAAATGCCTTCTTGTAGTCTTTTTCTCACTTAGTATTTATGTTCTGTTTTATTCCTTGCAGCCAAGTGAGGCAGGTTACTTGTTATTCAAAAGCTATCAACAGACTAATCCCTTTTGTGCATCTATCCTTCATTCTGTCTGTCCTATGTTTTTCTTTGTGATAAGACAGATTCTGTTTTCTTTTCATGTTGTTGGCTTTCTTATTGGCTCTCAGATTCAAAACCACGCTCTCCAAAACTGCTGATAGCCACTATTAAATAATATTCCTGAGTATCTGTAAGCAAAGTGCTTTGCGTTGCTTGCCTGTGGGACATGCTGCTCTTCCCATGAAGTTTTCCCAATATGGAGAGGAAGTTCCCACATCTGAATTATGGAAGTTTCCTTGCCTGTTGTTCAAACCCCAGTTCTTCTTAAACTACAAGGGTAAATTACACAATAGTTTGCATATGTCATTTAGTCAGGATAACTTCTGCCAGGAAACACATTCTCCAGGGTTGTTTTTTTTTCTCTCCATATACTTTCTGAAATGGGCTCCTTAACAAGGATGGAGGTTCTGTGTAAATAGTTCTGAAATGGGAGTTTATGGTGTCAAGGACAGATTTGTAAAGCCACATACTGTCGCACGCTCTTAGCAGAGTGACCATGGCAAGCAGGTACGTTTGGGCTTTGAAGCAGGGCTATGGTTTTTCATTTCTTATCTTCCTGTAGAATAAATGTTATGCCCTGCAAGCCTGAAATCAGCATTCTCGGGCAGGGATTCTCTTCACTGAGCCATCTGGTGGATTTTAGCTGCAAACATAGGACTGGCCGACTTCATAAAGCATCTGCCTCGTTAGTCCTGCTCCTCTGCCTTCATGGTTAGTTTTGTAGTTGCATGATGTCTTTCCAGCTTAGTTTAAATTGTATGACATGGAACACATTTCAAAATGAGATTCAAATGGCCACACGTTCTGGACTCCATCCAAAAAATACTTGGTTTTCACTGTTCCTCAAGGACACCGACTCTGCTTTGATTTGTGTGCTTCCCTGCATTTTAGATCCAGTCTGGGTATAAGAATTCCTCATGTAGACGTGGTCCGGCAATAGGAGATCCCTCTAGGCTGAGATTATGTGGCCTCAGAGTAACATGAGTCAATGCAGAACAGAAGGTGGGATGCAGTTTCTTTTGTCATAATACAATGTGTTTTCTACCGTACCTTTTGTTTATACTTGAAGCACTAAACCTGCAATAACAGCCATATGGGGAAAGCAGCTTGAGTGCCTTTTGTACTCATTTTCCTCTCCCCCTTTCCCAGTCGTTAATGAACATTCTCCAACAAGCTTTTATTCCTGTGAGCACTATGCAATTACTCATGTGTGACTTGGAGACAAAGTAAAAAAGGTGAAGAAGTGGGAAAACTTTCCCAATGCCTCCCCAAACTACGTAGGTGTTCCTCTGTGCCTCAGCGGAATAATGTCTGTGAGTTACCTTATTTTCCCTTAATGTTGTTAAGGGAGTGGATCCCTGCAACAACGTGTTATTCTGCAAATCTTGCCTGTAGGAAGGACCCGTTAGGAAAATCAGCTCTGTGTAATCGTAATAAATTTTGAAGCAAAGAAAAAAAGTGACTGCAGCAGGGTCAGATGGCAAAACTCTCTTTGTTTTCAGTAGGATCAATGTTTCAATAATTGGTCCTGCTTCTCCATAGACGGAGAAGGGAGGGAAAATACTCCTGTGTAAGTGAAGCAGGATGCTCATCCAATGATATGTATACACAAAGAGTATAGGTCATACTTGTCAAATTGACTTAAAATTCCTAATTGGGATCTTCTTGTTTCCAAAATTAAAGTCTTGGTGAAAGCAGGAGGTTTTGCAGGAATTTTCTGCATTTATCAAGTGTTTTAATTTGACTTTATGAAAACAGGTGATTTCTAATATTTTTCAAGGTGTGTAGGAGCACAAGCCAAGCAAATCCGAAGCTGTGTTTTTTAAAATTTTATAGTAGTTCAGTAAGTTTTATGTTGCTGAAAGTTGGAGATTTTGATTTCTCACTGCTATTTCAGTATTTGGATGCATTTCAAAAAAAACCTGAGACTCCCTTGCATGGGTTATTTAAACTAATTCTGTTCATTTTGCTCCTGGGACTGAGAGGGAGACCTGTGGATTTGGTGCAGTCAAGCCTGTCTCTGTGTACTTACATCTTGAGCTCCTGCTGGAAAAGGGAATGTATTTTTTTGCCTTTGATGCGGCGGCTAAAACGGCTTTTCTCAGCCTGCTGTAAAAGGAGCAGGCTTTTATCACGTCTCCTCTTGACCCTGCACGTTCCTGCGGGGAAGCAGTTTCTTCTCATAGATGTCTCTGTTACACGGAGCTGTAAAATCACATATGGCCAAACTCTGCTACCAGAGCAATGCACGTTTCCACTCTGGGATGGACTTACGTGCATCTGGCAAAGTCGGATTTCTACTAAATCATACTCTTTGCTTAAACCAAGCGTATTTCCAATTTCAGTAGTTGATGTGTGTTCAGTAGTTAATGTGTGTTCATCGAGCGGAAAAATATATGGGTCTGTAAATCATGTATATGAATGTAAGGTGTTTGCAGAGTACCTACTACAGTATTTAAGGTAAATAGACATAGGAAATGTTCCTTTACACCTGCTGCATAGGAATGAGCTGGTTGGCACAATAAGGCAGGCAGACTGCAATCACCCCTGTGATGGCGAGGAACAAATTATGGATGGATTCTGTCTGGGTTTTCTTAATTACAAAAACAAGACCAAGTTTTGTGGTTACTGATCTTGCTATTTACTTTGATAGTCATTGAAACGAGTGTGGAAGCGAACTCTTAAGCATTTCATTGCCAAGTAATCATTTCCATAAAGTAATAGTGGTTTGTGTCTTTACTAGGCATCCTGACTGCATTTTTCTGTGGGGGAATTCAGGATAGTGAGAGGTTCAGAATCAGTGCATATATTAGCCTTTGGGCTTTCAAATCTATTATTTTCTGAACACTGTTTTATATGATACTTTATGTAATTAGTGCAAATCCTCTTGCAATGGCAGCGGTCCTTGCAACCAGATAATCTGAGCCTGGAAGAAGTGATTTGCTTTTTGTTTTCCTAAACCACTACCCCCAGGACGAAGAAGCTGCTGGATTCAGGTTCAGCTGAAGCTGATAGTATCTGGCAGTTGGCTAACAGCCCTCGGGGTACATCCCCAGGGGCTGCACTTCTCTTCCTTTTCTTTTTTTTTTTTTTTTTCCCTTTCCCCTCACAAGAACTGTTTTACTTTATTACTTGACCAGGATTTGAAATACTTGGCTAGAGCTGGCTTTTCTGCAGCTTGGGTCAAGAGTCAGGTCTGCCACTGTAAAAATTTGCAGGATCTGTGCTAAAGCCAAATCTTTTACACTAGCAAAAGACATGTCTACCTGCTTGGTGATGTGCAGCAGAGAATATTGAAATAATATAGATGAGAGTTCAAAGAATAAATCTGCTGAGCCAGAAAGCTATTGAAAACTTTGGCAGAAATCTACTCTCTCCCAATGGGTCACAGAGCACTTGTGGAGCTTGTAGTATGCAGAGAGACAAACAGAGGCTGTTTTGTTCAAGGAACTGCTTAGATAATGCAGTTAATGTATATGTATATAAATACCTTTATATATGCTTAGAGATTTTTTAAATTTTTTTTTTAATTGCAAAGAAATGTATCCCCTGAATATGCTTCCTGGTAGCTTAAAAGGGCTGCTGTAATTCTAGCAGCCTGGAGAATACTGAAATTAGTGGGGTGGGCTCTTTGAACTCTTCCTATGCTAAAGGTGGAATTTGGTGTTCTGTCACATACAGGAGTTATTTTACCTTCTAGCTGAGCTCTTTATTTTGCTTTGAGTGGTGGCTGTAGTCTAGAGGCTGGGCATGAGCCGGCGGAGAGCCGCTGCACAGGACGTGTGAGGCTCATCCTGGCCTCGCAATTGCTCTAGTATCAGAAAACAAAGGCTGACCAAAAATCTTCCTAGCCTGCTTCATTTTGCTTCTTTAGACAATTTTCTTTAAACACACCTTCCCCCCTTCCTCCCCCCAACCCCACCACTTCACGGCTTTCCTCCTCAAGAAAACTTTGTACAACTCATGAGACAATTTGTTGGTATTTTCACCTAGTTAGTAGAGAGCCAATTTAATTATTTTCAGTAGATGGGGGTTTTCTGCGTGCCTGTATGTAGAATAAAAGGATACCACCCTTGGCTCAGGTTGGTATGGTAACAGCAAAAAGGCACGTATCTATTTATTCATTAAAACTGCTGGCAGGGATTTTAAGTCCAATGATTCTGCCCCTTGTGCCTTCATCTTTAAAAGAGCATTAAATCTTCTAGCTGTTTCTCAAACATAAGTCATAACAGTTTCTGGACTAGTTCTTAGGTCTCTTAAGATCAGAAGGATGCAAAGAGGTACCTAAAATGTTTATCTTCCTATTACTTGGGAAACGGCAGCAAGGCCAACTTGGTGTTATTCAAGTACATCAGATGTCCTTTGTGAACACGTTTTCATTGATTTTTAGCTACATATTCAAATGTATTAAAATTTCTATTCTGGACTTTTTTGCTGTATTTTACTGTCTTGTCTTTGTACACAGTCTGAAACAAGATTTTTTTTTCCCCCCTGTAAATTATTACGGGTGTTAGTATTGATGTTTTCCCTACATTTCAAAAAAGCATACAGGATATAACCTTGCCTTTTATTTTGTGAGCAAAATGTGTGTGGATGTTGGAAGAAAGCAGTGTTGTGTTTCTTTAATCACATTGTATAAATGGATTTTAGAAAATCTGAATGAGTATCAGCGTAAGTACCATAAGCTTTGTTATCAAAGTTTCATCCATCTCGTGGGGCTAACTTATCTATTCATCCAGGTTTTTGCCTGAGGAGGGAAGATTAGAAGAAAAGAAACTTTAGTAGGAGCTAGTCTCCTTTGATCACAATTTTATGATATATGATATATGCTGCAGCATTTTAATGCCAGAAGTCTCCTAATAGCTCAATAAATGGACTCAATTTATAAATGGAAAAGCAAAGCAGGCAACCTCTCTGTGGAAAAGACCAATAAACTGACAGTGCCGTAGTGTTGTTAAATATAACAGATGCACTAAAAAGGAGTGCTTTATTATGCAGGCTTGCTATGAACTTGAGATATTTTCCAAAGGCTGGCTTATTGTCCCTTCAGAATCACTTGCCTGAGAGTTTAGCGTTAAAAGTTGCACTGACCTCCAGGAAAAAAACCCGACAGGTAAATGACTGGCAGTCGCCTCCAGATTGTTAGATTCGCTTGCAAGAAATGGCCTTATAACCTAACTCAAACTCACTAAGTGACACAAGCTTCCCCTTTTTTTTAAATGGGCTTTGATCCAAACCTTTGTAAATTGTACAACAAATGCTTGGAATGGAGCCAGTTATGGTTGTGTTGGTTTGGGGTTTTTTTGGTTTGTTTTTTTTTTATGGTCAGCTGAAACCACTGAAATACAAAAGAGAAGGAGACAGGAAGATACTATGGCAAACCTCAGGTGACAGGTAAAATGTTGTCCGTCAGGAAACCAGAAATTCCTTTAGGTAGGATGCCCAGTGACGCAAATACTGTACTCTTTTCTTTACCTGGAAAAGAATCCTCTACTTCCATGTTCAGCTACTGTTTTAACAAGTAACATAAAAATATGCCTTTTATGCAGTGTTGAAATTATTTGTCATTGTAGCTTTTCTGAAGGCCAAATTCATCAGTGCGCTGTGCTGTAATTGGTAAATATATCTGTAGTAGATGCAAACCTTGTTTTGTACAAAAGAACTCTGAGCTGATAGAGCAATTTCTTGAGTGTCTTTATTTTTCCCTTTTACTTGGTCTCGTTCCACATGTTCTTATTACAATCTAAAGCCCATTTTTCATTTTTATGCCCCAGAAATCTTTATAGTTAGTGTCTGTGCTCCCTTGACACTGTCACTGAACCAAGCTACACAGATTTAGCTCTTTTAATCTTCCCTAATAAGTCAGTCCCCCTCCATCTGCCTCAATTTTTTGCTGCTCTCTGAACTACCTCCAGTTTGTCCATCTCCTTCTAATGAGGTGAACTATCACCAAAGCTCTTGGGAATGAGACTAATTCCTCCCTGACTGCTGACATGACCCTTTGTGATATGTGCTGTGCTGGGAATAGAAAGGGATTGTGAAGAGTACGCAAGTGGTGGAGCTCATAGACAGCAAAATATATGTTAGTTGCGGTAAGCCTGAGAGAGGAGAATTGATTATTCATGGCAGACTTCCCTTGTTGGTCCTCTTCCTAATCTGATTGTATTTGGCAACACCCACCAAGTTATATTGGATTTCCCTTCTCTCGGCGGCCAGCTGTTTTCCCCACTGCACCTCTGGCTCCCTCTCCTCTTCAGCCCTTCTTCTAGATGTGCTTCATCGCGGTTCTACCCCTCCCTGCAAGGGCCCAGCATGAACGTGCTGGGATGGGTCGCTCTCTCTTGCACAGTCTGGTCCCACAAGGAGGAATCTGATATGCAGCAGAGTGCTATATACTCTTCAAATGACCAGCCTGCTCCGTGGTTTTTGCCAGTTGGTTCCGCAGCATTAGAGCGGGACGTGGTGGGGAAGATGCGCGGTAGCCCCTTGTTCCTGTGGGACTTGCTCTGCTGCCTGTGGACTATTCCTGCGAAAGCTCTGCTCTTCAGAGATGAGATTTGCTTTTATGGTTGAAATTGTGCTGTGATTGAGAAGCAGGTCTCTCTTGGAGCATTAGGCTGTCTTTTTTTTTTTTTTTTTTTTTTATGTACTCTAGACTCAGGTCCTAGAGGCACCTGCAAGATAAGGATTGAGATATTAAATTTAACTTGATAATTTAATGGGAAGCCAGCCATGAAGGAAAGCCAAGTCATTACAGTCCTTGGTGCTGAGGAGACCTCTGCACCTGCGCTTACAGAAATACTGTATTTCCTTTCATTCTCTAGGAAAATTATGTAAAAGAAGAGGGGTGCTCTTCTATTTGCTGCTGGCAAAATGTTCGTTATACTATTTAAAGCTACTTCCTTGCTGGCCTGACATTTGGGGTTTGGTAGACTCCTTACCAGTAATCCGGTAGTTTATTAAAGTCTCCTCCTTTCTGTTGTATGTATTAATCTCCATTGTATTTTCCATAACAACATATTTTTTTCAAGACACAAGTGACTTCACTCAAATAACAAAGAAACATTGCATGCAGAAATAATCTATGAGGTTAGAAACTGATAAGCTGTAAAAGAGTACTAATTAAAACTGCTGGAGGCTGCAGTGGATATAAAGGAACTATGCAACAGAGCCATCCCTGTTAGCCCTTTGTCTTCATAACCGAACAGCTGTCATCAGTTTTAATCTATCATGAGAGAAAGATGATCTTGGCATTATTCAGCTTTCCCCACGCTTCCTTGTGAGTATTGCAGCCACTAAGCATTTGTTGATTTTTATCCTCCTCTGCCCCATCTCCTGTATCTTTGCTACCTGGTTACTGAAGACTAGGCATGTAATGAGCATTTTTGTATTTTCTGTATCGGTGCATGGGAATTTGTGCATTCAAACGCATGTCTTGCTCCATTCTGAAGTCTGCTTTTGGAAAAAGATGCAAAGAAATATGAAACTTAGCAGTTCTGAGATTCAAATTAATCTTTTCATAGAAGTAAGCTACAGTCAAAGGCAATTCGAGCTTCCTCTTTTTCTCGGGGGAATCCTAAGCTTACCGAGCCTGTCTTCTCTTTTAACATCTCATCCAGCCAGACAGGGATTTCTGGACACTGCTCAGCGATGTAAATGTACACACTGACAGCAAAGCTCTGAGATCTAGGAAAAAAATGGGTGGCTTTTCTTGCATTATTTTTCATTGTTAGAAGTAAATTACTGCAAATTGTATTGCAATTACATCAGCTTTTTCTGGAATATTAATACAAATCTAGATTCTACAGGCTTTTAAAACTGATCTCAAGATTTAATCCAAAATTAGGTGGTTTAATATTTCAACTTGGGAATTCTCGACTTTGTCAAAAGTTAACATCTAACCTGCGAGAGTCGTGAATATTGTGCCTTACAATAACAAGTTTAACTGGCCCAATATACACAGGACCATGATGCATGCTCCCTGTGCAGTCCCAAGTCAAACACCTGCAGTACATTATCTCCTTGCTGCAAAAGATGGGTAGAACTTGTAGTGTGGGATATCCCCTGCCTTCTAGCAGACACGTTCTTAACACTATCAGAAAAGCTCTCCCCACCTCACACCACGTGCTTAAATACCAGTGCCTATCATGGAAAGTCTTTCTTTTCCACAGTCTTTGCGTGAAAGGTGCTCTAAGGCAGGTGGGCAAGGAGCACACCTGTGGTTTCCAGGCCCAACAGCGAACCTTGAGGCTTTCACTTGGATCCTCTTGGCTTGTAGATGATCCAGTCTGGGGAAGGAATTCCCTTCCTCCGTGGAGACAAACCTCACTAAATTCCACAGGTGGAGGAATCTGATGGAGACACCTCAGTCTCCATTCCAGACTGAAGCAGGGGGGAGCAGAGACCTCAGTAAAATGGGTGCAGCCAAACCATGAGGGTTTAGTCAAATAATTAGGAGGAAACTCCTGATAAGCATTGAGATGTAGCCCTTTCCTTGAAGGCACTTGAGTGAGCTTTGAAGGGTAGGACATGACTGCATTTCAGTGTTCAAGAATCCTTAGCCTGTTCTTATTCGGTGGCATTTAACTGAACCAATTCTATTGTGCTCTGACTGTTCGGTCTTGGGGCACGTGTGTGGCTGATGGCCATAGAATTCACCGCCTTGGCATGTGCGGAATGCCTACATTGTGGTGAGTCCATCACCTGCTGCTCTCTGGGTATCTCGCCAGCATGTCAACAACACCCTGACAAGAGGGGGGACAGCAGAGGGTTCTGCAGTCCACGGGGGAGGGCAGAAAGCAAAGGAAAAATGAAAGTACCTGGATGTTGAAAAGTCCTGACAGCCCCCTCTGAACTCCCCAAGTTCACACCGACGCCTTGAGGATTTGTCCACGCGTATTTTTATAAAGAGGAGGAAAACAAAAAATAAAAATAAATCTAACATGAGCATCTTCCTGCGTGCTGGTGCTGTCTGCTCCTGCATTAGCATAGCCCTGATGGATTGGCGAGCTGCCTGGAAGAAGCAGGCAGCTGCCTGTCAATCCTTCTGCAGCCTCCATGCTGGGCAGGGGCCATGCCTGGAGCAAAACTCAGCTGCTGTAGCAAAGAATGCCTCCCTTTGGCATTGCAATGCAGCAGCTGAAGCAGAATCCATGTTTAAAAAATATTTTACTCTTGAATTATAGTTCATTTAAATAAGACAAAGTCTGGCTGATCTCTTCTTGTTCCTGCTAGTCTGGGAAAGACGGATCGTGTGTCTTTGAGCGCTGTTCTGCATAGCAGAGCTCAGCTCAGGACAGACTGTGAAATCTGGTTCTTTTCCTGCAGTTTGGATCATCTTATTCTTTGTTGTACCCATATTACTTGAAAGATTTACTGTCCCATCAATGTGAGTTTGCTGTTTAAATGGAAAGCACGTGCCCATTTAATTTTCATCATCTGAATTTCCAACACTACTACTCTAGAGACTTTTTTGGCTAGACAAAACAGTGATTTAAAACATAAAGCAGCCTTTACAGCCTATTTCCCACTATTTATAAAATTTAGTAAACATACATGCATGATGAATTATGATAGTGTCTTCTGCAGTCAAAGCTCACTGGGATAAATGTTTGATGCATAGTCCAGCAGAGTTATGTTTATGCAAAGGAGAAAATACAGATACAAGTTTTTCTGTCTTAAACAGTAACCCTGAGTTTAGACATTTTGGTGAGGTTTTGGTTTTGGGCTGGGGGTTTATAGCCGGAGGAAGATAAGGGTTATGATTTTTAAGTAACACAAAGCAAATTCAAACAGGCTTTGTGTTTATGCTCAAAAATAACACTGATTTTATATTTTGGGGTTGGGAAAAGTGCTTAAAAAGCTTGTCTCATAAAATCAGCCCGAATAAATGTTGCATACAAAGCTAATAACACCTGAAATAACACTTGATATTGCTTCACCAGACTGGCTTGAAGGGTACATACTCCATCAATTTTCAGAGCTTATTGCTTGTAATATTTCTGCCAGCACACTCATTACAACTCCTTGCTATTATCAGGCTCAGAGCAGACAGCTGAGAGCTGACAATAACATGTGACATGTGGCATACCTTGGGTTGATAGAGGCTTTTCGAAGTGATTATGTAGATCAAAACAGCACCTTTTACAGTTTTGAGTTCTTTTGCTTTGCTCTCGTATAGTGTTTATACAGTATCTTATGGCTCATTGGAAAGGCCGCTTGTTCCAGTCATAAAGATTCACATCTGTTCTGGTTTTGCAAGGAAAGAACTGTGGAGACAGTGATACTATAATTGGTACTGTCAAGAATATTCTACCAGTATAGTCTGCAATCTAAAACAGTTACCTGGATGTTTGTTTATTCTGCATCCAGGTGAATACCAGCAGGGTACCTTTTTCCTTGTGGACAGTGTAGTAGTGATTGACTTATTTCTCTACAGCAACAGTATCTGGGCTATGATCTACTCAGCATTCATGAGCTGAACCTCTTCTTTTCTGTAAGAAAAAATTTCCCTGAAAAGGCACCTACTACCTCAGTTCACTCCTCTAGTTTGCTCATTTAACTGAATTCTTGTAACATAAATAAAGATAAAATTTAGGTTAAGATAGGGATAACCTCATAAAGCAAAACTGGACTTGGACTTTAGAAATCAGCGCTGGCCTAGTGTTGTGGGTTGTCTAGCCTTTGAAGGAAAACAGGCACAGGAAATATCTAAACTCTAACTTTGTTGAAGCACGGCTGAAACTTGTATTTGTATTGATCAAGGCTCAGTTGGTGTGATTCAGCTTAGACAGCTAAACCAGGTTGGTTTAGCCTGCCCTGAATCAAAATACTGGGGTGTTTATGTATTCCAAGAGTGTGAGAAGTAAAAAAAATAATAATACTAAAAAAAAACAAACAAACAGTAGTTTAAAAATTTTCTGGTGCTTTTTTCCTACTATTGCAGGTACATTTTCCATAAAATAAAAACTGTCAGTAACAAATTACTATTTAGATTTAGGATGCCAGAGAACATATCTGATGCAAATACCAGGAACATAAATAGTGTCAATAACAGGGAAAATTATAGTGAAGTGGAAACTGTCTTCCGAAGGGCTGTCATGAGCAGGCTCAATCCTGAACACAGAAATGTAGACACCGCAAGAATTATTCCTTAGAGACTGGTAAAGCACGTTGCATCTTTCAGCTGAGAGGCTTATGCTGGATAACATCCCAAGACTTGTAGTCTCAGGCCGTTATTTGCATGGAAGGAGAAGGATCTTTAGCCCTGGACAGAAAACTCTGATGTTTTCTCCCACAAAAACAGTCCTCTTGTTCACCATGCCTTGAAGTGATTTGTGGAGTGAGAGGCAGCAGTAATTCATCAGGGAGAGGCAGCTGCCTGCAGGACACAACATCAGGTTCTCATTGTTTTCCCCAGCTCCTAATGACATGTTTAAAAAAAACCCCAAACAAAAACCAACAGTGGTGGAGTTTGATGCATGTTGCCAAATCAAGGTGATGTATGAGCAGGTATTTTGCCTAATTCCCCCATGTTGTTCAGTTACTCGCTTTCAGACCTGACCTTTTGCTTTCCCAGTCTTGAATTTCCCTTATTGCAGTCACGTAGTTCTTTGATACTGCTGGCTCGAACCTGTGCTAGACTGATGTCTGTTTTGCATGCCCTAGTAACACAGTTACGCTTTCTCACCTCATTTTTTTGGTAATGATAGTAAAATCGAAGGCCACAGGCTATTGAGTTAATAATACGTTATTGCCAAGGTCTTGTCAAACTCCTCTTGAAATTGGAGGAGTTTCCGACTGCAGCCATCAGCAAAGACCCGCCTCACCCTGTCAGTAACGGGAAGATACCAAATAGGTGTCATATCCCTACTGCTGCACCTGTTAGGATTTGAAAAGCCCTCTTGGATGCTCCAGAACTGGCCTACAGAGCCGTTCCTATAAGTTCTCGAAGGGCATTGCTTACCCCGTACTAACACCACTGCATCGGCAGAACTTTGTGGAGTGGCTTTTTTGAAGAGGAGTGCTTTTTATAGCGTAGGTGATGTTACTGTGAGAGCTGGTGTGGCTGCACCAGCGGGAAGATGTGCTGCATCTGCCAGAGAAGACCTGCAAGTAGCTGCACCAGCAGAAAGGGACCCTCGTCCGCACTGCAGACGGGTCCCACGCGTGTTCCCTCTGGCCAGGCTGCAGCAATGCTGCTCTCTACCTGCCTTTGCCTCTTTTTTTTTCTGAAGGAACGCATGGACTTTTCAGTGCTGTAGTGGAATATCACACTTACAAAACCAGACTCGTGAATCTTTAAGTGTATACAGAAAATGAGACTGACCTCGGTGCCCTAAGAAAGGATAAATTTTGCGCTACGAGAAATTTTACACATGCCTGTGACTGCCTGACTGGCATCCATGGGTTATCCTCATACACATACAAAAGATAAAGGGTTTGTTTGCATGTTCACAAATATACTTACCTGTGTTTATGCATGTGCAAACTTATACATGCTTCAGAAGCATAGTGTTCAGATACCTATTTATACCAAAAACTTTTTTTCTATTAAATTGCACTTGATTTCTTTAAGGGAGGAGGGAATCAGAATGTGAGCAACTTGGATACTAAATATAACTATCTTTCAGAATGAACAGTTGTGCCTCTGGTTTGGAATAACACAGAAAAGCTGTATGTCAGGCTCTACAGCTGCAAATTATTGCAATAATTGAAGTAAATAAGCTGGGTTTATCATTATAGAAAGTTTCCTTGCTGACTTAGATGTACTGATATCTTTGGGGTTTTTTGTGAATATCAATGTCTACTACTGATGGAAACAGTCAGCTGTCACTACAGTACAAATGCAAATTGCAAACTAATGGTTGAACAATTAAGATCTAGTGCATGGAGCTTATTGCCACTGGAGGACTGTAATTGAATTCCTATTGCTGTCAGACAGGTTGAAAATTACTGTAATGAAGAGCATCAGTTTTCTATTCTACATCTCATTGTTTCTAAGCCAAGGAGCATTACTGTTAAAGAGTTTCCCACAAATAGATCAAAGAGCATTGGAAAAAGAGAGCAATAATTGACACAGGGATGCTACCTGTCATTAAAGGGCAAAGTAATTAACACTCTTTAGTTAGATTCCCATGTGCCCGTGAAATCCAGGAATCTAAAATCGCTGCTCTTCCCCCAGTGATCCTGGTTGTGTTACTGTGTCTGCAGAGTGAAATTAGTGATCAGACTGCAGTGTACCCAAACACTGGGCTGTGCAGTAAATCATTTGATAACTCAATACAATCTCTAATACCCTAAGGCCTTTCACAATATAATAGACAGCTCTACTGTCTATTCCAATACATTTTTAAGTAATCTTTGGCTAAACATGTGAAAGTAGGTATTTCTTTCACTAGTACCTTCTTTAAAATATATAAGGTATGCATATACACATGTGCATAGCATCTTAATTACAAGAATCCCGTTTGAATAATCTCTAAAATGAGTGAATGTATAGGAGATATATATTGAAGGATAAAAACAAGGAAAGATTAAATAATTTCTTACAGAATGCATTAGCTGGTGTCAACTCCTGCTTCTTATATAGATATTCCTGCTTCTGATATTGCAGGAAAAGGCATGAAATAGGGAGTTGTCTAAGATTTGTTTCTTCAAGTTTCTCATTTGGGGAGGTTTTAGCCCATAATAAGAGCAACTCCATGTTCTGGGTCACTCTGCAGGGGAAACGTCCATCCCAAATCTGAGAAATCAGTTTTGTAGTCACTGCAGGTGACTGGGATGTCCCAGCACCCTTCCCTTAATAGTGGCTGTGAGGCAGACGCTTGCGTTAGCAGGGCTGGGTCCCTGCGCTGGGAGCTGGAAAGGGCTGATCTTTTGAACTACCTGCGGAAACTCTGTGCATTATAGAGGAACGCGCTGCTCCAAGCTTTGGTACCTATATTAGACATCAAACATTAGACTGTGGTAGTGCTTTGTCTGCTCGGTATTTGGAGATGACACGTAAGCTGCCTGATGACAGTGGTTCTTCTGCTCAGAAATGCCCAAGAGGTATTATACCCTGCAAGGAAAAAGGAAATTTGGTCTGACAGTGTCACTCACACCGCTTCTTGATGTGTACTAGCCTTCCTCCTTCTTGACCTAATGCCTAAATAGACGTATATGCAAAGAACTTGTCTGCTGGGGTTCTATAAATCCAGAGGACAATTTGCTTTGGAGAGGTCAGCTTTCCTGTAAACGTCAGTTTAAAATTTTTCAGCATCTAAGATGCGTCGGAGAGGCTATCAAGGGGATGAGGCTATTGATGAAGCATTTTGATACGAAATCTCCTTGGGCAGGCCTGTCCCTGATACAGCAGCAGGCTTGAGTTGTGCCTCAGACAATTCAGGTACAGACCCAGCAGTATGGAAAGAAAGAACCTGCTTCACCTGAGCAACAACAAAATGTTTTGTTAGACTAGGTCATAAATGCCATATGTTATGAAACTTATTTGAATTTAAAATATTGCTGTTGTGAGTAATTCTGTCTGTTTAATTTTCAGTCACTGCGATCAGCATGATTGTGCATATATATCAGTATATTAAATGTGAAACGAGAATGAACATTGTGGAATATGAACAAGCAACATGCTGTAACTGTTTGAATAGTCTAGTCATTTTAGAATTTAAAATACTGCAGTAGAAAAATAAAATTGAGGGTTCTGCACAGCTTTTTTGTATCTATTTTCTAATCCTCAGAGGTCCTGCATGTATTCAATACATGACTGTATATACCACCATAAAAATGAAGACAAAATGGCAGTTTTCCTGCTTGCTCTATAAGCTACCTAGCTGAGATGATGCCTAAGGAAAAGGACTCCATTATCCAGTGGACTTCCTCAGCATCCGTTAATTTTGGTCTCCCGTAGTATGAACTTCCTGCTCTTGTCATCCTCAGTAAGTGCTCCGAGCTCATTAGCAACCTGGTTTGTAGCTGAACCCATTCATTCACTTTGGACCAGCAGTGAATTCTCAATAGAAAATTACCTGATCATTGTTAACTTTGGTTTCCATATTGGAAGTGTAAACCTGTCTGGATGCTGCAGAGTAATTCTATTCTTACAGTAAATATTTAGTCCTCTTTAACAGAATTCAATGCAGTATTTGTTAATTCTGTAGATTCTAGCAGTTGATGGGGCTATCCAGTTCTCATTGCTTCAAGAACCATTAGATCAAAGCAGAAGAGAAGCAGTTCAAAACAGACGTAGCTCACTTTAAAGCACTCCAGTGCTATAAACTTCATGCTAATGCAGGGGCGGTAATGGCAACCAGCTTCATTTTGGCAAAAGCAAACCAATTACAATCTAATAAATGCGTTACACCCCAGCAGCTAAATAATTCATAGTATTGGCAGAAGGTCTCTGTCCTATAAGTCTTTTCAGTCCAGAATAGTGAGATGTTAATATATCAGAGGAGAGAGATCCATCTCTTCTCTTATTAAGAAGTTATTATACATTAAAAGCAAAACACCCCCAGATACAGGGGTTTCCAGTGCTTTGTGTGACACGCTTGAAAAGCAAAAGCCACATAATCAAGTACCTCAAATTAAAATGCTCTTACATTTACAGGATGGTTTCATCCTTGATGAATACTAAAAGTCTAAGCTTTGTTTCAATTAACAAAGACTGTTTCTGGACGATGACGAATAATGTACTCCAAGTGGGTCATTTAACAGCAAGCTACACAAAGGCTGGACACTTTTCCAGGCTAGTAGTTTTATAACCAGTAATCACCTGATTTTGGCACCTGACATCTCTCATTAAAAAGATCTTTGCTCGTGCTGAAAGAATACCAGGGTATCTGGAAAGCTCAGCTCTTTCTGGGATCCTGTTAGCTGTGCAATATATTCTAGGCTGGTGACACCCTCCTTGGTGGGAATGGTTGGGGAATTTTAGGCATATACCTCTCTTGGCAGACCTGGCCCTTTTGATAAAGGCAAGTGATCTTGTTCTTAACCTGAAAAAGCAGTATTCTATACCAAAATTATAATAGGCCGTAAGTAGTAGGAGAGGGCGATTGTGCAAGAAGTCGCTTATCCCAAATATATTCATTCTTGCTTACGGGGGGGGACTTTTAAGTAAAAATCAAGCAGGCAACTTGTAATTGCTTTCTCACTGCACATCTGCACACACCTATAACCTTCTGCTTCCCTGGTTACTTTCATGTTATCTAGTGTTATCATCCGTCTTTTCCTAGTTCCTGAGGTCTAGAATTATGCACCAGAGAGCAGGGATGGTATGGAAAGTATTTAAAACACTTAATTACCATGCTCTTCACTCTACTTCTAGCACTAAAAGCTATTCTAGCGCCTGCCAAACCTTCATACTTTATGCTCCTGTGTGGTTTATTTGCTAGGGAGCACCAGAAAACCAACGTGGTAGCTACTGGGGGTAGCTACTGTCCAGTTCCCACTGTGTGGCCCAGTCTCTATGAATAAGAACGGGAACTAATCCCTCCTATGAAAGGATTTCATATAACTTCCAGCTCATTGGATTAGTTCCACGTTGAAACGACATTTCATGTGGCAAATTTACATTAGCGCTAAGCCAAGCTTGACTGCACACTGCCTTACCAGAAGACGAGGTGTGTTTATCAGATGCGATGCTGGCTGCTATCTGAGGAAAAAAAAAAAGCCCTGGCACCAGAAGAAATAAGAGGGCTCGTTCCTGAATGTGATGACTCAAAGGCCAAAATCTTATGTTTTAATTCTTTTTGTTTTTCTTTAATTTTATTCTAGGCCTAATGACAGATAATCAACCACTTCTATTTTCCTATAATTTATAGAGAGGTCTCAGTTTTGGCAATTCCAGTTTTCCTTTTCTTGAAGGTATTTATACCTCTAAAAGTAGATTTACTTTTTTTTTTTTTTTTTCCTCCTTTCAGAACATCTCTTTGTAAGGAGGAAGACAAAGTTTTGTGGATTATCCTTACTTTGGCTAGAAAAAAGATGTTAGTACCTCAGATGCTCTTTTCTTCACCAGATATTTTTTCTGTAAAGGGAACTCCGTCACTGTTTGAAATGAGGACAACAGTAGTTTTCAACTGCCATGGGTACAATTCTTCTATAAACTTAAAAAAAACCCATAAATTACTGAGGTGCTCTTAAAGTCTACAGCAAGAGCCAAGTTTACAAGATAAAAATGATAGATCAAATAAACAGATTCAGCTATCAGTTCTGGATGAACTCAAATGCTTATTAACATAACTTGATATTGACCCCAAGAGAACAATTAATTAAATGGTTTCAGCAGTGAGTGTTGAAAAACATCTGCGATGGATTTGCCCTTGTTCTGTGTTTGGTCTAATCAGCACAAAGAGCTGTAAAGTAAATATTGTTAACTTCACCACCTTTGTCTCAATTTAAAATGTGTAAAAAGCTCTGCTCTAGTTTTCTCCATCGCTGATTTTCCTGACGAAGATTTTAAATTTCATATCTAGAGCCAAATGCATTTCTGTCATGTGCAAAACCGCTTACACCCTTGCTAGCATCGATTCGAAGGAATGCGAGTGCTTTTAGTGGATTTGTCCATTGGGTTTGTGAGCCAGAAAACAAACATTCAGCTCGTTCCATGTTTAGCTTGTGATCTGATCCTGCAAGTACTTTCATATTAACGATACGTGAAAGTGCATGTGTTGTCTACTTACATGGCATAAAATTACGGTCATTCTTAAGCCACTGCAGAACTGGGGCTTCAACAAAAAAATCACTTCAGTATTAAACCACTCTCTTCGGCAATATACGCTTTACAAATTAGGGTAATGCTTTCCATAAGTATGAGAAATGTGTGGAAGCTGAAGTCTTGGAAGTATTAGGCTTCCTTGCCTGTTCTCTAGAGGATAAATAACAATTTCAAGTCTTTAATATCTTCCTTAAACTGCTTATTTCTTAGAGACCAGTAGTTGCTTCCCAGAGGTAGCCATGTGGTAGGTGTCACACTGTTCCTGCAGTTTACTAGTGTTTTGTTAATTGTATCACTTGCAAATGGAAGTTAATTCATTGAAGGCACTTCCCAGATTTTCAATTCTTTTTCCTGCCCATTAATGTTAGTTACTTGGATTTTCTAAGCTTTTTTTTCCCCCACACCCCTCCTCTGAACATCACCATCTTTGTGGCTCAATTTCCTTCAGGCAATGCATTTTCATATCCAAATGCTTTTTGAATAGTGGTTTGGTTTGGTTAAAGTGGCAAGGAAATTGTCTCCCTTCTAGGAGAGTCTGCGGTAATTTTAGGTAAGAGTCAATAGCAAACAGGTCTCTGTTTGCAAGCTGCTTTTGAAATACAGAAGCAGCAACTGAGTGTAACTTTTATATTGATGAAGCCCATTACAAGTTGGATTTATGAACCTGGTTCTTTAAAATGATAGCATGTCCTTGTTATCTAGTTCTAGGCCAATATATGCCACACCGTGATGGTAAAATTTCCAGGGACAGTCATCATTTCTTTCTGGGTAAAGAAAATTGTAGTATCTAGTATAAAAGTTCAGTGTTATAACGGAAAGATCCAGCACAGATTTGCAGTGGTCAGAAATAAAAATGTGTCAAGACCTGAATTTGAAGCAGTGACTCCAGTATCATTGTACTCGGTGCTAAAATGCTGAGGGTGAGGGAATTGTAGGGATTCCTGAAATGCAAGAAGTTCTATCTTAAAAGCAAGACATGGTTCACTTTGCCACAGAGGCTTCTAATTCAGTAACAAATAGTTCAGAATTTTTGGAAACATACTAACATACTGACCAAAGATGTTTCAGTTGTTTGTTATGTATCTTAAATCTAGATTTCTGTCTCCTTTAATACCTGCTAATCCTATATTTTCCTTTTCCCATTCTAAGCTGAGCTAATGCAAAGCCAGTTGACTGCCACTGTGAATTCATTCGCACAACAATCTTGAAGTTTTCCAAATACTCGATGTCTGTTTTGTCAGATGTGGTCTGACTGGCACAGTCTCAGCTGGCCTCACAATTGCTAAAAGAAACTGTTGTATGAAGGTCATGCTTATTACAGAGATGAAAAGTGGTATTATCCCATGTAACTTTTTCTCTTGAATGGTCAAAAATACCTCCAGGGAGGCTCTGGGTGACCTGGTTTCCTACTGATGGTCGCGTGTCTTCCCCAGCTGTGGTGACATTAAACCTGCAACCGTTAAATGAAGCATGTAGGAGGTGAAGTGAGACGGTGAGATGCTCAGTGCTTCCAGGAACTATAGGGAACTTCATTAATTTGAGTAGTATATTATACTTCGGTAGGCAAACCTTTCTTTATTTTGATCCGGTGACGTTTGGTCATTTTGTAAAGCCTTTGAAAGCCATCTCCAGGCAGTTTGTATCGTCGGTCTGCTCACTGTCTCCTTTTTCAAAGTTGCCTGAATGTCAGAGCCTCTCCCGACAGTGACAGTGACGGGAGCACAGCAGCGACCTCAGACAGTCTCAGAAGTCAAAGGGCACAGGTTTCTAAAGTTTGTGCAAAAAAAAAAAAAAAAACAAACCCAAAACACCAACCCACAAAACCAACCCTAGAACTGTTATCTGGGAGTGAAAGGAAAAGACTGTTAATTGTAAGATAGTCTTGTACCTCCTATTCCACCTCCACGAGTGCCTGTCTGTACCTGCCAGGGGCTGCAGGAGCATTCCCATTCCCTGCGTTTTCCAGAAACGGAGGGGTGCCCAGTGCCCCAGACAAAAGTTGTCATAGAAATTCACCCAGCCAGTGGAGCTGGTTAGGGGGATGGAGGGAACAGGGATGCTGTGTTGAGTCCTGCCTGTGAATCCCAAGAGATATGGTAGTGCTTCTGTCCCTGGCAATTAGCTCAGCAAGTCAGAGGCTGTTGTTAAAAGCAGTTACTTGGCCTGGAAACGAGCTGTCCAAGGGTTTCGGAGGCAATGAGGTAGTTGTGTACAGAAATCCTCGCAATGCTCCTGCATCCCCGTCCTTCCCTGGAGGGGAGCAGGGCTGGAGTGCAGTGTGCTGGCTCCTACGTACTGGGGGTGACAGTAACGTGTCACGTGCCAAAAGCATAGTTATGCTTTGGGGGGGAATAATGGAGTGGGATGTGTTTTTCAGCCACTAATCTTTTTCCCTCCTGCCAGTCTCTGTTAGTCATTGCAGGTTCCAGCGGGCAGTCCTATTTCTTTGCCCCAGCAATAACTGTAAAATTAACTTTCAGATATTCAAAACAGCTTGCAGGGATTTAGCCATGTAATGTCTTCTGACATTAGTGGGAGATACGTGATTAAAACTTAGCTCGGTGGCCTGAAATTGTCCCTGCTGGTGTTGTGTTTTCACCTTATACTGGCACCGGTGATGCCTCAGCAGAGCCAGGGCTGTCGGAGGCAGATGGGCTCGAAGGCAGGGAGGTGACCTGCTACTTCTGCCTGTCGCAGAGATTTCATATCCCGCTCACTCTGGACACGCTGAGCTGGAGAATGTCCTTTGCAGAATGCTGATTAATGAAGCAGGAGGTGGTGCGGGAAGGAAGAATGATGGATGAAGGGGAAGGAGGAAGGACTGGCAGAGCATGAGTTGTTTTTCCTTGATTTTATTCTGTCCCAGGTTAGTCCTGTCTTCTCTAGTGCAAATTTCCAATAGACTGCAACACATACCTGTGTGGCCACCTCCCCAGATGGCTGTAGTTAGCTAGAGAAAAGCTGGGTAACTTCTAAGGCTTCCACCTTTCATTTATTATCTTCATAAAAATATATATAAATCGAGCAGTCAAAAGGGAATTCAAAAGCACCAGGACAAACTCGAAGGAAAAAAAAACCAACATCTTACAACAACTCAGCTCCTGTTCCCACTCAAGAAAAGTGTGTATATACTTCTTTGGTGGGAAATAAGCCTATTTCAGCTACTGCCTATTCCTGGGAAATATGTGCTGCTGCTGCTGCCCTAGGGGTTGTTCACAGCAGTTTTCAGTCACTACAAATAACAGGCAACATAACTCTGAGGAAAATTCAGAAAGGATGTATAATCTTTGCTCTCTGGCTAGAAAAAAAATAAATCCAGGACTTGGAAATGCCTCATTCCCAGGAAGCATTTTGATTTAAAATTTTCTCTTTTGGTGTAATTCAAATTTCAGCAAGCCAAAAGAATATTGGAGAAAAACCCTCCAAGTAATTTCTTTCTCTTCACTCAGTAATAAAAATTAATGTTATCCTTGTTCCTCATTTTGAAGTAGAACTATAAATCTATAGTTATATGAATGTTGCAAGCACTGTATACATTATTAATTGCCTGTAATAGCCATAGTCTATATTTTTATAATACAGTCCCTCCTTTCCCATCACATCATCATAGTAAAAGTAATTTCAGAGTTAATATTCGTAATTCTAGGAGAATAAGAAATGGGAGGTCTTTCCTTATGGTTTTTAACCCTCCAATACATCTTCCTGAAGAAAAGGCACTTAGTGCTTGGAGCAGCTCAGGAGGGGTTAGCTAAAATGACTTCAAGAACCATTTTTGGTTTTCTCCCATCCTGGAGGGCATTCAGCTGCTCCCTGTCTCGCCGGCTCTCTGTGTTGGCTGCCTGCAGCTCGGAGACATATGTGACACGTCTATATGTCCCGAGGACGTGAAAATGCCCTGGCTGTGCTTGTCCTCCCTACCTGGACTGCAGGGGAGGCTGTCGCCTCCGGCTCCCACCTGCCAGCAGTCAGGGCTATCAAATTCTTATCTGTTCTAGCTGGTTCCCTTGACATCTGAGCGAAAACTGGAGAAAGAGGGGGATGCAGTATGTAACGCGAAGTGAGGCGTTCACTTTTAGGATAACGCTTCAGAATATTTTCAATTGATTAGTTGTTCTATTCCTCCTGTACTGACTCATTCGACATAACTGTGTTGACTTATCAGAGAACCAATGAAAAGCAGTAAAAAGGCATGTTAAAAAAAAAAAGAGAGAGAGATAAAATATAATGAACTGAAGAATAATAATAATCTAAGGACACAATACGTTTCACCAGTTGGAGACAAACTTTTTGTTAGAATATCTTGCTGGCATTTTTTCCTTTAATATAATAGAATATTTGTGTTTAATTATCTGTGGTGATAAGCAAGATATGTGAGAGCTATTATAGAGATATTATTAAATTTTGCATCTGCCCGGTAAAGAGATAATGATACCAATTACATGTATGAGTTCCAGTTTTGTAAACGTTTCTCATTAGAACAATAATCTAGCAGGACTTCAGAGTCTTTCTCTAGCTTTATGCCATCAGTTGTAACATGCTAACCAAGCAATCATTTACCGTGATAACAAATTATACAGCCTAAACTACTGTAGCAGAACAAAGAACTTGCAGTGGTTTTCTAGCTGGTTAAACAAAGGACAGGTTAGGATGTTGGAGTGGAAGAATGCTATTAAAAATGTATTCAAAGCATCATAACTCTAATGGACTTTTAACTACTCGTGATGACTTCACTTCGCAATAGCAAAGCTGTGCCCATAAGACACTGTTTGCTTCTCTCTGACAGCATGAGACTTGATTTTTCTTCTCCCTGGGTGGTAGTCCCTCAGGCAGCACTCTGGCAGCTCTGTGCCATAGCTAGTTGGTAAAGTAAAAAAAAAAATAATAAAAAATCAGTTATTCCCTGGGCCTGCATAGGGTGGGATTGAAGCTTTAAAGAATTTGGCATCCCTGTTTTGGAGGCGCAAGGCGAGGCGTGCAGCGTGCCAAGCGCCTGGCAGCTATCGAAGGTCGAGGTCTCGCTCGTGCCATCTTGTTCTAGTGCAGGTAATAATGTGTTTGAGCAAAGGCAGGTCAGTGTCATAACTCTGGTCCTAATGGGGAACTGAGCCATGTCCTCAGACTGGATTATTCCACTAGTTAAAATACATTGACTTCTGCAACAGCTATTCCGTGGAATAAAATGGAACCTAATTTTCTAAACTGTGGAGTAAACTCTCACAGTTTGCATTCCTCTTACCCTTACAAACACAACACATATTGTATTAGTTCAGGCTCATTTCACAGGCTGAATGTTTGAGCTCCTTATGAGTACATTTTACTGAAACAAGCTTTGACAGTTGCTAAAGATTTTCAGTGGTAAAAATACATTCTTGGTGATTCAGACTGTGCCTAGGCATATTAGAACAGGAAAGCAAAATTTGTGTCTCTGATAACCTGGACAAGAGGTGCTTTCCTCTGAAGAAGCAAGTCAATTTGCAGAAACCTATTAATTGTTTCAGTATTTCTCTGCAATATGATGTTTGTTTAGTACCATAAATCCCACAGGAGAGAACATCAAGAGTTTTTATTTGACTGAATTACTGGTATCTTGACCTGGCAATGATAAACTAAAGCAAAACTCTGGCCCAAACCCAAAGGTTGGAGTTAAATATCTCTGAACTGGGGGATCTCAGAACAGGGTTTTAATACAGATTGTTATCTGGCTTGGGAAACTGTCTGGGCAGTAGGCTTATAACCTACTACAAGGATTTATTTTCATGTGCCCGCTTTCTTTTTCTCCTTCTATCAGGAATTTCTGTATTTTTCTCGCACTGTATTGTGTCTGGCCACAGGAGGAGCAACCCAGGCCATCTTGAAAGCAACCTCAGTTCCACATTTCATTTTAACAGCAAAATAAGAAGGCATCATAATTCATGTAATTCTTGTGCTTAAGCTCTGTGTATATATAAAATCTGTAGCAGTACATAAACCACCTCTTGCTGCTACCTATGGTCCCAACGTCCTTTTTTGGAGAGTTTGTGTCCTTCTCCCTCTTTCCTTATGTTGAACTAGGAGATCTTTGGGGCAAAGATTTTTCTCACTGCAGCATTGTTTGTTCCCAAGTAAAATACAGAAGCCAAAGTTCTACTTTCTGATAAAACATAAGAGTTAATGATATCAAGAGCATTGGAAGGATAACAGCATTTCTTCTTATGTCTTTGCCACTGTCTTGTGCACTTAGTATGGCCACCCATTGCTCTGAATCTCTTGTGAGTTTTTGGTGATAAAAGGCTGCATGGTTTGACTTTGCGTCGCTGCTATGCCCTACCCAACAACTCTGGCTTTGCAGATTCCCCCAGGTGTAGTAAACAGTGGATGAAAGCAGGGTCAGTCATCTATAGAGAATGACTTGGGCCTGAATTTGAAGAAAAACATACACGAACCTACAGTAAGCTGAGATGTCTGTAAAATTCTCCCATAGTCTGATTCTCAGCACTGTGGAGTCTTTTACTTACTAATAAGTGTCAAATGAGACAATCTCCTTATCCCAGAGGGGTGAATTCAAGTTTGAAATTTAGTCGTGCCCTCGCAGTGCAGAATATCTTGCACATCGTGGATAAGAAATTTATTTAGAACAAATTGAAAAGTTAATCAACTGGACTTGTGATTATATGCTGTGTCCTTTCCCCTGTATAGTAATGGACTTTGCAGTTCATTTAAGAGATGGAGGTTGCTCTAGCAATCAGCTTAGCTCCCACAGACACCACTGGGAGTTTTGCTCTGTAAAGACTACAAGAAATTCATTAATGTCCCATTAAACCAGTGTCAAGGTATCCCTTCAAAACAAGATTGGAATGCTAGTTCACTCATTCTGATCCAAATTAATTGGTTGCTGGTTTGCTTGATCTTAATCAAAGGTCTGCAGTGAGCTGCATGCATTAATTACATCTATATATGCATGCAAAGTGCATTTGATAACTTCTTGCCTACAAGAAGTATAAGGTTTGATATGAAAGGAGGCTTCATTTCAGTGTTGTGGTTTCACAGCCAGTGTCTGTACTGTTTAAACTGGCATTAGCAGCTACTCGCCCCTCGGCTTACTCTGGTGCTATTTCCACACATGTACTTGTGTGAACTGCTTAAGTGTTTGTCACTTATTAGGAAAGGAGCAGGATGCTTTAATCCATCCCAAATAGGTGATAAAACCTGCAGTGCTATGAGGTTACAGAATCCATTCTGGAACAGTAATGTACCACTTCTGCTATGCACAAGGATTGCTCCCGTGCATCCTCGTTTCGGTGGCCAGCCCCAAGTCCTGGGGGTTGTAATGGGATGACCTTTCACAGAAGAAGGTTTTCATTGGTAAAATTAATTTTGGTGTCTGTACACCTGTCTGTTATGAACTATCACTCTGAAAGGAATGAAACTCCTTTAAATCCCAAATGCTGTTGGATTACTGGTAGTCCAAACTCCTAATCCAGCTATCACCAAAGAAGAATTTTGCTCCAAGATGAATGTCCTTCAGTCCTGTGTATTATTTTATGTATGGAAATCAGTACAAAGTTTCAAAAATAGCTATTCCAAAATCACAGAGTAATAGAACTGCCACTCCTCTCTACAGTGCTGAAATTAATGTTCTTTCTGGTCTTGTAAGAGGCTGAGCTCTGCATGTTTCTGTAGAAAGGGGCACATCCGGGTGATCAAGCTTTAATTTTAAGGAACACAATGCTAATAAGCCATTACTTCTAGTGATTCGTACTGGGAAAGGGAAGTAGAAGAGAGGATAAGTAAAAGCAAGTGATACAACATCCTTCAGCTAAATACAGAGTGTGGACTTAGTCCTTTGAACTACAGTGTGTGAACAATTAGTACAGGCATCCGAAAGAAATGACAGCTTCTTTTCTATGCAGTATTAACACTGACAATTTTATCTTAGCAGCATATAAAATGTAATGTTAACAACAAATGATTCACTGAAGTGATATATTCTAGAACTAAAGACTGGGGGGGGTAAGCAGATTTTCCACAGAGGGGTAATGCAATAGAAGATTTGTCAGGGAAGAGCAGGGAAGTACTGTTGCAGATGTCCTATATTCAGAAATAGCATTTACTATACAATATATTTTTATTTTCATCCATGTCTCCAAAACAAATAACAAAAGAAAACACTTTTATATGTGCATGGGAAAGAAGGGGCATAAAGCTCAAGCACCAAGTTGGGACTATAAAACCTGCCTTGAGCTACTTCGTGTATTTGTAACAAAATGCTCATGTAGAGTCTGATACACCTACAGAGGTGTATACTCTCCTTGCTAAAAGTCCCATTTGCCATATATGCCACTGAAGAATGAATAAAGACAGTGTAATGTAGCCCATGTCAGACTAGAAGATCTTGCTACTTGTTAGAAGAATAACACTATCACTATCGAGTGGATCTACTAATTAATTTAAATAGGATTGTGTTGTAACGTCATCTTAGCCCCAGTCCTAAAGACAAGGTTGTGAATGTGATGTGCTGAACTCCATCAGTCTCTTGTAAAAGCTGAAAAGTTCTCTATGCTTGCAGAAGACAACTGTTAATGTACAGGTAGGAGAGCTGGACTTCTCAAGCCAGCCGTACCTTTATCAGATCTGGTGCAAACATTTTTGGCCAAGGGAATTGCTGTGTATTTCTGACTTTTATTACCCCTGCCAACCTTACAAAATAAGAAGCTAGCTGGGACTGAAAAGCTTGCCTTTCTTACTCTTTCCATGATAAAAAGCAGAGAACAGGGTGAATGAGAAGGGGAAAGGGAGATATCATCAAGCTTGCAGGCACCTTATTGTGTAGCTTTGACATCTACTTTGGTCAGAAATCAGTTATAAAACAATTGGTGTTGGCTGCATAAACACTGCGTGAGCTGTTCGGTTCAGAGTTTTTCACAAAAGGCTCAGCAATGTTCCTTTGGCTTTATTCTTCCTCTTCATAGCTAAGTGACCCTGTTACTCCCCTGAAATAATATGTTCACAGTTTTAGGAAAGCAGAGACTGTTGGAGGAATGATGCAAGCAATCTTAGCGAGGGATGCCTTTGCACTTCTGCAAAGTCAGTGCTGTGTTTGGAGACTTCAGCGGCTGCTCTTTCACAGGGAGAGCTGTAAGCAGCAATGCCTACGTTACTCTGAAGAGCTGGGTGTTATGAAGCAGATAGCTTTGCATTTGCACCTCTTTTGGGGTGTGATAGAGAATGAGGAAGTATCTCCTGTTATTTCATTTCAGTGCACCTTCATTTTCCTTGCGTGAGCTTATAGAATATTCTACCCTGATTCATAAGCCTCCTCCCAGCTTGGCTTTCTCCTGCCGACAATGTCCATAGTCATAAAAGGTAAAAGCTTCTCTGAAACAGATTAAACCACTCAAATTTTATGACATATTTTCTTCCCTCTACCAGGAGATTTTTAGCACTGAACATACAAAGCATCACAGACTGGAAATCTGTACTCTCTCGCTGGTGGTAAGAATGAATTGGATGGGCTTTTCTTGGTGAAATGGGATAAAAAGAAGACACTTAAAGGCCCAGCCCAGAGCACAAACTCTATGTCTGTACACTGCTGAGTACTTGCTGCTTTCTGTGGGACGCTGTGTATAACTAATACTGACCAATGTGAACGAAGGTTCTGCACTTTGCAGTGATAATGGCTGCACTGAGAGGTAGGTGTGCTTTGCTGGCTGGTTCCCTAGGTGACTCCCAGCCTTGAGATAAGCACACCCTGATGTAAATCCCATACATTCTCCAGACCCAGGACTTACTGAAGCATGTTGTCACAACCTCCCTGCCAGCACACGAGGGGTCCTGTCTCCCGCACAAGCAGGGTGTGCACATGGGGAGCAGGGTACACAGCAGAGAGCACCACTGGGTGTCTGTCTAATGAGTCCTTCTGCACTTCTGCTGGCCTAAAAATCTGGTGCCAAAAAAGTGGTACAACCACGAGAATTTGCCTGGATGGAAGAACATGTTGTCTGATACAAATTTTCCTGCAGCAGAAAGCAGAGGAAAGAAACGAGCCCAATGGTTAAAGAAGTTGGAAGGAACTGCCTTTTAAAGAGCAGCGCAGTGGAGCCAGAGAGAGCAATTCCTCTCTGCCTGGGTACAGAAAGACAAGTGAATGCTATCTTGAGCAGTTAAAAAAAAAAATAACGCCCCACCTCACCCACTCGCCCCAAAAAAACAGAAAACAAATGTCGTGGTTTAATGCCAGCGAGCAACTAAGCACCACGCAGCTGCTCACCCCCTTCCCCCCAAGCAGGATGGGGGAGAAAATCGGAAAAAGAAGTAAAACTCGTGGGCTGAGATAAGAACAGTTTAATAGAACCGAAAAGAAAGTAATTATAATGGTAACAACACTAATAAAATGACAACAGTAACAGTAAAAGGATTGGAATGTACAAATGGTGCACAAAGTAATTGCTCACCACCCGCCGATGGACACCCAGTTAGTCCCCGAGCGGCGATCCCAACCCCCCACGTCCCCCAGTTATTTCCTAGATGTGATGTCCCATGGTCTGGAATACCCCTTTGGCCAGTTTGGGTCACTGCCCTGGCTGTGTGCCCTCCCCACCCACTTCTTGTGCCCCTCCAGCCTTCTCGCTGGCTGGGCACGAGAAGCTGAAAAATCCTTGACTTGGTCTAAACACCACCCAGCAGCAACCGAAAACATCAGAGTGTTATCAACATTCTTCTCATACTGAACTCCAAGCACAGCACTGTATCAGCTACTAGGAAGACACTTAACTCTATCCCAGCTGAAACCAGGACGACAAACCAAACTGACAAAACCAATCATAAACAGAAAAACCTAACAGTGGTTCAGTTTGAAGCCTTACCCATGCTGCTCAGCAAAGGGAGAAGCAATTTAGCAGATCACAGGCCAGTTTGATCCCTTGCTGTCCCATGTTCGCCCATTCTCCTGGAAGGCTCATACGCACCCTGAGTAACTGTTCTTCAGTAAAATGTAATTCACTTCTGAGTTTCTTCTTTATGTCTTAGTTTCTACGTAGGGATACCAGCCATTCAGAAGGGAAGGCCTCCATATATTCCCCCATGTAAATGTGGCATCATTATCCCTAGCTATTTTGTGCTCCTTGACTTTTTTTAGTGAGTAATGCTTGAAAAGGATGCTGGCTCTGGCTATTGTGTGAAGCCGTATCCTGGACTGACATTTGTGAGAAAGCTCTTCAGTCCAAGTCAGGAGTGATATTGCTGATGTGCCTTTCATATAAGGTGTCTTATCCCTCCTTCTTACATTCAGATTGATGGATTTACGGGGATTATTCCCTCTGGGCTAATAGCTACAATTTCTTTGTACATAGAAAATTTAAAAGGAGTAGTACATTTGATTGATTTGTTCAGGAACTAGGTGTGACTTTTGCAAATACTTTTGAAGCATTACATGTTTAAAGCTAATTGCGCATTTAAGTGCTGAGCTGCACCGAGATTTAACTTCAGCACTGAGGGCCAGACGAACCAGCAGGTACACGCAACTGGCTAAATGCTAATAAAGCAATGCAACCCTGTCTATTCAACTTCTGCCTGGGTTTTGTTCATGGCTGCGTTTTTACCATATTTCTGCCACTAGAGGTTCCTCCCTGCAACCAACCTTGCTAATACCTCAAACTGAATTTTGAGATGTAACAAATTGCCTAGAGAAATTGTGGCTGCCCCATCACTGAAACTGCTCAAAGTCAGGTTGGACATGGCTTTGAGCAATCTGATCTAGTGAAAGATGTCCGTGCCCATAGTGGGATGGTTGGACTAGATGATCTTTGAAGGTCCCTTCCAACCCAAACTATTCTATGATTCTAAGCAACTTAAGATTTTAAAGAAAAGTTGTTATGCCTCCAAAACTTGGTCTCCCTTGTTAAGGTAGTACCAGTAATAGGCACTCTCCTGCCTGGCGTATTGGCCATACTACAAACGTCTTAGCAAAAGCAACTTGGTTTTGGTAGACTTGGTATTTGTGGTGGCAAGAAAAGCATCAGCTGTGAGGGGGGTGGCATTGTTTCTATACCACAGGCTTGTAGAGGCAATGGGCTTAAGGTTGATTTACTACTGGTGAGACTTGGCCTTGGATTATTTACTTGCCTGTATGTCTCCCCTTCTAGCTTTGACAGCCCCTCTGATCACTGCTGTGGTCTTGTCTCTAATTTTTGCCTGCGTAATTTTTTTACTGTTCTTTTTCTCACTTAACCTGAATGTTAAAGCAAAGACTTTCAAGGAATGACATAGTAGTCTTGACTGTGTCTTGGGATAGAGGAATAGACTAGACATCCTTCTAAAAATCTTTTCTCGCCCCATCTTTCATGATTCTATGAATTTAAGACAAAACTACATTTTTAGTGAGGCTCTTCATGGGTCAGTAAAAAGTGGATTGAATTCACTGTCTTCCCTTGCAAGAATAAGTGTTAAGCTGTGAAATGTCACATGCTTATTGGAATGCCAAGACCACTACTGTCTGCTTAGATAATTTCAGTGAAAGACAGACATGGAGGAATTATTTTTAAAAAAAGTTATTTGTTACAAATAAAAAAACCCAACCCTAAAACCAAGAAAGCCTCCGGCAAGTCATTCGGATACCAGTGGCTCTTTGCTAAAAAATACTCAACCCCTTTCCAATAACACTTACCAAATGTGGCATAGTGTTCGATATGTGAAGAAAGTTAGGGAAGCATTGTAAGAAGGAAAGCTGGACCAAAATATTTTCCAGTTTGTTGCAAATCTGCAGCTGAAGACATAAGCGTGGGTAGGGTGCCTACAGATGTGTTATGTCATGTCATTAAAAGGATACATGTGTTTAGCATAATCAGGTATTACCATCTAAATCTGCAGTTATTGACACTCCATTTCATGCAGTTATTTGATTGCCATTTGTTATAGGCACTTATGCCTAAAGCTGATATTTTTAGCATTTACGTACTCCATCTGTAATACTATAATAAATTACCAACTGCAGAGCTGTGCAGAAGGGGCAACTGCAGAACTAACACTGCTGCAGTTTTCTGTTACTGCTGTATTTCTGTCCTGATGCTTTTCTTTGATGGTTATAGAAGATCAACATATCTTGAAGGGCCTGATTTCTTTCTGTTCCTGTCCATAATTGATGAATGTGATCAGTACTTTCAGGTAATTCTCCTACAACAGTTTTTTAGTGCTCTTTCTAGAAATTTTGTTTCCTTTGATTTGCTTTCTGAATCAAAGCCACTGTAAATAACTGTACTCCAGCTAGTTATGATTTAGCAATAAGATTCACTCTAGCTTTTGCAAATTGTTTTAATTGTCCTTTGAAGTACTTCATTTCTAGACTCGTACAGTATCAATCTTTCACGCAACGCAGAGTCTCTCTCCCTGAAAGAAATGCTTACTTTTGCGTCAAAGAATCTATCTAGGGAGATAGAAAATTGGTTTGGCAGGTTTTGGCAAGAGGTCTCAAGAGCATCCAGCTAAGCACCCCCGCGCTATTGCAAAAGCATGAAGACAGGTTTGTCTGACAGGGTTGGGGGGAGAGAGCTGAGCAGAAGAGGGGAGGGAAGAAATCGCATTTACCAGACTGACTGCTGTTCCAGCTGCTCAGACATGGAAGTGTCTGAGTTGTAGGTAATCAAGCACAGCCACGTTCACAGCTCTGATTAAGAGGAAGAAAAGGATGTTTCAAAAATCAGTCCTGTCTGCCACCTACACTTGCTCTCTCCAAATTCCAGGAAATTGATTAATTCAAACTCTGCTAATAGACAGCAAGAGCAGAGTCTGTGCTATGACACCATACCATGGAACAGGGAATAGCAGAAACCTTCTGCCCATTCACAGCAAGGAGAAAATAAAAACAGTATCTCCACAAATTTAAAACTGTGGAAGGAAATTCATACCAAACACAAGCTCCTCTGGTCCTGCACTGGTCCACTGTGCACAAGAGGTGTGGGTCAAAGAGGTTTGTCCTTTTCCTGAGGATCCCACAGCCAGAGGGGCAAGGGCTGGAACGCAGAGGAGTCTGCAGGTGATATTCCCACGGGGCTGAAGAGCTCGTACCAGAAGTGACAGTACCAGAGCACTCCCCTTGCAAGCTGCATCCCCACCATGCAAGGAGTAACAATTCTCTTCTTGGTCAAGCAATTTTTCCCTGCCCTGGTGTGAGAGAAACAGGACCCAAAGGTTTTCTAGTCAGGCAGACTCTGTTTTCTTATGCCATCTTTCCACAGGGGTATCCTGGCCATGAGGCTATGGAGAACTGAATCAACGCTGAGCCTGTGCAAATGAACTGTGACTGTTACTAGTTTTTCTCTTACCTTGTGCTGACACTTCAGCTCACTGTGTATCTCAACTATCATTCATGAGCTGAGCTTCTGATTTCTTGGTAATCATCATGCTAATTACTCATTTCTTTCTTGCGTATATACACATTTCCAAAGTCCCAAAATAAGACACCTCAGTGATGTGAATAGAAGGCATGTAGGTAAGTCCTATCCTACATCATGCTCCTGAATATTTAGAAGGTAATTTGAAAATGAAAAAAAGAAAGTGCAGCTCATTAATGAGTTCTAGCTCAATGTTTGCAAGTTGCTTGCAGATAGATATTCTGCCTGTTGATCACTTAGAAAACTTGTCGTGGGCAGGGAGGATAAGAGCAGCTCTGGATTTAAAGGCTTGCTGCCCTGCAGAGCAAAACTGGAATGTAAATAAGAAGGGCAACTTGTAATGATCTTTATTTCTAACCAAAAAAAGCAAAACTTCTCATTATAAAAAAATTTAAAAATCACCCCAAACACTCTTGCCCCTACTGCTGAGTTTTCTTTTTAGTTTCAAACTTTTCCAGTAGAAAAATTAAACAAGGAAGTGTGAAGTTTTTGTAGCCTTTACTCTCCCTGAGGAAGAGTGGTTCAGAGCAGATTTATCAGTATGAGCTATTAATGAGCCTTTCTTTCCAAATTCCCTCTTTCTCCTTTCCTGGAGATACCTTATTTTCTCATCCTGAGCCCTATAAACCAGAACAAAGTACAATGACAAATAAAAGATAAAAATCACAGCGTTAATAACTCAGGAAGTGCCTCAGTCATGTGGCAAAACTCCTGCTGGCAGGTGCAGCGTGACTTCGGTGACCCCTCGAGCAGTATCTGGGTTGGAGCCATGCAGGAGGTCGCTCCTTTGTTCTGAGGCAGATCAGAAAGATGATACGAAGAACTTCCCAGCAGCAGTTGTCTGCTGGAAGAATAGGACATGGAGCAAGAGCTGTCTGGCCTGTATCTTCCCTTTTAGAGGTCTTAATTGCGCCGAGTTCAGTGTTCTGGAAAACCTCTAGGCACCCTTCACTCCGCATTAAGTTTCTTGTCACTGAGTTATATGACTTCCTTGATCTGCAGCCCCATTACGATTCCGTGAGATAACCCTGGGACTCTGCCCGCTAATGCCATCCTGTGATGGAGCAGCCGAGGTAACACACCTTGGGGCAGAAACTTGTTGCCTTCTCTGGCCTTGGCATCATCATGGGGCAACACAACGGACTGGCTGGGCTGGAAAGGGCAAGGCGCTCCTGACCATCTACCCAACTTTGTATCTGTTTGTGCCAAAAATTAGTTTTGGGGTGGGATGATTTTGGTCAAGAAGCAAAGAGACAAGAGCGTCTCGCCTATTTGTAGGCAAAGCTGAGGCTTGTCCTCTCCCCACGGCAGCACGGCACGGTGCAGGTTGAACAACAGCTCATTTGATGCTGCAGGCTGCCAGACCCGGCTGGCTCAGCTACAGCCTTCCTCTGCTGAGACAGCACCATCCTTCATGGGCAGAGATCCTTCTGCTTTGTACAACTGCACAGGTACCGCTGCAAAATAGATCGCTTGCTGCTTGCAAGGAGGTTTCTGGTGTTAAATTAGTCATGTGAAGCAGCATCCCAACTATGCTTCTGCTATGGGCAGGGTGGCAAACTTTTGCTTCTGGAAACTAAGCTATATATGCTGTACAGGACAAAGTAGTTCTAACCACACCAGGGTTTTGCCCTTGCTGGTGACTCAGCCTTTCCCTCACTCCTAAGTATTCCTTGTATTTCTTCATACTTCTCTTCTTTCCCTGTAATAGAGAAGTGGACCACCTCCTGAAGAAAATAAATAAATAAATAGATTTCTTACACACTCTACCTGTGTAGCAGCAGCAGCACTGTGGGAGATGTTATTTACATGAACTTCATGAATATTTATAGTAATATTTATAGCTTTGTTCAGCAGGAGGCTTGATCAAGTCAGTAGTATGTCTGGGGACCAGTCTTCAGTATAGTACTTTTAACGAGAATAATTTACATTTAATAAAGGGCCTAAGGTAGCAAGTTTGCATCCAGATTTGAATTTTCTTGATATTTGGGGAAATATTTGGATTGGTGGTTTTATTCCGCATCCATTTTCACTAGCAGGGATAGAATGAAAACAGAGATCTCGATGCAAAGAAACAGGCTGCCAGGAGCAGCATGAGACTATGCCAGAAATGAAAGGGGAATTTTTTTCCTTGCAGTCCCTACAGCATGGGTGCTGCATAATTAGAGTTGGACCCTGATCATCTTGGTGACTGCCTGTCTCTCTGCCGTAATCGCTAACTAGGATGCGCAGCTGGAGAAGCCTAGGAGTCTTCCTCTGATGCATTTTTGTGGCTTACCTCTTAAATCCAACTTTTGCTCCCCATAATAAAATAAATAAAATAAATAAAATAAAAGTACGTGCTCTGGGCATCCCGTGTGCAGTAGAGCCTGGAGGAGGAGTGGGGCTGGCGGGGGGCACCTGGGGCTGCCAGGCTGGAAATGCAGAGTTGCTCTGGGTAGTACCTGTGCCAGCACAGCCAGCGCTCGGCGTGCAAGGGGTATCTGCTGCCTACTTAAACTTGTGCCAATAAAAATACCAGGTACAACCCTCCCTGTTACACCAGTTCTCTCTTAACTGGATATCTTCACCTGACCAGCTTGCTGTTCAGTGTTGAACTAGCTAGAGAGGTAAAACCAGTTTTTCTCTGAACTGCGGTGTCTGGGGAGATATCGGTGCTCTCATTTCACCTGTCCCTAGCTGTGTGTCTGCACAGAGACACTATTTAGAACAAGGCTGTTTTCAGGACCAGCCTTCAAAGGGATCCTTCTGCCACAGCAAAAAGCACAATATTAACTTGGCTGTAACTATTTATAGGCCCAAATCTCTCCACAAAATGCTGAAAGGCCAAGGAGTTAAGAGATGCAGAGTGACTTCAGCTGAAGGTGGAGAGCAGAAATAGCTCCAGCATAAAGCACATAAGAAACCTCTTTCATTCATCCTGACCTCCGGGTAATTTTGGGGAAGGGATTTATATATATTGTCTCTCCTGATAGAAGAGAAACAGAGAGAATTAGAAATGTGCTATATGTAGTTATATGCACCACTGTTTCTCATGCTTTTGTACCTTTGTGGTTTGGTTTAGCTGAAAAAGTTTTGTTGTTTTGTTTTGTTTTCCCCAAAGAATCAGTGTTCTGCTGGCAGCAGTATTCCAGGTGGGCAGCTGGTATGGACAGGCTCTGTCTACAATGGGATCTGCCTGGTGTTGGCCGTTATTGCTTGGGAGCATGAAACTGTGACCATTGGAAGTGGTATTATAGAGGAATGAAGAAGTAACATCAAATTACTGCTTGTCCCAAATAGTTTGTGATGCATGTGGTTCCTATGGATCGTTTGAATCCTGCATGGCGTGTTTCACAGAGCAACCTGCTGGGACTGAAAATGTCCAGGTTCCCATCTCTTGCTTTGGTTTTGGCTGCATTATTCCATTTTTTGAGTTTTGCTGCTAAAGCCAGCTGCTTTGCTATAAAATAAGATTTGACAAGGGCCTGGCCTGTGCGTATTACTATTAGGGTTGGTGTGAGCCATAAACATTTGGATCTCCAGTTATCTCCAGCCACTCACAGGTGGTTGCTGAGTTGCCATCTCCTAGCATAAATGTTACAATAACTTTACTAAAAACCATTTACACCTAAATTCTGTGTATATGCTTGTGGTTTTAATGTTCTCAGCTAGAAAAATGTGAATGTAAGGATTGTATCTTGGAGACTAGAATCAAGTTTTAAACAGTAGTTAGAACAATTTATTCTGGATAGGCATTTTCTCTTGAGCTTGTTTGTGTATTTTGCAATCATTTCAAGAATGGTTCAGCAAACACTAAATGAAGGGCTCACTGAGGTCCAACCTTGCCAAGATGAAAGGAGGAGGAATAAATAGAGGATCTGCATCTGTAGGTGCTTGCAAACTACTGAAACCATGACCCAGGATGATTTAGAGCCTGAGCAGGGTTTATGCAAATACTACGATTCTTTTGCATTCATACTTCAGTGCTTCCTCACTTCCTCAGGAAGATATTATTGTGTCCCAGGTCATTAATCTCACCACACAGTGTACTATTGCACTCGAGATTTGTTAATACATTTGGCAGTCTTACTTGTTGTTCTTAAGCATTTGCTGAATATTTGCACAGCAGCTATTTGTACAATTCCTGTAACGTGCCAGGACAGCTTCCAGTTAGTGTCAAGAATCAATTTTCTGCCTCTCTGGAAGGACTTTTTGAAAAGAGGGAAAGAATTAAAAGATCTTACCAAAACTTCATTACAATTTATTTCTCTCTCGCTTTGAAATTTACCCTCTGGCTATTACGTGCACCTACATTAAGAATGTATCTTTGTGATTTGGATAGTTTGTTTTGAAGTTTGGGGTCTGACCACTAGATATATTGGGGTAAAAGCCAGCAAATAATTTTAATTACACTCTGGAGGAAAATTTTAAGGTCTCTCTGACCTTCTGCAGAATTTGGCCTGTTGCATTTGCAGATAACAAAGAGGGTCTGGTCATTCCATGCTCTGGGTTTGCATTCCTGAAGCTGTTGGGAAAATCCAGTGCAGAGTCAGACTGACTGCAGCTATTACTTGCCTGTGTTCACTTCTCTTCTCTCCCTGCCTTTGGGACTGAAAGGGTGTCAGCTTTGTACACAGTGGCTAGGGAGAATGTCAGCTGAAAGCTTGTAACTAGTGTGAGTTTAGTACAGCAGGTAACTGAACCTGCACTGAGGAATAAAACTACCAGGGGATGGGGCATCTGTGTCTCTCAGCCAGGCTCGTCACTAATTAACCCATACATACTGCTGATAGTCTCTGCAAGAAGCTTCCTAATGTTAATTTTCATTGCAAAATTTTCTAAAGGGTCTGTTACTGCTTCTTCTCAGTTTATACTTTGTAAAATAATTGCATGTTAATGGCTGCTCTGCATTTCCAGCCATACTGCAGGCAGTGCCTGTGTAACAGCCAGGGAAAAATATTCTGGGGTCTGTATTTCCAGTGTGGAAACACATGCTTTTGCTGTGTGTTCCTGTGCAATGTAGTGGGAATCATCTGCATTCACTAGTAAAATATGATTAATGGCATCGCTATTCTAAATGCAGAAGTTGAACACTTTCTAACATGGCAAAGAAACAGCAGAAGGAAAATTTTAGACTTCCTTGTTACGGTAAGCAAAGTTGAGCTGTCCACAGGAAAGGAAATTGGTGGTAACGATGATAACCTAGAAATGTATGTTTATAATCAAGAGGGGAAAATTAAGACAAGTCTTAATAGTTGCACACACTTTCACAGTTTCACAAATATTGATTTCTAAGGCACTGTGGAAAATCATAGATGTATTTGAATAGTACAAAAACCATTTAAATATAAGTGAGAATTAAGACGCGTAGTATGGAAACTATATTAATAAAGACATATTTTGACTTCTGCATATTGCAATACTGTTGTCTGTGTTGTAAACAGGATGTTCAAAACCTGAAGTGGTTATGGGAAAGAGTTTCAAGATCGGTTTGACGTTGGACAAAAACCTCTCCAAAGGCTCTTTCCATTTAATACAGCAAGATGAGAGAGGGTACGACTACCAGTCAAAGTTATTTCTCCACCAGTGCTCTTTAACCTAGGAGAAAGGGGTGAGAAGAGTGGGTGACTGGAATCTGAAACCAAACAAACCCGATTGATAAGTGTGATGGATGTTTTTATTGGTGTGCATGATTAGCTACTGGAACGACGTGCTGAGGATAGTAATGCTTTTTTTATCGGGGTCTTGTCATGAAGATTAGGAGTCTCTCTGAAATCTGTGCTTTAGTGAAAACTCAAGTGACTTGGCAAACACCTGTTGGTAAAATATATTGGTTTATGATACGAATGTGCTTAAACGAGGACATCGGATGGCTTTGAGCTGTGTGAATTGGTCAGAAGTCTCTACCACCACCCGCGCTCAGGTTAGGCATCAGTGGGCAGAGCAGGCAGCCTGTGCGTCTCCTCCTGCCGGAGCGGCACCAGAAGAAATGCTCCAAATTCCTGCACTGGCATCCTAAGATACTGCTTTGAATAGCGTACTGGGAGTATTTAAAACTAAGGATTGTCTAAACCAATTATTTTAGCAAGTGAAGTCTGAAGATGTCACTCTAAAAGGACATATGTACACAATTATTTCCACTTAATGGAATTAGCTAAGTAAAATAATTACATGCTTAACACGCGCTCCATTTATTCAGCATCCAGTTATCAATTTAAAAAATGCAATTTTCTAATACAAGTAATTAATTATTACTTAAAGCTATTGGGATGCTCAAATGAATGTAGAAATAGAGTAGCCTGCACTATTTGCTTCCTATCACAAGCGCCGCTTCGCTTGGTTTATGTTCCCTAACCTCTCCCATATGTCACACAGCCGTAATTTTCTTCTGTATTAAGAAGAAGAAAGTGTGTGATAAGGCAGATTGAGATTTCTGTATATTACACATTTTAATTTCTTTCAGGACATAGTGTTCCTACAGAATGCTGTATTAGGAAGTATCAAAGCTGGGCAAAAAACATTAAAACTAAGAGCTTTATTAGTATGATTTATTTTTTCAATTTAATACTATTCCTGAAGCTATTTTATATCAGAATTCATATGCAGAGGACATAGTTTATAATACAGAACAGCTCACAACTGGAGTTTGAGATGTTTCACTGAAAAAATAGTTTTGATTTAAAAAAGGAAAAGAAAATCATAAAACTATACCAATGTCAGTGGAAGTTCTCATGGAGAAATATTTCTAGATTTTTTTTCCATACCATTTTAGCTCTTTACAAGACCATGACCTTGATCCAGATTTGCACTGTATTGCAATAAGTTAATATTTTGGTAGTTAGACATCTATTATGCTATCTACTGGGACGAAAGTGAAGGGAAATAAGAGCCTCCACTAATCAGTTTTGAAGGATGCCAAGTATGTTGTGAAGGGGATATCAGGTCTAGGATGCGTTTGGGAAAAACAAATGGGGAGATACCAATGAATCACTAATTTTGAGGTATGTAATTGTCAGCAGCAGTTTGGCAAAATGTTGGGTGGTTTGTTGTTTTTTTTTTTCCTTTAAATGTTAGCCCATAAATCCAAAAATAAATGCAAAGATTAAAATCAGAAACGTTATCAGTGCAATCTGGAAGTAGTTCAGTGGAGTTAGCAGTGTTAACCTGGTTTGCATAAAAGCTAAGGAAATCCGGCCCCGTGGGGAAGGGGTGAGGAGAGCTCGGGGGTTTCACTAATAGCGGGGGTGTCTTGTGTCTGTCTTGCGTCGAGAGGTCACAGAAGAAAGGCATCGTGATACATGTGCCATAAGTTAAGGAACACTAAAATGTATCTGAAAATGAAAGATGCAAAGCTGCAGAGAGATTTGGGCAAAGCTGCAGAGAGATTTGGGCAAATATTTCATTTGATTCTCATCACGTAGAACTAGTTAATGCAAATGGATATTTTTATAATCAGGGTTCAAAGGTGACAAAAAGGAAGCAAACTGCAGTCAAAATGGGATCATTTCATCGGAGACACATGCACATGAAACCTTGAAATGCTGCTTGACTTTTATAGGAAACTGTAAATCAGGCTTGGATTACTTGAAAAGTTCAAGAGCCTTAGAAAATGTTTTAGCTAAATGCAGCCGAGTTTTGTGCTTTGTGCTTTTATGCATCGAGCTCTGAAAATGAGCAATGCAATGAAGTTAATTAAGAATCTCCCTAAAGCAGAACATTGTACCTGCCAAAAAGAAAAGTAAAAACTTAGGATCTGTTTTTTGTCATCTTCATAGATGTAGCCGTAAGGTTTGCTAAGGTGAATGCATGCTACAAGAAGCAGCATTCTAAGGGTTGCAATTTGTAGGCATTCTTTGTAAGATTAAAAAAAAAAAATCATGGAAATCTTATTTTTCATATTCTTAATAACAGTTGTAGAGCTTTTAAGTTCACTGTGTACTTTGTGATATACAGGAAAGCAGAAAAGATGCAATGGTCCTAAACTAATGAACTTATTAGCTATTTGCAATTCAAGAATATAATATTAGCCATTCTGATGTCAAAAGGCAGGGGCTTAGGATCTTACCCTGTAACATAAACGTGCACTGATGTTTCCTGGCTGCTCTTTCTACTTTCAATGACATTGGAAAAATGGACTGTTATATTGTTTATTTACTTTAATTTATCAATAGAAAGGCCTACCATAAGAAAATGCAGGTTACGTTTTGCAGAGCAACAGACATTATTACTAAACCACAAATTAAATTTCTACAGTGGTGCCCTGATTAACCTATAATACACATTTTTTCATGCAAATCATCCTGCTTTGGTGCAAAGGACAATTTCTGTTACTGCTGTCCTATTTAAACTACTCCAGAGACTTACAAACCAACTGGCAGCAAGAGCTGGGAATCTGAAACATGTCCATTACCACCTGGCAATGTACTTTCTTGGGTTTTAAGGAAACTTGGACAGAAATCAATTTTAAGTGTTGAAACATTTTGTGAATTGATACACAGTAGTGGTGTGCTGCCTGGTAAAGAGTACAGAGGAAGAGAGGTTTCCATGCCAGCAAATGTGTCTTTGACTGTACCAGAGAACAAAGCGTACAGACCTTGAATATAATTTATATTTGCCACGAGACCTAGAGACGTCAGAAGACTGAAATTAGTCGGGATGAGGGAGCTATCCGGGGGGACCCTGACAGGCTTCAGAGGTGAGCCCGTGCGAACCTCATGAAGTTCAACATGGCCAAGTGCAAGGTCCTGCCCATGGGTTGGGGCAATCCCAAGCACAGATACAGGCTGGGCGATGTGAGGGTTGAGAGCAGCCCTGAGGAGAAGGACTTGGGGGTGTCAGTTGATGAGAAGCTCAGGGTTGGGGTGAACAGCACATGGGTGCAGCTTTGTGTTTGGTCCCTGGCTGGGTGACACTCATCATGGAGAGAGCAAAGAAAGCCAAGCCGAGAGGACGAAGACGCTGCTAGAGCACCTCAGCTCCCTCCCTGGCACAGGCTCTCTCTGGAGGGTGAGCTGAGGATCTGCTTTCTAGTAGAAAGGTGCCAGCTAGAGGTAGCCCTAAATAGCGATGACCGTAGGGGATCATATCCTCAGGTACCCATAAGTTCTCGGTCAAGAGCCCTGTAACGACCCACTGGCCTGATGCGGTAAGGCACAACGTCCAGGTTGGAGCTGAGCTGCAAGCGATGGGTAGGAAGGCAGTAGAAGGTGGTGCAGCCTCTAGCACAGGGTCTTATAAAGTCAAGCTTTGGTTTAACAAGTTATAGTTGCAATTACTTTTGTGGCAGGGAATTAAAGTGCCTTTATAGGGAGCTAATCAAGTAACCAGCACATGCATTTTACGGCAATAACCGATTTGATTCGCAGATGTGATTCAGGAAACTGAACTGAAAGGTTGAAATGATCATGACAGTCATTATTGACTTCAGCATTAACTTGCTGGGATGCAAAACATCACTCTATAGGAAGTAAATTAAAATCCATGAATGAAATTAATTTAATTTGTACTACTTGACCAGTAGGCTTTATATTCCATCAAAATGTCACACGCTACAGTGTGTACTTAGAGGTCATTGTTGTCACAGTTATTTGAAGAAGGGGGGAAGCGAGTAGAGTGAAGAGTGGAGGTGTAAGAATTAATTTGGACCCAGACTCAGCATTGGTGCTTTGGCAGATGTCTGATTTTAAGCAGTTACAGTCACAGGTCAATTCCAGCTTATAGGAACTTCTACTGAGGCATGGAATTCCCAGGTACGGAAATAAGGAGTTTGGGCTACAGCAAGTGCAATTCTGCTTATGGAAAGCGTTACATGGCTGAGCAGAGCTAAGTGCTGAGATCTCCCACCTGGGGGGCTGTGGACCCCCCTCCATCATCGAGAGCTTCCTGAGCATCTCCCAGGAGGGGTGCAGGATTGCCGACCCTGCCTTGCAATGGGGGACTGGACAAGATGTTTCTGAGGTCATTTCCACCCCTTATTTTCTGTGATTTTATGAGAAACTTGGCTTTTCAAAGTAAAACCAGCTACTTCACTCTGCTGGAGACAGTCAGCCATGTCCTGGGGGGGGGAACGCGAGGTCAAATTTTCTGTTTCTTTTGGTGCGTATTCTGCCAGTACATCTGCTAAGGCAGGCAGTGATTCTTCTTGTGGAAATCAAATACAATTAGCTTTGTGCTAATTTCCTTTCCCCTCAGTCTTTGCATGTCTTCTGGTTTCCTTTCAATATTCTGGCGGTTCTCCAGACTAGAAATTTGATGAAAGAGCAGGGATGTGTTACGAGCATTGACAAGGTTTCTCATCTTTGCTTCCTTGTTCTCTGCTTGCTTATCCTCGCGCGAGCAATGTACAACTGTGCCTCTGTTTTGGGTAATGAATACATGGTATCCTGTCAGAAAAAGTAGGTGCTATAAAAAACTTCAGACTGTAAGAGTATCTAATGAACAGTAAGCATGTCTTTTAGACACTTCTGAGCCTGCCACAGGAGAAAAGTCCTGGATATCATTATGACTTTGGTACCAAGGAAAGTTGAGCTATTTGACGTGTTCCCTGCTCCTCATGATAGGTGCTGTGCTTTTGTTTCTCAGGAATGAAAACATCCCTTGGAATCTAAAATCAGCTATGAAACTTGTCTGCTTAATGCTGTCAAACCTAATAAAAACCAAGACTGCTTTGCAAGCTCCTTTTGCATTAAGATTGATATAAGGTAGAAATTACTAAGTCAAGTGTACTTGCTCCCTAGGCCAAGCATATCAAATTCTTTCACTTTTTGGCCTCTGATCTTCTGTTTCTGATATCTTACCCTGGACATCCTTCCCTGCAAGATACAAGTTTGAGGAATAACTCAGGGTGTCCTGAGAAGCAGAAATGTGCTGTTCCCTGCTTGCATTGAGGAAGGGGCAGCCCTTGCAAGTCACTCCAGGTAGTGGAATGCAGAAATGCCCAGCTCTGCAGTATTATTCCCAAAGGACAACCACCACCACCACAGATAGGAACAGGACTCATAGGCCATCCTATCCCTCTGCAAATCAGTTAGAGACTGAGACTGGTCCCTTGTCTCTGCAGACACAGATCTCTTACACTGCCTTTAGAATTTAAACCTGAGGTACGTGGAATAATTTCCCGTGACTGCTAGCAGTGACACACCTCATAAAGAGGAACATTTTTTAATTGCAGGTCAATGCTATCTCTCCAGGTATGTTCAGAAAATGTGTCAGCTGGGCTCTTGCTTGTGCAAATGGACAGAGTTTTGAGGAGCCTTCTCCGGCAGCGGTGTGGGGCGGGGGGAGCCCTGGACCAATTGCTCCATTTTGAAAACCTGAAACTTCTTTTCTGAAGTTCAGAAGTGGACGCTCCCTTTCGTTAATCATGATGGATGTTACAGTTGCACCAACAAGACAGCCTTGGGCAACAGGAGCATGAGGACAGTCAGTGTTAAGGAACTTGCCATCAAGCGAGCTATTGATGGCTGCGCAGGGAAGGCTCCAGCACTCTGCCTGGCTGACCCAGGCGGAGCAAGTCTTTTCTCCTTAGCAGAGTTAACCAAAGCTTCAGCATGATTCCATCCTCTCTTTAGACATCAGAGACACCATCCAGCAAAAAAAAAAAAAAAAACACTCATGCCTGAGGAGTGAGTTCTCTAATATAAACTCCAACAGTGATTGCTGTTTGTCTCAGCGCTTGGGTATTTGCAAATCTCATCTGGGCTTTCTGATCCCCAAGAAGCGTTGTTTCTGCTGCGCTCTTTCCTTAGCGGAGGCGTTAACAAGTCTCTTCTCTTCTTGGCTGTCCGTTTTCACAAAACTTGCAGAAACTTGTTATCTCTGGGATAGCAACATCTTTGTCACACATGATTCATCTGGGGGGGAGAAGAAAGGAATCATAAAGGCTACGAGGCATAAAAAAAAATGAACTGTGGACGTGATTTCATTTTGTGATAAGTCAGGTGCGGTTTTGGGGGTGGGGGTTGTGGGGTTTTTTTGGTTTGGTTTTTTGGTTTGTCTTTTTTTTTTTTTTAAATGCTCATACATGCTACTAGCTAATTAATGCCAGCAACAACAAAAATTGGTCCAAGCATCACAATGACAGAAATTACAGATTAGTTTTCTAAGAATACAGACCTTCACTTTTATTAATAGAAGACAAGGTTCTCTTTTCAATAAATGATAGGCAGGGAAATCAGGATAGGCTTAAAGATAAATCATAGTCTCTAGGTCTCATTCTTCTTAGAGGAGAATAAGAAAAAAATAAGTGACTCAATTTTTCACATTTTTCTTGGTCCTCCTCTTCCTTAAATACCCTGTTCCTCCAAACCTGGGCAGCTTTAACCTTCCTATTTCACAACATGCAGCCAGCCTTGTCCTCAAATCTTACCAAGAAAAGTGAAATATGTGATGTTTCTGAAAAGATTTTGGTATGCAAATCTTATGTGAGCCCTGAGAATCCTGGAGAAGAAGCAAAAGCTCTTCAAGAAGTAAACAACAAATGTAAAAAGGGAAAGGTTTCTGATTTAATATTCATACTGTAAAGTAATAATATTATAACAAGTATGGTAACATCTGTCCAGAAGCTTGTGTGTAGCTTTCTGAAACCTGAGAATAGCCTGATTGAAGATTATACGTTTAAAAGCTTAATCCCATCTATGCAAGTTTCCATATGTTTTCACTTTAATAGAGAGTACCCCTTTGGAAGATCTTCGGTGCAAGGTGGTACAGCTAAACTTGAGTTATAAGGTTAATAATTTGTTCTGGCACTGCTGTTAAACCTAAAATTCACCTTAAGGTCACATCCCCACAGTGTGACTTATAATTTACTTGCTCCTTTTCAGCATGGCTGACATATAGTAGAGGGCCACCTGTACTAAAAATATAGGAAAAGCAATAATTAGAACTGAGCAAAAGCAAATATCCATGACAATCCTGTAAATCTGAGAAATCCCATGAGGATAAAAGAACAAAAAGAAATTAAAGGGTAGCTCAAAGCTGGAATGAAATTTGAAAGATTCTGAGAATGTGTATAGGCAGGCTTACAGCTGGGATATAAATAGCTTTGCTGTCTGCCTTTCAAGAAATGTAAGGAAAGGTGCAGCTATAACTTTCCCTTATTGCCAACTCTAGTGCATCTGCAAAGATAGCAATATTTCTATGTAACGCTTCCAGCGAAAATACTGCAGAACGAGAACTGTAGACTTCCAGGCTGGCACAGGTACGTTAGATCCCGAGACCGATATATACGTGCAAGGGCAGTGCTCGGAGACCTGCAGGATGCCGCTCCTGCATCTCTCAAGGCACTGTTGCTTCTTCAGTAAATAGGAAGTTCCTTTATCACGCAGGTCCCCATCTCCCCAGCAGCTCTGTCCCAGAAAGTGTTAGAGGGAACTGCTGGGTCATAAACCTTTACAGCTGGTCCCTGTCTCAGGGACCGGCACCAAAGGGAGCTCCAGAGTTCATCTGTGCTGCAGAAATCACCGTCCCCAATCTGCTGCGGGTTAACCTAGAAGTCTTCTGGCCCTGGGCTCCCTGCTGGTTGCACTGGGCTGCTGTAGCAGTGCAGGAGCTGAAGAAAAAGGTCCCAGATCACTTCTGGCTTCATACAGCAGAATTACAGCCTGAGTACTATTTATCTGCTCTGGTTCCAAAGCTGCAAAGGCTTTGTTTCCTGAATAGAAGGTCCCATGTGGAAAATGGCAGAGGGCATTTTGTTACTGTGTAATCTAGAAGAGGAAAAAAAAAAAACAACCACACCAAAACACTACAGTCAGGTCTCCTGCTGAAAACAGCACAAGGGAGGAAAAAAACCCCAGGCAGACATGTTGTCTTGGCTGTGGATGATCTCCTTTAATAATAACCATGGGGCCACCATTTCCATATTAACTGGCAAGAGGAAACAATTAGCTAAAGTGTCTCACACCATTTTGTCACTGCCACTTCCAGGCCTGAGACAGGAATGACAATCATGTCCAAAAATTGAAAGAGTTGCTTGCTAGCAGTGTTAGTGTGTGTCAAAAATGCTGAGATACAGCAAAAATGGTTCAGGGATATTCTGCCAGGAACCCACTTATCCAGGGTTCATAACCAGTTTAAACTTTAGTATTAAGTGTAATTGTAGAAAATAAAATCGTTATCAATGCTTTATATATATTCACAGGATTTTTCTTAACTGCAGTACTGTCATAGGCACTTGAAGAGGTTTTTTGTTATTCAACAATATTTTTGTATGGCTTAAAAAGAGGTTTCTGTGCAGGAAGTTGAGGTCAGACAACAAGGTGACGCAGCACAGCCCAGGGGCACTTGGTGCATATGCAGGATTGCATCGTCCAGTCACCTGTCCCATCGCACCTAGGTCCTGTATAAGAGCAAAGAGAGGGCATTTTAGATGGATATATTATTTGCGGTAAGGAATTAATTTTCCAAACACGCATCCAGGACTTGTAAGAGCCGTTTTGATTTTATTCAGTGAAGAGGCTCCAGGCTGATAGGCACTGACCGCTGCAATTAAGATCACAGTGTGACTGTTGACCATTAAGAGCAAGATTTTCATTTGAAAGGATGTTGGTCAGACACTTGCTGGGTAATCAACCTGCTGTTTTGTGTGAACGAGCATTGAAGAAAACCGTTGTGCGTGCCATGATTTTTCAGTGAACCCCAAGGAATAATTTAATGCATTATTAAAAATCCCCTAATTCATAAGGAGAATATTAATTGTGTTTGGTGCTGAAGTTGAATATTGAATGGAGGGAAGCAGAATGCTCAGGTATAGTGGAATTTCTTACCATTTACTTTCACATACTTCAAAGTAATTTAAATAATTAGGTGAAGTTCACTGTCTCAGCCCTTTCTTCCAGGTGGTAGCATCATCTAGTTTCAGCAGTTTCTGTGTAAACCGCCGACAAGCTGTTGATTGAAAACATTTAAAATATTTCTTTAATGGGAATTCATCAATTTGTTTGATTCCCAATCAAATAACTGAAATCAACGTGTGACCTATTTGCCTGTGTGTATTTTCAGGTCTGTATAATTAATACATCTCTATTTTTTTCCCATAAGTTAACATAATCATTCTCACTGTAATGTGACCAGCACCTCTGCAGTGTCTCCTCTTTAAGGAATATATTTTTGGATCTCGCTGGCAGAAAAGGAGGGTGTGGGAAGCTCTTGCCTGTAGGTGAGAAAGGTGCATGGTTTAGGGGCAATTAACTGTGCAGCATCTTAACCTGAGACAATTACTGCACTTTAGACTATAAAAGCTCACCGAGTGAATGGGATACCTGGAAAGCAACAGGAACACCATCCGGCATCCTGCCCTGAAATCTGCCGTGTTCCAGAATTAACTCCTGGGAATGTCCCTGGCCACTGACCAAGGGCTCGGAAGAGGCGGCCGTGTGCGCTGGGGAGCATCGCGCCGGCACCGTCCTTCTCCTCCGTAGAGGAGCAAGGGGCTCTGCATCTCCAGGGAATGCTCTGCTCTGCTCTAAAAGGTCACTAGCTAATAAGATGGTGTCACCACCGTGACACTGTTAATAGCTGGCTGCATGATTTTGCTTTCACAGGGCTTGTCCAGTTTTCTCCTGCCTGTTACTGGAGTGGGTGCAAGAGAATAGCCATTTCGCTTTCTCTGGTACTTGCCAGAGCATCTCGAAAACCTCCCCGGGTGCTCCAGGAGCACACAGCAAGGGGACAGTCATTTCACCGAGAGATGTACAACTGGACGGGTCTAAGCAAAGGACAAGGAAGCACACAGTACCCAACAGCAGCGTGGCTGTGCTTTTTAATTCGTCTCTGCTGCAGGAAACGCTCAGACCTGGTGAATGCTTTTTTTTGAGCACAGGAAGCTTAGGATGTGGCAAATCTGGGAGTTTGAGCGATGAACAAAGTGTCACCTTGGAAGGGGAGCACAGCATTTCCCAGCGCTTGTGTCAAGTAACAAATAGAAGCAAGCAGTGACAAATTTCCTGCGGTTTCGTACTTCAGGTGCTAAAAGCCTGGTTTGATGATTAAATATGCATTGCTGTCCCAGCTCCTGCTGTAACTGTTCTTTTCTATTATGTTTCTATGTGTTTATTATAAAGGCCTTTCAGACTTGGGGAAATTATTGTCCTGCTCAAAACTGAAATGCAGACAGAAGGATCAGTGGACAGCACCACTTAAAAACCCCGTTATTTTTTAAGGACTCGTGAATCTCCTGTCTTCCAGCACTCTGACACAGCATGCATCCCCAGCACCCCGGCCACTGGCTGTGGGTTAGGCAGGCATATGTAAATCAAGACGTTTTCATGCCAGATAAGCTGGAGTTTGCATTTTCTTATATTACCATTCCCTTTGCAATATTTTTCCCTCTGCCTACTGGGAACCACGGTCGGGAGGGATTTCTGCTGCTGGTCTCTTTTCGTCTGCGCGGGATGCTGGTGCCCTCTGCTGCTCTGCCCACCGCCGAGCCGGAATTTGGGGAAATTTACCTGGAGGCAGCTCTCCCTTGCTAAATCCCATGGGACAGATACACGCTATGCTGGCAAAGGATATGTCCTTAGTAGTGGAGAAAAAATTGGCCAAACTTAGCACCTCTGAGTTACCCCAAGTGATTTATTTTTAATTCTTTGGGGAAAAAAAAAATCCCCAGTAACTCAAATACCACTGTCTTACTGGCTGACGTATGCGGATGTATGGATGTTACCACTTGGCCGGGCTCCTACGGTCACTAATGTACTTGTAAAACCACTGTATCAAGGTTTGTCTGCCTCGGTAGCTCTGCTTGCTCCCAGGATCAGTGTGAGTCTTGATTTGGTTGTGTCAAGCTCTGTCCTGCTTATGCTCATTGCCACAGGTCAGAGAAACCCGTAGGATATAGGCAAGTTAAAACCAGCTGGTTCCTAAGAAATGTCCTGGAGCTGTAATGCCACCTGCAGCCCCACCACAGCTGGCAGAGAGTCCCTTTTGCAGAGTATTAAAGCCATCTCGGAGAACTCTATTAAAGGGAATGATTCTTTATTGTCTGATTAAGGTAATTCTGTGCTGCTGTAGAAACACGACAGTGTCTTACCCTTTTTTTTTCTTTTTTTTCTTGATGTTTCCATTAGCTCTGTAATTTTTGCACAGTACATTTTTATCCCATTGCTGTATATTTTTAGCCACACTTCCATTTGCAAGTGACACATAGTACGATCGCTGTCATTACAAGAACACCCGTGTCTGGCTTTTAGCTAATCATGTGCCGTCCCCTCTAACATCGGCATTTAATGTCTCTGTATAATACCTGGAGCTAAAAATAACACCCACCCTCCTTCTTGCAATGTGAAATCTGCTTAGTGCAGAAGCATCAGCACGTTTTAACTTTCATAGTCACTAGATGTAATGTCATGTGTCAGGTCTGTCACCAGCATTTCATCCCACAAGCAGCTCCCCAGTGATGACCAGGAGACTGAATACACTGGCCACCATACACACTGCTGACTTTGATGGATGTTTTAGTCTTTTAGCTCTTTAGAGTTCAAAACAAAACATATGAAAAAATAGAGAGGGAAACTTAAAAAAATGACCTTGTTATCTAACGTCTGTTTATAGGGCGTGAGTTTATATGGGGGGAAACAGTGTTTATGTGTAGTAGAATTCTTTTGGGGGGTAACGTTTGTACTAAAAACAGTAGAAAAAAAATAACGTGCTGTGTCACGTTAAAGTGCCAGTGAGGGTAGAGGAAATACTTTTGGTCAGGCTTAAGCTAAACTGGTTTTTTTTTCCTTCTGTCTAGTCAGTGCTAGGAGCACCTTGGACACATTTGCAGTTGGATAGATTTCTAATTAAGGGATGTAGCTGAAAGGGATTTACACAATCCTGAAAATTCCAGGGGCATATGTGGTTATAAAACTTCCTTATTACTGAACTTAGTTTTCTTCTTTAAGCCATCTTAGATTCGAAGTGTTGTTTGAGATAAGGGCTGGGCTTCAGGGGAGTTGAAAGCTCACCCTGGGAGTGGCTGATCTCTCCTCCTTCGCAGAAGAGGTGTTAGATTTGTCTTGTAAAGCAAAGTCAACTGCAAGAAATCTCTATAATCTGTAATTTGGTCTACCTATACCACTTGCTTTTATCGTGAGCGTGTAAACAGATCGTAGGTTTTTGCCAAAGATATGCTTTGTTTGCTCTTGACAATGAACAACTGTTCAGTGAGAACAGTAATTTGTGCTTTTTCACAAAACTTCAGGAATCTGAACACGTTACCAGCACAGATCACTGCCTCCGCCAGCACATGAACCTTCAGCTAATTACTTGTCAGCCTCCTCGGGAACCTAAGCTGTTCCCTCCCCAGCTCCCAGGCACTTTGCATCTGCACAGGCAGCCTTGGAGAAAAAAAAAAGAAAAAAAAGGCAATTAACTCTTCCGTCTGAAGCAGGACATTCAGGGAGATCTGCATAATGCTGAAGAAAAGACAAGTCAGAAGGTAACCAAACAGATACTGCTTCAGCGCAGAGCAGCAAGTGTCCAGGAGGTATTTATTATACCTTCTCTGGCTCTCCCCAGCACATAGACGGCGACTTCATGTCTGGAGCTGTTACAGCCAACTGTACTGTTGCTATTGTGTCCAGCCTGTTTGAGCTACAGCATCAGAACCTTTAAAATAAAAATGCCTTTATTCTGATTCTTCATAGATTAAATATTCCAGCTGAGTTTCACAATGTTTCCATGTCTTTTAGAACAGCTAAGCATCCATCACTAAAATGCTTCATTATAGACCAATTACTAATCCTTGATGCTGCACGTCTTCTGTGTTGATTTTATTTTTTTTCTTTCCACATAAGGTAGAAATTCTGAGTTTCCATTTCAGCTTGATCTCCAAAGCCTGATGAAAAAACAACCAACCCCCCCAATTCTTTTAACTCAAGCAATCTTACCTGCTCAGATGTTTCCTCACTTTTCTTTCCTTTCCTCTTATTAGCCTTCTGCCCTTCCTGAGACTGATTTTTGCGCAGTTGTCTATAGTCATGGGCAAAGCACTGTTACTATTGCTACAAGGGGTTTGCATTTGAAAACAGATGTCAGAACTTGTGATTATTCCTCCCTGAATTTCAGTTGTGCCCATCAAACTTTATTTTATCTTTCATAGCTGTGCATTATCTGTTTGTTTCTGATTATTATTTGCTGTTAGCAACTGTTCTGTTACTCTCAGCAAGTTATTTTCCTGGTCTTTCAATTATGTTGAGTACACATGTAGGATCAATACCGTTGCTTGACAGTTTGTGAAAAGGCTATCTATTGCTGTTGTGATTAATTAAGCTTTGAAAACTTTAAGAACTGAGGTGTGATTTAAAAGCCTGAGTATTTATAGTGGTTTTAACATAGCTGGAGTTTAACCCTGAAGGTGACCCTCAAATGAATTTTGCAGAGCTGCTCAGAAAGACCTAGAGAAACTCTCTCAGGACTTCCCACTGTAAGGAGGAATAGGGGCAGGAGAGACTCAAGTGGCGAAGACCCAGACTAGGGCATTTAAGCAGTATTTCAAGGGATGTAAATTCCAGAAGGGCTTCAGGGCTCCTGAGATACTTTTCTAGGTGGTGGTGGAGCAGGAGCTTCTCTGGGGGAGGTTACAGTGGGGCTGAAGGAAGAGCCGAAGCCGTTGCACATGGGGCTTTTTGTTAGTGATGTTGCTGGGCACAAAGAAGGGGCAGAGTGGCGTTTTCAGACTTTCAACCAAGTTCAGAAAATTTCGGGTTTATGATATTGAACCTGGACCCAAGTCCTGAGTATTTTAGCATCCAGACCAGTACCCAGTGAGTTCGCAGTGTCATTTATTTTCAGTAGGAATTTGTCTTAATATATGCTGCAAACAAGTATAAACCTGCTGGATGATGGTCTAGAGATGCAGGTAGTCTGTCTGATATCCAGTACCTAATATTGAAAGTAACAATTTGAAACACGATTTTAGAATGGTTTTGTTTCCCAGCTACTGCTTCTTAGTGTTGCATACGTCGGTCTTTTTAAGCATACGAGGAGTGATAAAGTAATGGCAAAACACACACAGTTTGCAGCCACCAGGTTTTAAATGCCAGTTTTCCTGGAAGAAATTCAACAAGAACCCAGAAGAGGGCACTGCTGGCTACCTTAAGACTTCAAGTTGCAAATAGCTTTTTCTATTAAAGTCTTTGCCCAAGTCTGCCACCTTCAGGAAGACCCTCGTTGCATTTGGCCACGTAGCTAGTGGGAGTACTGGGAGCCTTTGCTCAGTAGCATTTACACGTTACTGTAATGATTAATATAAGTGTTCATGGTTCTTGGCTAAGTCAGTTCTAGCCAATGATAAATCTGTGTCTTAAACTCTGGATTGTTATGTTGACAAATAGTGCTGAGCAAGTAGGAATCTAGCTGATGCTCTAGCTGTTTAAAATGAATAAAGCAGGGGTTCCCTGTCTCCGTAAGCACTTGATCCATTTCTCGTGCCTTTTCATAACACGTTTTTGCACTACAAATCTCAGCCAGGGATGGACGTCAATGGTCTCCTGTTTAATGAGAGAGTTCCCCCAGGATCTCTCTCCTTCTTTATCAAGGAGTCCTACCCACAGCCGCCCCGGCGCGGGCAGGTGGCCCTTGTCAAACACGGGTGGGTTCAGAGCTGCATGATGCAGTTTCCATGCTTGATGATCCTAATTACAAATTTCCCTGGGTCTAAAGGACTCAACAGTCAGGTACAAAACTGAACTTGTCTTCTCACAGGAAGGTTGTAAACAAAGCTGGATTTTGCTCTCAGAGGAATTATTTTTGCTCTCAGATTAATCATGAGCATGAACTCACAAGAAAGGTCCAAGAATATGAAGGGAATTCAAATCCTCTGCTATATCTGTGTCCCAAGAGATGCCTGTGTGTGGGAGGAAAGGTCAGGAGAAGCCTTTGCAAAGTGATCCAGATGAAAGAGCTCTCCCTTGCTGACAAATCTGATTGCGTAAAGGACAACGCCTCTCTCCAAAGTTCAGGCTTCTGAAGTTGTCTTTAGATCTGTGAAATGAAAGTCAGTTCATTGATCAAATGCCTTTAGATCCCAGTGATTTCCAAGTCATCACCATAACTTTGAGCACGTAGCGTTGCGAAGGGGAGCGTTTCCTCAGGTTCGCAGCGGGGGACAAGTGCATCCGTCCCGGTAAGGCGGTAAGTGTCATAACCAGAGTCCTGCACTCAATTTTCAAATGTTCCTTTTATGATCTGGCCAAGTCTCACATTAAAAGGGTGATTTACCAGAGGCTGCACCTTTATGTTGAGATAAAAACGCCAGCCCCTGTTCTGGAGATTATGAAGAGTGTTTAGCCATGTTGGCTTTCTCCTAAAAACCTTCCTTGTTCTGAAATCCCTGACTTTCCTAGCACTACTGTTTCTTTCTTCCTGTTAGCCTTCAGTGTGAAGGACACAAGCATCCTCAACAGACCCGGCAAGGTCTGTGTGCGGACTGCCCCACGGCCCCGGCAGTCCCTGGGCTCCTTGGGGGTCTCACGGCCGTGCCCGTCCCCGGCAGCTCCTGCTGCCTCCAGCTGCAGACTCCTTCCCAACACCGTCCGGATGTATCGGAGCAGTTACCTCTCCTCTATGGCATCTTCGTAAGCAGGCTAAATGCCCTTACTTTTTTTTCTGTTTCTTTTTTCTTTCTAAAAACAAGTCACTGCTCGCAACTTTCTCATCAGCCCTTCTCTTGGCCCCCTACAGTGCTGAATAAATCTGTGACTCGTAAAAGACCTTTACACCCTCTGAAATACCAAAGCCTGGTTTCAGATTTGATGTTCAGTGGTACTAGAAGCTGTGCAGAATAAACCAGCCAGGCTCCTAACAAGATTCGCATAGCGTCTGTGTAGCCAGAGGAGGGCACGCTTTCAAAGACACCTGAAGTTTGAAGCCGTGCGGATACTCGTGAAACAATTTGCGATGAGATTTCATACTGCTAGCTGGGCAAGTGAGTCACTGAGGTGTGCAGGGACCTGGCTTCAGCGTGGGTGATCGTTGTTATCATCCCAGTGAGCAGGAAAAACAATGAACGTGTGTGACCTGATCTATGACTTTTGCCCATATATGCAGTTTTCAGCTCTGATTTCTTAGTGCAGAGCACTGTGACCTCAAGAGCTGCATGTCTCCCGTGTGTGGTAAATGTGCCTCATCTATATCTTTGCTCCTGGGATACAGATTGTTTTTGATGATTTTCCTTTCAGAGGTGGGTAATTCATGCTACTGCATTTTAAAAGCATGCAAAAAAAATACGGCATCTTTGGCTTGGACATGGATAGTAGGTTTCCAGTTTAATTTAGAGAGGAAATCAGTGAAGTGTGTGGGGAAAAAAGCATTTGTGAAAGAAAGTTGGAGGATAGAAGAAGCTTCTGAAAGCTAGAGAGCAGCAGTGTTCCAGAGAAAACAAGCAGGGAAAAGGAATATTAAGGAGGGCAGTGTTAAATGGATACCTGGTGGGATCACAGAACAACTGAGCATCTGAGATTAACAACACAGCTAAGAATTAATGAGCTAACAGTGCTTTTCTCATGTTACCGAAATCTGGAATAAAACTCCTTAACAGCAATGAGAAGTTCAGAAGCAGGCACTCCTTTATTGCAGCACTGGGCACACGGGGGATCGCTCCACCTCGTGTGTGCCCCTGGCCAGCCTAACTATGCAGGTTATATACACACCTGTTATACATATTCATTAAATTTCCGAGAAATGTCATACATATCCATTAGTTTTCTGGGAAACTATTA